>JAANYP010002287.1:106213-595042 GCA_020465985.1 Centrapalus pauciflorus
GAGAGGGATATAACCACGTTCGCCCTTCCAGGATGATACTGTATCTCACAGTCAAATTCTTTAGAAGCTCTCGACTGCGTCGCTGTCTGCATTTGTTCAAACTCCTTCTGACTGTGAAAAGATAACTGAATGGCTCTTATGATCCGTATATAAATAATTTATATTAAACCACAAAAGGGGACGGAACCCATATAGATAATGTCGCCATTCTTAGGCAAAAGACTATGGCATCCAACTCATAGTAAGATCATGGACAGTATGATTCTCTCATATGTCTTAAGCTGTCTCTGAAGCGTAGGCCAATCAACTTGCCCCGCTTTGCTGCATCAACACACAAACCCAGCCCTTTGTCCTGACGCATTCAACAGAGTACACAGCGAAATCATCCGTACCCTCGGGCCTAAGGCTAACAACCGCGCGCCTGGCCCACAATCGAGCTCTCGCTGATCTCGCGAGCTCCAACTCAGCCAAGGCAGTCTCTGCTAGTCATTCCACTCGACGGTACCCCTGCCCGTCGTCAATCTCGTCAACGGCATGCTATCCTGCGAAAAATTCTGAAATGAACAGTCTGTCGTTGTTTTGTTGTAGTAGCCTGCTAATCCCAGGAAACTGGAAAACTAGAATCTCTGGCCCACGGTCTTCTTAGGCGTTCCCAACTCATCACCGCCTCGCTCCTTCTCCAGGACCACTTTAATGCCCCCCTCCTCGCTGCTCACCAACCTGGCCCAAAGCCCAAGAACTTGCACTTCTCGGAGCCAAAAAAAAAACCTCGCATTCGAAAATTACGCCCATAATAAAGTCTCTCTTTCTGAAGCACGATTTTTAGTTAGGACCTCCTCAAGTGCTGCTATGCTCTTTCCCTCACGCTTCCTCTGCGTAGATCAAATGTCGTCTATTAACACGACACAAATCGATCCACATTGGCTCTAACACCACCCTATTCATCAAAATCCATGAAGGCTGCGGGTTTTTTTTGTTTTTTTGTGCGTTAGTCAGTCCGAAAATGGCCTGACTAGAACCTCATAGTGTCCTTTAGCGCTTTTGTCCTGACGGCGTTTGTCTTGGGCACATCCTCTTCCCTGACCTTCAGCTTGATGAATATCCAGATCCGCAAATCAATCCTTTCTGAGAGAAGCTAGACTCCCTTTAGCTGATCGAATTAAACGTCGATTCGCGGAAGTGGCTCTATCATTCTTCACTGTCACTTTATTTTTTAACTCCCGGATAATCGCTACACTTCGCATGCGTACCGTCTTTCTTCTTCACAAACAACACCGGTGCTGCTTTCGCTCCCCACGGTGATGAGCCGGACGGATATTATAAATCCCCTATCCAGCACCTCCTGACGCTGAGAGTGCATCATCTCTCGCATCCTCAGTGGGTGCCCGCCTGTAAGGCTTCTTCGCTAATTCGGCACCGCTCCAGGGATAAGGTCGATCCGGAAATCTACCTGGACGATCTTGGCGGTTTATATTTAGACAAGTTAGCCTCATCTGGAGGGAATACCTAAGGGGAGTCTAGCACTACAGGGAATCCCCTACCTTCGTTCTTCTCCTTTCTGCGGAGGTCAATCACATAAGTCCAAGAGGTTTCGCACCCTTGGTCACATCTCTCTGAGCTCAACCATCGAGGATGATCCCAATCTCGCCCCTTTCGCGCTCTCCCGTAAACCTGTCACGATCCTCTTCTCGCGTCTCAGAGAAATCGGTTATCCTGATCATCTTCTTTGCACAAACGAATATTGCTGCCGGTGCGTCATTCCGTCCCATACCGCCGATCACATCGAAGCGCTAATCTCGATATATAGGCAGTAGTAAATCGATCAAGAATCGGTGAGTATCGGATTCTCGATGTTACACACTCTCGATTAAAATACGGTCTCATTAAAGCCTTTTGGGGGTACTTGCCGTCTACCCTTTCGACAATCCATGGCCCCCACGCTCTATAAATACATTAGCGCGCAACAGTAAGTAAAAATAAGCACAGAAGGACACTGACACATAAGCGCGATCGGCTCCAGGATCAACTCCGACTCGCGGCCCGCAGCCATTCAGAATATACTACCCGCTAAAAACATCTGGAGGCATCTCTGCCCTCCTCAGCTGTCTGTGGCTGGACTTTTTTTTTTTACACTATCGCCTCTGGCTTCGGAGCTGCTCCCTGAGGTGAGGTGGAAGAAGAAGGATCGACCTCTAGCACCGCTCTTGCCGCTCCCTGGTACTGCTGGCGCTGTCTCTGGGAGCAGTTCTCATGCGTGGCCCGGCTCCCACATCGGAGCCATAACGCCTCTGGGGCTGTCTGAAGGATGTTAGCTGTGTGGCCGCACTGGCCACATCTAAAACACCGGACACCTGATCACTGGCACACGGTCCGGCATCTACACATGCCTGCGGTGTTTGTGGGTTGCCATCTCGGACAATCTCGCTCTTCCGGATAAACGTCAGCTTACTCCCCGATGCCCGGGGGGACCCTGCCCCAACACTGCCTTGACTGGCCCGCATGACTGCCTTCTGGCCCCTGTCCCCGGGATCTCACCCGACCTATCTCTCGCCTCCTGTCACTGCCTTTGGTCCCTACGCGGCACTGAACTCTGCTCCTTGATGTAGTCCCTGCTCGGTCATGCTGATTCCCTCGGGCTCGCGCCATGTAGTCGTAACTCGACTGATAGTGGCTCCCGTACGGCTTTTGTCTCTGAGTAGGCGGCTACTCCCGCTGCCTCTCGATCTCTCGCTCTCTCATGCGAGCTAACTCTAGGCCATGGCAAAAAGCTGACGTCTCCTTGTACTCCCACGAACTCCCTGAGGTCTGGTCTCAGGCCGTCACAAAGGCACGGCCTTGCGCCTCTCTGTATTCACATGCTGCGGCTTCTCTGCCTGACTGGGTCTGCCGAGTCGTACTCATTTGAAGCGATCCACATACTGCTGCACGGACAGATCCCTCTGCTGTAAGTGAGGGACAACGGCGCTCCATCTCTCTCTGCTCATCCCGGGGCGCCATACTGAATCTCATCTCAAACATGGTCCTAAACTGAGCCCAGGACATCGCATTACCCCGAGAATCAGACAGGGAAGACTCGATACGATCTCCACCACTGTGAGGCTCCACCCTCAAATGATACGTGGCATACCCTACCAGTCTTTCGGGTCACTATGAGCAACCGAAATGCAGACTCATATCTCGCGCTCCACGCGAGTTGCCATCCCTGGCTCACCCCCGCCTCTGAATCTTGGAGGATTCCAGTCGTGAAATCATTAATAACCCTCGCTGCGAGAGGTAAGGAAGGCACCTGCACCCCGTGCCCGCTATCCTGACCATCCCCAGAACGGCCCAGTATCATGCCCTGCCTCTCTCAGCTCTCTCTGCTTGTCTATAGATAACCTGAGAACCCCAAGCAACCTGACTGCGGATATACTCATCGCACCCGGCGGCTTACCCGCGCCAGAACCCTCTCCTGGTCTGCCATATGATCTGCACAAAACAAGGCAATTAAGCACAGAAATAGGTCTCCCCCAGCGTTATACCCTAAGCCAGATAATTAAATCCTCTAGTATCCGTCACCGGATACTCCCAAGGATCTGAACACGGTCTAAGCTCAAGCATCCACTGATACTCAATACTAAAACCACAAGCTCTGTACCATACATGTAAACCCCTACTCCAACTAAAAGCCCCGTTCATTACAATACAATGTGGCATTAACGCAATCACAAATCCATATCCCAATGTCAAGGTTTACACAAACACTGATTAATTAAAACATTTTACACAAACATAACCGGTAATATCCCGAAGTCAACCCGACATACAACGACCCGGACCTGACCCAAATATTCACATACACCCGTATCATTTGTCCCAAGTTCTAGCCAAGTATCACGTACAGTAACAAAGAGCAATCTCCGATCGCAGGCAAGTCAAGCTCCTTCGTCGCTCAGGATGCTGGGGTCCTATCTGGTCCCCCTGATACACACATCAGACTCGATACGTAAGCTTCGCAGCTAGTGATTACCAAAGGTTGACCACTGCCAACAATTCACATAATCACCACATCGCATGTCACATGGCAGCCCTACACTACCTGGCATAACACATGCCAACGA
The DNA here is from genome assembly GCA_020465985.1 of Centrapalus pauciflorus. NCBI lineage: Eukaryota > Viridiplantae > Streptophyta > Magnoliopsida > Asterales > Asteraceae > Centrapalus > Centrapalus pauciflorus. The sequence continues at coordinate 110,314 of JAANYP010002287.1, forward strand.
GTCTCTACTCAGAGACCCTAGAGATCCAATACAGAAAGAGATACTCATCTCTCAATTGGGGATCCCTCCCCCCCTGGAGCCAAACCACGCCCGTGTCAGCTAAAGGAATAACGGCCGCATAATATATATATGGGCACCCTCAGGGTCAAACGAGCTACACAGCTCCCACGTACTCATCGCAATATATAGTATGGATCTCAAGCATATAGCACATATAAAGAAGGAAAGATAATAACTGTCTTGGTGAGGGCACTCTCAGGCCCAAAACAATCATATCATCACATATGAAACGAAATATTAACACAAAAGACTCGAAAGACAACGACTAGTCTTTGGAAAAAGTCTCGCGTACTCACCTGGATCACCCTGCACAATCTCCCTAACTGATTGATCCGAACCCGGCCCGTAACAATCTCTGGGAATCCCTGTACACAAATTACTTCTCCCAGATTAATCTCGATTATCCCATAACTGTTAATATACCCAAATGAACTCACAAAACAACCCAACGGACCCCCAAAGCCCAAACCGACCCAAACCCGCAAAAGCCCGATCGCGGCCGCACTGGCCCGCGCTCCCCAAGAACATCGCGGCCGCGCTAAGCGCGTCGCGGCCGCGCTCGCGTCGAACAACAGGCCCCTGTTTCTGTTTCTGTTCTGTCCAGGGATGAACTCATCCCCCTAACCCGATTCCAGCAGCTAATTTACACATAAATAATGCTAGAACACTACTAACTCGATTCCACAACAATTCCCAACATATCTCAATGCTAAACACACAAAATCAAATTCAATTTAGGGGCTTCTTACCTTGCAACTTCAAGAACACCACTAGAAGATGCCAAATCTGATTTTCAACACCTTGATCACTTGTTTTTGGATCCAATTTGAAGCTCCAGCAAATAGGTTCACACACACACACCTTTCCCTTGAGATTACACAAAAGAAGATAAGAACGCACGTCACACACATATATTACATAAACGGATCCCGTTATATCGCGGGTTCGACACCGATACCCGACCCCAATATCAAAAATCCACTATTTATATCATTAAATCCCATTTAATCTCGTGAATCCATAATTATAATTTATCCACTAAAATTATATCCCGAATCCACGTAATCCCCCGTCCCGACACGTATAATCCACTATCGGGGACGCAATTGGACCAACGCAATATACTATTATAATTAGTCAATAGGATAATTACACGTACCTGCTCGGGAGTCGGGGTGTTACAATATATATATATATATATATATATATATATATATATATATATATATATATATATAAAATTTGTATTATTATTATTGTTATATTTAATTTCAAACATATATTCAACTATTTATACATTTTTTTAAAAAAATTCACATTTAAAAAATCGTATTTATTTATATATTTAATTTTCTTTTCAAAAGATTTATACACATGTGTATTAACTTATACCTTTTAATTTTATTATTTTGTTAAGTCAATATATATTGATTTGTTCTCACGAAATATATAATTTTTTTGCTAAACAAAAATTTTTGTACATGTATAAACTCCCCTATCTCTCTCTCTCTCTCTCTCTCTCTATATATATATATATATATATATATATATATATATATATATATATATATATATATATATATATATATATATATATATATATATATATATATATATAGCATCAAGTTCATTAGCGTACCTATGAGATTCCAGCGTACCATAATGTGACTGATCATTCACATATATTTTTTTTGAATAGACATGTATAAGACAACATTATAAGAATTTCTTTCAAAAGGAGCAACATCATAAATCTTGTGAATGGTAAAAAAAAGATAATGTGAATGGTCATTTACACCATTCACATTCATATGCATGACCATTCACATGGACGACCATTCACATAAATATGCATTTAGCATTCACATAATTTTTAAGGACACAGAAAGTGTGAATATATGTGAAATTCATATATTATGCGTATAACATCAATTTAAACATGGTTATGCGAAAAAAAATTTAAAAAGTTTTTTAAGGTTGGTACCTTCGGGTGCACTTGATTTCGAGAGGTACTTATTTGAACTTGATTCTATATATATATATATATATATATATATATATATATATATATAAATGTAGATAAAGCTTAACAAAATATATAAACTTAACATATTACATGTTCTAATGAAATTATTACTTTAAGTATACTTATATTCCTTATGTAGTTTAGCTAAACTTAACGAGTTAATACGCAAGTTAATACGTATCGACTTAGCAAAATAATTAAACTAAAAGGTACAAGTTAATACCATATGTATAATTTGGGCAAAAATTTTTTGTTAAATATATAAGTATTTAAATAAAGTAATATATAATAAACAGAAAACGTTAAGTAAAGTATAAATAATTGAATATGTGTTTGAAGTTAAATATAATAATGTTGGGTACAATTTATAATAGAGTTAAAAACAATTTATATTGTATAAAGTTCAGGGGTTGTTTGTGTAAATACTCAATACTTTGTATTGAGTATATATAGGAATATAGAATACGACAGAGGAGAGTGGACATATTAGAAGATTCAGATTTGAGAGAATTGCTTTGCAAGTTACCAAGAACCGAATGTAATATCTTTTCTCTCAACTTAATCATTCAATATATTGTATTGAATTGTTATAATTGTTCATATATTGTTTAATGTTGATATGAATTACATGAAATATGAAATTCACAATTGGTATCAGAGCCTAATATGGCTGAATTTGAGTGAATTTTGAATCTGAAATCGTTTTTTTAAGAACACTGTTATATTCATTTTTTTTTGAAAATTCGAAAATCAATTGAGGATTTTGATTCTGTGGATGAAATGAACTGATATTTGGATCGAAGGTGCGAATTTTAAAGACGAATTCAATGATATAAGTATCAAATTTTAATTCCAAACACACAGAATTTAATTGAGAATTTTCAGATTTTTTGAAAAAGTGTGTGTTCTTGAGTTTTTTGGTCGATTTTTGGTTTTTAATCGAGAATTAGCCAAAGTGATTTCACAAAAGTTGTTTCTGCTATTAAAACGAACCTTCGAAATCAATTTGAGGTCAATTCATGGATTTTTGTTGAAAAAGTTTGAATCTGATCTTGTTTTTGTTGAAAAATGATAAAACTCGGGCATGACTAAATTCATAGTGTCATTCGAGTTTTATAAAGAAGGCATTCGAGTTTTATGAAAGCTTTATTTGCGTTTTATTAAAACTTTATTCGAGTTTTATGAAAGCTTTATTCGAGTTTTATTAAAGCTTTATTCGAGTTTTATGATAGCTTTATTCGAGTTTTATGAAGCTTTGACCGAGTTTTATCAATGCTTTGACCGAGTTTCATCCATTGTTATTCGAGTTTCATACTTCATTGACCGAGTTTCATGAAGCTTTGATCGAGTTTAACTTCTTTGTAATTCGAATTGATTTCTATTTCATTCGAGAAAGTTCAAGGGTTATTCGAGTTGAATCCTTTCTCATTCGAGTTTCACACCCAATCATTCGAGTTTTATACTTCTTCATTCGAGTTTGGTGATTCTTTATTCGAGTTTGATACTTCATCATTCGAGTTTGATCATTACATATTCGAGTTTCATCCCATATCATTCGAGTTTGATTATTTGACCTTTGCTGCTTAAATTGGCCATAACTTTTGACTGGAACATCGTTAGAAGGCCTACCATACGTCAAATCGAAGCTTGAAAAGAAATCTACATTTCTAAAACCGGCATAGCCGGTTAAGTAAATTTTCGAGGCCCAATTCCACTCCAGAAAAAAGTTATGGGCATTTTTCTGCAGAAAATCTAAAATTTCAACGTCAAAAAGTCAAATCAGAGCTGATTTTTAACAAATTAATCATTCAAAATTCATTTTTCTTCAATCAAGATTCATTCAAATTTTTATAAGTCCATAAAAGATCTTGGAAGTTCATTTTTCTGCAATTCATAATGGTGTTTGAACAATTTTCAAAGTCTGAGCTGATTGTCAAACTTGCTGAATCTGAAAAGATTCGTAAGAACAATTACGACATTCTCGTTCAGTTAAATACTGATAAACATTTAGCGTTACGTGACGTACAAATACTGAATGAAGAAATTCAAAGCTTAAAAGAAAAACAAAACTCTGAGAGTTGTGCTCATCAGTTGAAAATATATGAATTACTTAAAGAACTTGATGAGCTGAAACAAGAAAATTTTCAGAATGCAACTCAACTTAAATATCTTTTGCCTGAAAGATCTGATCTGTACAAGAAAGTTAAGGATCTTGAAGATACACTTTCTAAGACAAAACAATCTGATCAGAATTGTATCTTAAACGAAAATGAAGAATTTTTTGCTCTTCAACAAGAGTTGTCTTTAACTAAAGATTTGATTGAGAAGGAAAGACATGAGTTCTTACTTAAAGAACAAGATTTTAAATCAAAATCTGAACTGTTTGAAGATGAAAGACAAATGTTCTTAATCAAAGAACAATCTTTTAAATCTGATTACCAATCATTTGATTATGACAGAAATTCAAATTTAGTCATCATCAAAAGTTTGGAAGATCAGATACTTCATCTTACAAAACAATTACATGTGTTTTCTTCATCAACTGAGTCAAAGGTTAAGACCCCTTCTTCAGTGTGTTTAAAATCCAATGTTGATCACTCTGGTTTGTCTTCTGAAAGTGAAGTGAATCTAACTAACTCTGCTAAGTTTGATTCATCGTCAGATCTGAAACTTAAGTATCTTCTCAAGATACATAAAGGCAAAGATAAAATCATTGAACAACTTCCGGTAACGATTTACACTGGTGAATCTTCGAAGTCAAATTTTCTTAAAGTTTCTGAAAATACTGGTCTATCTAATCAGAAAACATTTTCACAGAAAAATACCAAGTATTATCAGAAACAGGCAAGAACCGGACAATGTTTCAAAAAGAAGAGTTCGCAGAAGTCTGATCATTCAACTTCAAGTTTCTTTTGAAATTCAGATATTCAATTTTCTCATACTCAAAGAAATTTGTTTTCTGCTTTTGAAAGAGAAGCTAATAGTTATAATCTGCAATGGGTACCTAAACCAAAGTACCAGTGGGTACCAAAACCCATTATGAAATGGGTACCCAAGAGCGCTAACAAGTCTGGATCCAAATCTATTTGGATACCAAAGACATCTTAAATTTTGCAGGTTTTAGGTTTCTTATCATTTCAGATAAGGACCCGTTCTTCAGTTCAAAAGGCTCTTGATTAATTCAGATCAAGACCCGTGCTTCAACTCAAGATGGTTTTTAGTTAATCTAGACTAAAACCCGTTCTTCAGTTCAATCATTTGGTTTCTAGTTAATTCAGACTAGAACCCAGACTTCATTGAACCATAGACAAAGGCTTTCAGTTACATCAGACTGAAACCCGAGCTTCGGCGACATATGGCTTGTAATCATTTTAGATTAGAACCCGAGTCTGAGAGACAAATCTTACTGGAATTCCTGCCCTGAATTCAACTCCGAAGCTGAAATTGACAAAGAGGGAGTTTTATTTTTTATAATTTTTTGCTCCTGATTTCATTTCTACGAGTTGACTAACTGTGTATGCTTATTTCCAGGGGGAGTTTCAGACGCACTTTGTCGATGATATTTTTCAAAACTGTGTGTGATTTTTTCACAAAAATATTTGATACACACATAAAAACATTTTTGAGCTGACAAGCAAAATTTTTTCATAATCTTCTGATTCTCTGAATCTCTCATTGAGATTAATTGATCTAATCTCTTTGATGTTCGTTATCTCATTTCTTCTGAGATTCTCTTTGTTACAATGCTTCCAATTTATAATGGATTCTCTTTGTTATCTCCCAAGTGCTAATTCTTTCAAGAAAATCTGGTTCTTTTCATTTCATATATCAGATTTTCTATTTTATTATGATATCTCCCATATTCTTTGAATATAATCTCTCCGATATCCCTTGAGCTTCAAAGCTGAAAATCTTTCTGCTGACTTCAATTATGCACCAATCTGAGTGATAGGCATAAATTTCGCTTCTATGGTCTAACCAGAACCGGAAGACCTACCCAAGGAGCAAACCATCTATAGTTTGTGTGGATGAGGGTTCTTTAGGTTTATTAGTTGAGAAGTGTCTGTTATCACGGGATACTGACAGGGTCGAGCAGAGGGAGACTGAATTTAATTCTGAAAAGTGAGCCGGAGGGAGCTAGGTTGAAAAATGCTGAGTGCTGAGAGTTGAGAAAGGATTTGAAGAAAAGATAATCCTTCAGATTCAAATTCACTCAAATTTAGCCATATTTGGCTCTAATACCAATTGTTAAAACATATTTCTAGAAATTCATTTATAAACAAACAATCATATGAACAATTAACAATCAACACAATATTGAATGATTAATATAGAGAATATTACATTGGGGTGCTTGAGCTTTCTTGAGAAGCAAAACTTCTTTTCTCTCTACTGTTTAACATGCAACCGTATCTTCTTTCTATTATCAACTAATTCCTATATACACACACACACACACACACACACACACACACATTACAACTATTGTGTAATTACAATCAAGCTCTTGAACAATTACAAAATATTGTTTTCAACTCTATTATAATTGTACCCAACAGTATTCAATGACCTAGGGTTTTGTGTAAAGGTAGAGTTGACAAATTGAATATTCACGGACATAATTTCAGCCGCCGCATATTTTGAAAGAATCATTCTCTTTGTCTCTATTCTTCATCATTCCTCAATCATTGAGTTTCATTATTCTGTTTGTGTGAATGTTTGAGTGAAATATACAAAAACGTGTGCTGATTATACTGGGAATCAACATTAACAATTATAACTATTGAGTATTTACAAATTGAACCCTGAACTTTTACAAATTAATTGTTTTCAACTCCATATAATTTGTACCCAACAATCTCCCCCTTAGAGATGAAAACAATTTTCAATTAAAATTCTACTCAGGGAATTTCAACACTTTTTCTTGATTCTTTTCTTGAATCTTCTTCTTTTCTTCAATCTCTGAATCTTCTGATAAAAGCTTCTTCTTTATTGTCTCTCTCTGATCTTCACATCTCTTCTTCTCTGACTTTTTCTTTTCTTGTAAGCACACTCCCCCTTGAATCATGAATAGCATTTGATTCTCTCCCTTGATCAATTGTATTGATATGTTGTTGCAATTGTCTTCAGTTGTCTTCAAACTACTCAACAGTTGTCTCTGAAATTCAGCTTTTTCTCCACCTCCTGCTGATCTTAAAAATTATGGGCATCATGTAAAATCTTCAGAGACAAAAATGCAATGAATTTACAGTAGATGAAATACAACAACAATTACAATTTCAAAATATGACAAATTGACTTTCTCCCCCTCAAACTGATATCCTCTCCCCCTAATCTAAACAAAATTTATCTCAGTCTGAATTCTCTTTCAAAATGAAGCAAAGCTTTTCAACTTTGAGGAAAATGAAACACATTCATTTTGTGAAATAACGAGTCCAGATCCACATATGATTCTTGTTTGCACAATAGACGTAATCTAAGTGACCTACGTTCAGTGCTAGCGTGATATTAACACTAGTAGGATTTCCAAATAATCATCGTGAAATCCTTTATCATGAAAGAATCACTCTTATTAGTTCTGGCTTAGTCACTTTGGACTAGCAGTTTATATTCACGCAGACTGTCAGACTCGATGTGTCCTAAAAGTGTATATAACCAGCTCTAGACACAATGTGCATCAATTGAAGTCGGAGACCATAGAAAATGTCTTGTTTCAATATCAGTAGTATCCAAATGATATATCGATAGAAATGTGCAATATCTCCGTGATTATTGAAACAGAAATCTTTTGAGAGATAACTGAGTACTTGGTGGGGTTAAGTGCATGTGTCACTGGGTCCATATCGTCTTTTTCAATATCAAGTCGCCTAGGGCTTGATAGATTATGTGGTATACCCAGCAAATATAGTGTAGGTAGGATTTACTTTTCTTTAAATCATTTCTCATTTCTCAGCTCTCAGCATTTTTCAACTAAGCTCCCTCCGGCTCACTTTTCAGAAATAATTTCAGTCAGCTTTATAGTGAAAGCATGAACTGATGCACCACCGTCTCTTTTCAATATACTCCTCTCTCTTACATTTTACCTCTGCTCGACCCTATCAGTATCCCGTGATAACTGACACTTCTCAACTAGTAGACCTAAAGAACCCTCACCCACACAAACTATAGATGGGTTGCTCCTTGGGTAGGTCTTCCGGTTTTGGTTAGACCATAGAAGCGATGTTTATGACTTTCGCCCAAATTAGGTGCAAACTCGGAGTCAGCGGACATAAATTCAGCATTGCAGCTCATGGGATATTAAGAAATTCAGCTCAGATGATTTAGGAGATGATATTCAGAATAAATTGAGAGATGATAATGATGAATTGGGAGATATCAGAATGAAATGTGAAATCTGATATAAGATATGAAATGAATATGATTTTTATGAAAGAATTAGCACATGGGAGAATAATGGATAATTCAATATGAATGGGAGAATATCAAAAAGAATCTCAGAATTAATAAGATTATGAAAAACAAGGAGATTAGAACAATTAACCTCAATGATAGATTCAGAGAATCAGATGAAAAATTTTATTTTCAGCTCAAATATATATCATCGTCAAAGAATGTGTCTGAAACTCCCCCTGGAAATAAGCACACAAAGTTAGTCAACTCATGGAAAAGAAATCAGGAGCAAAAAAAAATTATTAAAATGAAACTCCCTCTTTGTCAATTCAGCTTCAGAGTTGAATGCAAGGCAGGAATTTCAGAAAGATTCGTCTTTCAGAATCGGGGTCTAATCAGAAGTGATTAGAAGCATTTTGTCATGGAAGTTTGGGTTTCAGTCCGATTTAATTGAAAGCTTTTAGCTTGGGTTCTGTACCAAGAAGTACAAAAACCATTTATGTTGAAGACGGGGTTCTAGTTTGAATAAACTAGAAACCATTTTCCAGTGAGGACCGGGTTCTATTCTGTTGTAAGTAGAAGCCTGTGGAATTTAAGAACGAGTTCTAGTCTGTACTGATCTGGAAGCCTCTGACCTGTAATAATCAAAAATGTCTTTGGTATCCAAAAAGATTTGGATCCAGACTTGTTAGCACTTTCGGGTACCCATTTCAAAACGGGTTTTGGTACCCACTAGTAGTTTGGTTTAGGTACCCAATGCAGATCATACCTTTCAATTTCTCTCTCAGAAGCAGAAAACATATTTCTTTGAGTATTAAAAATTGAATATCTGAATTTCTAAAGAAACGTGAACTTCAAAGATCAGATTTTTGCGAACTCTTCTTTTTGAAAAATTGTCCGGTTCTTGCTTGTTTCTGATAATACTTGGTGGTTTTTTGTGAAAATGTTTTCTTATAAGAATAACCAGTATTTCCAGAAACTTTAGAAAATTTTGCTTTTGAAGATTCACCAGTGTGAATCTTGACCGAAAGTTTTTCAACTATCTTATCTTTGCCTTTGTGTATCTTTAAAAGATACTTAAGTTTAAGATCTGAAGGTGAATCTAGATTAGGAGTTTCAGTTAGATTCTTTTCACTTTCGAAAAATAAATCATAGTGATCAACTTTAGGTTCTAAACAGACTGAAGGAATCTCAACCTTTGATTCTTTTGAAGAAGGAGAATCATTAAATTGTTTAGAAAGGTGATATATTTGATCTTTCAATCCTTTGATAATGACCAAATAAGAATTTCTGTCATTCTCAAATGATTGGTAATCAGTTTTAAAATATTGTTCTTTAATTAAGAACATCTTTCTTTCATCTCCAAACAAATCAGATTTTGTTTTAAATCTTGTTCTTTCAGAAATAACTAATGTATCTCCTTCTCAAAAGAATCTTTAGTTAAAGATAACTCTTTTTCGAAAGCAAAAAGTTCTTCAAATTTGTTTAAAACAAAACTTTGATCAGTAAGATTTGTCTTGGAAAGTGTGTCTTCAAGATCTTTAACTTTCTTGTACAACTCAGATTGTTCAGACAAAAGATATTTGAGTTGAGTTGCAGTCTAAAAATTTTCTTGTTTCAGCTCATCAAGTTCTTTAAGTAATTCAGATATTTTCAATTGATGAGCACCACTCTCAGAGTTTTGTTTTTCTTTTAAGCTCAGATTTTATTCTTTCAGTATTAATACATCACGTAAAGCAAAAGCTTTATCAGTATTTAACTGAACAAGAATGTCGTAATTAGGCTTACGAATCTTTTCAGATTCAGTAAGTTTTACAATTAGCTGAGACTTTAACATTTGTTCATAAGGTTGAAGTAATCATTCATAAGACATTTTGAATTGCAGATAAAAACATGAATTTCCAGGATCTTTTGTAGACTTATGAATGTTTGAGTGATTTACTGATTGAAGATTTGAAAGTTGAAACTTGTTAAAAAAACAGCTTTGAACTGACTTTTTGACGTTGAAATTTCAGCTTTTCTGTAGAAAAATGCCCGTAACTTTTTACTGGATATGTGTGTGAAACTTGATCAATACTTGATGAAACTCGATGTACCTTTTTTAAACTCCAATATAAAATTGCTTAAAACTCGAATCACAAGGAAGGAAACTCGATCAAATAGATAATAAAACTTGAATGAAACCACAACAAACTCGATCAAAGAAGACTTAAACCCGATTAAGTCTTTCAAACAACTCGATTAACACATGAAAAGCAGTTTCTTTCGAGTTTTAACAGAAACTCATAAAAAAACAAGTTTAAAAACATAAATTTCAACAAAAATTAATCAAATAGGCTCAAATTATGATTGAGTATTCATTTTTCACACAGAAACAACTTTTGTGAAGTAACTCTGGCTAATTTCTTATTAAAAACCAATAATCGAACAAAAACCTCAAAAACACAAACTTTTTTGAAAATCTGAAAATTCTCAATTAAATTTTGTGTGTTTTGAGTTAAGATCTGAAACATATATCATCAAATTCGTCTTCAACAACTCCTCCTTCGATCAAAGATCCATTCCATTTCATCCATTCAATTTAAAACCTTTGATGAATTTCCAATTTTCGAAAAAAAATATGGATATAACAGTGACTCGGAAAATTTCAAAATTAGAATCAAAATTCACTCAAATCCGCCATATTAGTCTCTGATACCAATTGTGAATTCATTATTTCATGCAATTCATTTAAAATTAAACAATATGAACAACAACAACAATTATCAATACAATATGTCCAATGATTATATTGAGAGAAAATATATTACATTCTGTTCTTGGCTTTCTTGCAAAGCAATCCTCTCAATCTGTATCTTCTAATTGTCAACCGTACATCAACAGTAAAACTCACACATATTTATAGTCAATTATAACTATTGAGTATTTACAAATTGAACCCTCAACTTTTACAAATTAATTGTTTTCAACTCTATATAATTTGTACCCAACAAATGATCTCTGTTCTTGATTTCATGCACATAAATTCAAGCTTAACTTTTCTAATTCATCTGACCCTTACATACAAAAGCACACCAGACTTCTATTTGTACACAAACACAAGTATTGAATATTTACAATAAGCACCCCTAACTTTTAAAATTAAAATTGTTTTCAACTATATATATATATATATATATATATATATATATATATATATATATATATATATATATATATATATATATATATATATATATATATATATATATATATATATATATATATATAGAATCAGGTTCATCAGCGTACCTATAAGATTCCAGCGTACCCAGCGTACCCTAATGTGAATGATCATTCACACATATTTTTTTTGAATAAACATGTATAAGACAACATTATAAGACTTTTTTTCAAAAGAAGAAACATCACAAATCTTGTAAATGGTAATAAAAAGATCATGTCAATGGTCATCACACCATACACATGGTGTGAAATTATCATTCACATGGATGACCATTCACATAAATATGCATTGAGCATTCACATAATTTTTAAGGACACAGAAAGTGTGAATGTATGTGAAATTCATATATCATGCGTATAACATTAAATTAAACATAGTTATGAGAAAAACATTTAAAAAAAGTTTAAGGTTGGTACCTTCGGGTGCACTTGATTTCGAGAGGTACCTTTTTGAACCTGAATATATATTATATATATATATATATATATGTATATATATCTGTGTGTGTGTGTATGTGTGTGTGTGTGTTCCTAACAATTGTTCATGTTCTTCAAAACCTCATAGATTAAAATTTTGAAATCATGCATTTATGCATCAAAGTTTACATTGAATATATGCTTGTGTGCGAAATTGTTCAATAATCATTGGTTTCAAATTTCTAATTATTTGATGGTATAAACAGGTTTAATTCAAGATTTACTGATTTTTCTTTCGAGTACTTGTTCTTACTGTAATTGAGTGATTTAGGCTAATTTTAGTTCTTTTTAGCCTTAGTTTAGTAAAGGGTTTATGTTTAGAATAGTTTTTCGAGTTTAGTGAAGTTTGTTAGGAACATATATATATAGTTGAAAAGAATTTTAATTGTATATGCTAGGGGTGCTTATTGTAAATATTCAATACTTATGTATGTACAGATCAGACGAATAAGAAAAGTTAAGCTTGGATTTCTGTGCAAGAAATCAAGAACAGTGTAACAACCCAACTCTTAGCCCAAGTTAAATATCTGATTATCGATCCAATAATGTAATTTTATAACATTACTTTGAATTATAATTTAATTAAGTTATGAAATATTTAATTGAATTATATAATATTATGAATTATGATTTATTAATTATTAAGATAAGTAAATAAAAGATATATAAGTTACGAAAATACTAGTGGGTTAAGTAGCAAACGTAAATAGCTGAAGTATATAAACGGAATATAGAAACATAAAATCAGATTTCTCTCTCTCTCTAGACTCTCTCTCTAGATTTTTCTCTCTCTCCTTTCTCTCTCTTCATCCGGTTCTCAAAGAATTCATCAAGAATTCAAAGAATTGTTCCATAAATTGAAGATTGAAGGCATGTGGGAGTTACATCAATCATCAAACAACAAGAAACTACAAAGAAATCAAGGTAATAACCCTTTTAAAATTCGAAATCTTATATGATTGATTCGGTTTTAGTGAGAAACCGAAACTTAGGAATTTTAGCATGAAATTTTATGTTGCATGTTCAAAATTTCAGTATATAATCATGAATTTAAGTTAATAAAAGTCATAGAAACAGAAATCATGTGTTGGATTGTCCAAATAAGCAAGAAAATGGAATTTTTGATAAAAATTGTGTTCTTGACAAAATATGCTTCTTTTGGACGATCTTGATCAAATTAAGGTGTTAATGATAAGGAAAATAGTATAAAATCAACCAAATAATGATAATATAACATTATACTAAGTTGCATGTTGATAAAAAGGACTTTTGGGAATTTTTATGAAAAATCCGTAAGTATAAAAGATGAATATCAAGAACAATTTCTGGAAAATTATGAAGACATGGGATCCGAATTCGGATGAGACCGAATTCGGATGAAGCCCCATTTCGAAGCTATACTTTGGACAAAATATTTAAATTCGGATGAGGTGCCTAATTCGGATTCAGCACCATTTCGGATGAAGTACCATTCCGGACGGAAGGATGTCCGAACTCGGATGACCCGAGTTCGGATGGTGCCATTTCGGACAATGCTAGTTCGGATGAACCATTTCGGACCAAATTTGGATAATGCCATTTCGGATAATCTGGAACCGAATCCGGATGATCCGAATTCGGATGATCCGAATTCGTATGGTCCTAATCCGGATGTGATTTTTATAATTCAAAATATATACAACAGATTTCCTAATATAAATATGAATGATCAGATTTCAGAAATGTAACTTTATAAGACTTTGAGATTATTACTGACAAAGAATAGAAAGATTCTGATAAGATTTAAGAGATTGATGATAATATGATCAAAATATAAGATTTTGATATCAAAGACCAACGAATGAATCTTGAGCATAAATGATGAACACTGAATATATATTATCCAGATGATATAAGAGCTAATAAATATCAGAAATGATATTAATAACAGATTGAGCAACGAGCAAAATGTCGAGCATCTGAAAGTCTGATATAAATCAGATAGTGGTTCTATCCACTACAGATTGTGAGCAACAGAGCCAGAGCCAGAAACTAAAAGAGCACAAATAGCCAGTAACTGTGAGTTGTAGATTTCATTTTAACTGCATATTATGAGAATTGAGACTTTTGTTGCATGATTCTGATTTATTGATATTCTGATCTTGAGCTTATTGAAATATTGTCATAGTATATTTACTATGATTTGTTGAGCTGAGTATTTCTTCTTCTAAATTCGATTATTTGACGAGTCACTTGATTGTTAAGCTTAACACCATCACTATTGCTCAGTGTTGGGTTAATGTTAGGCTTATGATGTGCTGATTTACGTGATGAAAGCACAGAGGGTAGCTAGAGCTGAGCATTCCGATGATATCCATATAGAGCTTTTACTGGTAGCTAGCCCAGTACATGGCTGATCCCCACTAATGATGCGTGTGTATGGATTTATCATCATCCGAGCATTCCTTATGAATTTGTCTAAAAGTCTCAAGAGCAACAACAGTTTTATAACTGGGAGCTGAGCAAAGTCGCGCATCAAAAGAGCATTAATTGGCCAATGACCCTTCGAGATTGAGCTGTGCATGAGCCTAGTGCAGTGCATATAGAGCTGAGCCGTGCATGAGCCGAGTGCAGTGCATGTGCTTCCGCGTTCATAATTGCATGTTAAATGTGAAATTCTACATTCTCACTAAGCAAATAAGCTTACCCGTTGTTGCATTATTTTTCAGGTAAAGGCAAAGGATTGGCTGGACCTAGTTCATAGGTCAGGACTTTGAAAGAGCTTGAAGTGCATTAGAACCTGTTCCAACACCTTGGTACTTAGCTGATGATTGAGCTTTGGGGTTCGGGTCTAGTTTATATTATGTGATTTGATGTAATAGTCTAGATATTTGTACCTTGCTACTTAAAATTCTGTCTCTGTTTGTAATTAATTTTATTTCCGCAATTGTAAATTTTATCTTAGTTTCATGATTGATAATGCGTTGCTACTGGGCCTTGACTTGAGACCTTTGAGAAATCAGAGGGTCTCACAGGATGGTATCAGAGCAAATAGTTTGAGTGAATCATTGTATTACTTGTAATACATGATCTCAAACTTGTGCAATGCTATAGTATCAATCATGATAGGATGGCTTGAACTAAGATAGGTTTCAGAGACTAGTAGGACGGGGCATGAAAGGGTACAATGTGCTAGGCTAATGATCTAAATGTTTAGTGATTTGAATTTCAGAGCTATGTCAGGAGAAGGTGGACCATCAGGTGGTATGACCCCAGAGCAAGTCCTGGAAATGATGCAACAACTAATAACCCAGAATAATGAGCAACAAAACAAGTTTATGCTAGAGCAAATTGAATCAATAAAGAAAACTGAAAAGAGAAATAAACATAAAAAGAAGCAAACTGAACAGTCAAGCGAATCCGATTCTGATGATGAGCATGTCAATAAACGAGTTGTGCAGCCAAAAGGCTGTAGATTTAAAGATTTCAAAGCGAGTGGTGCCTTAACGTTTGAAGGCACAGTAGACCCAATAAAAGCGTTAGATTGGATAAGTCATACTGAAGAGATATTCAGTATCTCATAATGTCTGGACAGCAATAGAGTTAAATTTGCTACAGCACTATTCGTTGGAGCTGCTAGAGCCTGGTGGAAAACACAAAGGAGCATCTATGGTGAGGAAGCAATTATGACACTGGACTGGGAACAGTTCTTGGAGATGTTCAACGCCAAATACTGTCCAACCGACAAACAAGACGAACTCGAGATGCAGTTGATGCAATTGAAACAAGGAACTAAGACCGTTGATGAATACGAGCATGAGTTCTCGAGACTTTGCGGTTACTCGTCATATCAAGTAGCAACAGAAGAGCGTAAGATAAACCGATTCAGACTGGGTCTGAATCCAATATATAGAAGACAAATGAGCAGCATAAAGTTCACGACGTATCTCAGTATAGTGGAAGCAGCAAGAATGGTGGAGCGGGAATTCACAGATTCTAGTTGTGAACCCGTTATGATGGCTATAAGTCCTACATGTCCATCTCCACCTAAGAAACAAAAATCCAGTAGATTCTTCAGTTCATCAAAGTCCAGTCAGCAGCAGTCACAAGCATCCTCTACACCTCAGAAGACTAGAGATTATTCCATACAGTCAGGAGCACGACCGTGTAAACGTTGTAACAAATTTCATAGCGGACGCTGCAACCCTATAGATGTGACCTGTTACACTTGCAACCGGATTGGACATGGAAGCGATGAGTGCCCAGAAAGAAACGACGTATGCTACAACTGTGGTGAGCGTGGACATTATGCCAAACATTGCCCAAATACACGCGTGCTTATTAATCAGGAACAACCAGTTGACAGAGCAATCCAACAGGGTACTACAATGATGCCAACAGCTAAGGCGCGAGCTTTCCACATAACTGCTGAAGATACAGAGGAGACACCGGAGACGCCAAAAGACCTCAATGGTAACTAATAATAAATTTCTTATATGCTAAAATGATTTAAATCTGTTAACATCAGAATTCTAATTCCAAAGTAAATATTGAGATAACTGTACAACTCTGTCATCGATAGTGAATAATGCGGATGACATATGGGTCGTATCAGTTGAAGTTATATACTAGTACATTTCCGATCAGAAATTATACCTATAAACAATATAGGTATTGTAATCTGAATCATGTATGATTCAAAACCCGAGAGAAATTGAAATTTGATCCTAAACACAAGCTACTTCGTAAATCCTTGTAATCTAAATGATTACAGCGTGTCTTATAACGAGACAGAGGTAGAAGTTACTAATTAAATAATAATAATAAAACCTATTAAGAAGATGATCTTTGAACCAAATTGTTAAACACCCAATGACAACTTGAATTGAAATCAAAGAAGTCAGAGGCACAAAGCGAGAGTGATAAAGAAATAGATTGAGATATTCGTGAAAGTCAAGCGATTAGTTATAAATGACCAATGAAAATGCCGTCAAATACCAAAATAAATGTAAGCATGGATTCTCATTATGTCGACGCGAGACTAGTGAGATATCTAATATGGAATTCCTATTCCATCTAACTGCATATAAAATAAAAAGCTTCTACCAAAAAGAGTGAAATGATCTTAAATTCAGAGATTCATCAATGAGAAGTCAAAACATAAGTCTATACATATAATTAAACAGAATCAAAGATTATTGTTTTGTCGAAGCCTCTTGACCGAATTGCACAGTGAAACAATAGAGGAAGGCGATGACGATAAAGTAGAAGATGAGTTAAATGGTCGTGGAGACGGTTTTAGAACACTGGTAACTCGAGATCTGACTTCAATAATAGAATCTGCCGTCATGTCTAATGAATCACACCGAGAAAGCCAAAGTAAATTATTGATTTCTATCAACTTGTTCCTTAGAATTCGATTCCGTATAATATTTGTTTTCTATGTTGTTAATATTCCTACTCGCTGGAAGATTCTAAAGCGTATGATCTCTTCAAGTTCGGGATCATATCTGACTTGTTTGAAATATCCATCAACCGCTGAAACCGTTGCGAAGAGGATGAGGACGATTGTAACTCCAAATTTGATTTTCTGTTCGAACTCCTGTTTTGATTGTTAAAGCTCTAAATACAACATTTCAACATTTTTGCCTCGATCTCTCATACTTGACTTCTAATCACTCTATCATCTTGGAGTATTTTGCTACTCGAGAGACTGATCATGTAAAAGATTTGGCGGATATTGCAGCGCAATTGAAGACCAAGGTAGGTGAGGTGGAGTCGTTACACGAAGAGTTGACTCCGATTGTTGTGCCAAAGGATAGATTTCATTTGTTTAATAGAGCAAAGAAAATTTTTAAGTCTTCACAACAAGTCAGCACAAATCAGAAATAAGTTAAACGATTGATGGTGATAACAACATCAATAAAAGATGTACTTCTTAAAGTACAGATATCAGATTCCCAAAAGCTCTACAGCAAGTTCCAAAGGAAAATGAAAGAGAAATATGAGCTAACTGAGATAGATTGAGCTGCAAGCTGAATTGAATGAGATATAAGGTTAAATCTCAAAAATCCATAGCAAATGAAAATTTTGCAATAATAAAGATGAGAGATTTAAAAGCCATAACTGGCTCAAGATCAAGCAAAAGAAAGATATGAGCTAATTATTACAATAAGATGCTAGCTGAATAGATTATTGCGTAAAGCATAAAGCTCATATATGAAGAGTATGAATAAAAAGTCAGAATTCCTAAAGTGATCAAGCAATGAAATAATGAATCAAATATGAACTCTGAAAAGAGAAATTTAAGTTCTTGTACATGTGAATCTCAAAGAAATAAAAAGATATCAAATACAGATGGTGCTCATTCAGTGGAAACACCACAGAGATTCGCATCAGCCTTGGGAAATCAAGAGATATCATAAAAGCTATCTGCCCAAGTCTGTTCGAACATATCTAACTTCGGGGACGAAGTTTGTGCGTGGTGGAGCCCATTCTGTAACAACCCAACTTTTAGCCCAAGTTAAATATCTGATTATCGATCCAATAATGTAATTTTATTACATTACTTTGAATTATAATTTAATTAAGTTATGAAATATTTAATTGAATTATATAATATTATGAATTATGATTTATTAATTATTAAGATAAGTAAATAAAAGATATATAAGTTACGAAAATACTAGTGGGTTAAGTAGCAAACGTAAATAGCTGAAGTATATAAACGGAATATAGAAACATAAAATCAGATTTCTCTCTCTCTCTAGACTCCCTCTCTAGATTTTTCTCTCTCTCCTTTCTCTTTCTTCATCCGGTTCTCAAAGAATTCATCAAGAATTCAAAGAATTGTTCCATAAATTGAAGATTGAAGGCATGTGGGAGTTACATCAATCATCAAACAACAAGAAACTACAAAGAAATCAAGGTAATAACCCTTTTAATAAAAGTCATAGAAACAGAAATCATGTGTTGGATTGTCCAAATAAGCAAGAAAATGGAATTTTTGATAAAAATTGTGTTCTTGACAAAATATGCTTCTTTTGGACGATCTTGATCAAATTAAGGTGTTAATGATAAGGAAAATAGTATAAAATCAACCAAATAATGATAATATAACATTATACTAAGTTGCATGTTGATAAAAAGGACTTTTGAAAATTTTTATGAAAAATCCGTAAGTATAAAAGATGAATATCAAGAACAATTTCTGGAAAATTATGAAGACATGGGATCCGAATTCGGATGAGACCGAATTCGGATGAAGCCCCATTTCGAAGCTATACTTTGGACAAAATATTTAAATTCGGATGAGGTGCCTAATTCGGATTCAGCACCATTTCGGATGAAGTACCATTCCGGAAGGAAGGATGTCCGAACTCGGATGACCCGAGTTCGGATGGTGCCATTTCGGACAATGCTAGTTCGGATGAACCATTTCGGACCAAATTTGGATAATGCCATTTCGGATAATCTGGAACCGAATCCGGATGATCCGAATTCGGATGATCCGAATTCGTATGGTCCTAATCCGGATGTGATTTTTATAATTCAAAATATATACAACAGATTTCCTAATATAAATATGAATGATCAGATTTCCGAAATGTAACTTTATAAGACTTTGAGATTATTACTGACAAAGAATAGAAAGATTCTGATAAGATTTAAGAGATTGATGATAATATGATCAAAATATAAGATTTTGATATCAAAGACCAACGAATGAATCTTGAGCATAAATGATGAACACTGAATATATATTATTCAGATGATATAAGAGCTAATAAATATCAGAAATGATATTAATAACAGATTGAGCAACGAGCAAAATGTCGAGCATCTGAAAGTCTGATATAAATCAGATAGTGGTTCTATCCACTACAGATTGTGAGCAACAGAGCCAGAGCCAGAAACTAAAAGAGCACAAATAGCCAGTAACTGTGAGTTGTAGATTTCATTTTAACTGCATATTATGTGAATTGAGACTTTTGTTGCATGATTCTGATTTATTGATATTCTGATCTTGAGCTTATTGAAATATCGTCATAGTATATTTACTATGATTTGTTCAGCTGAGTATTTCTTCTTCTAGATTCGATTCTTTGACGAGTCACTTGATTGTTAAGCTTAACACCATCACTATTGCTCAGTGTTGGGTTAATGTTAGGCTTATGATGTGCTGATTTACGTGATGAAAGCACAGAGGGTAGCTAGAGCTGAGCATTCCGATGATATCCATATAGAGCTTTTACTGGTAGCTAGCCCAGTACATGGCTGATCCCCACTAATGATGCGTGTGTATGGATTTATCATCATCCGAGCATTCCTTATGAATTTGTCTAAAAGTCTCAAGAGCAACAACAGTTTTATAACTGGGAGCTGAGCAAAGTCGCGCATCAAAAGAGCATTAATTGGCCAATGACCCTTCGAGATTGAGCTGTGCATGAGCCTAGTGCAGTGCATATAGAGCTGAGCCGTGCATGAGCCGAGTGCAGTGCATGTGCTTCCGCGTTCATAATTGCATGTTAAATGTGAAATTCTACATTCTCACTAAGCAAATAAGCTTACCCGTTGTTGCATTATTTTTCAGGTAAAGGCAAAGGATTGGCTGGACCTAGTTCATAGGTCAGGACTTTGAAAGAGCTTGAAGTGCATTAGAACCTGTTCCAACACCTTGGTACTTAGCTGATGATTGAGCTTTGGGGTTCGGGTCTAGTTTATATTATGTGATTTGATGTAATAGTCTAGATATTTGTACCTTGCTACTTAAAATTCTGTCTCTGTTTGTAATTAATTTTATTTCCGCAATTGTAAATTTTATCTTAGTTTCATGATTGATAATGCGTTGCTACTGGGCCTTGACTTGAGACCTTTGAGAAATCAGAGGGTCTCACAAACAGAGAGCATTGTATTATTATATTCTCGTTCCTCTAATTGAAAGCATTTGGTGATGTTTGATTCTGATTACTGTTCTTGTTGCATAATTGTGTATTGAATTGCTTATAGATTTTGAAATATCAATTGGTATCAGGGCCAAATATGGCAAAATTTGAGTGAATTTTGAATCTGGAAATTTTTTTCTATTTCATCGCCATATTTCAAAAATCAGAAAATCTCTTAGGGTTTTTGAAGCAGTGGATGAATTGAAGTGAAATTCTGATCGAGTGTGTGTTTTTCAAAGACGAATTCATTGAGATAAGTCTCAGATTTTAACTCCAATCACACAGAAATTAATTTGGATTTTACTGAATTTTCAAAACTTTTGTGTTCTTACTGATTTTTATCTATTTTTGGGTGTTTCATATGAAATTAGACAAAATTTCTTTAGAAAAGTGTTTCTGTATGAAAACCGAACCTTCGTTGTTAATTTGAGATCAAATAGTGAATTTTTTTGTTGAAAAGATTGAATTTGAACTTGGTTTTTTTTAATGTCTGTTCAAATCGGGCAACACTAAATTTTTAGTATTGACTGGCAAAGAAGTGACCGAGTTTGATCGAAGAATTGATCGAGTTTGATCAAAGAGTTGACCGAGTTTGATCACTCTTTGACCGAGTTTGATAAAAGCTTTGACCGAGTTTCGTCAAGTATTAACCAATATTGATCACTTATTCATCCGAGTTTGATTACTTGTTGACCAATTTTGTTTACTTGTGGATCGAGTTTGATCATTCTTTGACCGAGATTGATTGTACTTACTTCGAGTTTGATATAGCATTGACCGAGTTTGATACTTAACCATCCGAGTTGGACCCTTTATCAACCGAGTTTGATATAGAGTCAATCGAGTTTGGTCCTTAGTCATCCGAGTTTGTTGATTAATCATCCGAGTTTGTTCATTAATCATCCGAGTTTGATTACTATTCATCCGAGTTTGTTAAAGTGTTAACCAAGTTTGTTCAAAATTCATACGAGGTTGATCAAGTTTTAATCGAGTTTTGTGAAGATTTAATCGAGTTTTGTAAAGGTTCAATCGACATTTGTAAAGGTTCAATCAAGTTTTATGTTGTGTATTTTGAGATTCATTCTTAATTAATCGAGTTTTACTCTGTTCCATTCGAGTTTCATTCTTTACAATTCGAGATTCAATACAACATTTACAGTATGACCTTTGCTGCTTCAATTGACCGTAACTTTTGACTGGAACATCGTTACAAGGCCTACCATACGCCAAAGCGAAGCTTGAACCGAGATCTACGATTTCTAATAAATGCAAAGTCGGTCGAGGCCTAATTCGGATCCAGAAAAAAGTTACAGGCGTTATTCTGCAAAAAATCTGAAATTTCAACGTATAAGAGTCAATTCAGAGCTGATTTTCACCAAGTCATCATCCACAAATACATCTGTCAGAGCTTCAACATTGGATTTCTATCCTCGAACAACCTTTAACTTGTTGATATTTTTTGATATTTCATTGGACCATATTTCACATTGTTGACTTCTGTTGACCATAGTTGACTTCATTTTTTACTTGATTTGTATTTTGTTCATTTATATAATCATGATGTTTCAAGATAACTGGACAACCAAACATATACAAATTCGAGTACTCGAAGCTACAATTGATGTTTATCAAGAGAGATACAAGCTTGATCGGGTACCGGTTCTTAAACTTAAAGAAGATTTATCTTGGGCTGAAAATCAAGTTCAAGTGTTGACTAAAGAAAATGTTGAACTTTTGGAAAAATTAAAGTCTAATGAATGTGAAATAAATGTTTTGATTTCTGAAAAAGAAGAGCTTCATTGTGCAATATCTGAATTATCAAAGGAACTTGAAGATTCTAAACAAGAAAATTTTCAGAATGCAAATCAAATAAAATATCTTTTGCCTGTACGATCTATTTTGAACAAGAAAGTTAAAGTAATTTGTTCAGGGTTTGTAGGTCCCAAAAGGTTTCCCAAGTATGTTGTTGTAAGTTGTAGAGGGGGGTGGGGGGGGGGGGGGGGGGGGAATGAATACAACTATTTAAAATTTCAACACACTTTCTCAATGTTTGTATGTATATATTAAGAAGTGTTAATTACAAACATGTTTGAATTGCGGAATGGTTCAAACAGAGATGATAGAAACAACAGATGAACAAGTAATCTAAGACTCACTCAGACTAGTTACAATGAATTCAGTCACTAATATGCACTCACTATTTTACAAGACACAGATGAACAACTTCGAATAAGAACATCTTGGACACACTATAACTATTCTTTTCTAAGTTGAACAACAGAACTTGCAAAACACAATTCTATTTGCACGTTCTGGACTTGTGGATTTCTCTCTTGGTTGTCTTTCATTCCTTAGAAGCTTCCTTTTATACTCACTCAAAGAATCCCAGAGAGCACTTCCTCATTGGATGCAGAGATAGTGGAGCCTTTACAAAAATACAATACTACTTTTCTGCACATTCTGACAAAACAGAATTTGTCCCTATGTAGCAGAATCTCTCTCTTTTCCTTTTTGTCTCTATTGCATACAGCTTTACCTTAAAGAGGAATGTCAACTTTAATCCTTTCCTCTTCATGTATAGCCATTTTGATATAAGAAATGGTCTGTCACCCATTTCAAATATCTTCTTTGTCTTCATGTCTCAGAACAGCTTAGGCAGTGAAACCAGTTTCTGATTTTCCATTTACGTCTTCGACTTGTAAACTGATCTTCACGTCCAAGACTTTACATGATGACATGGAAACAAATTCCATAAAGTGTATAACCTGTTCACAAAGAACGTGTTCTGTTCACAAAGAACAGAACACTTAGATTGGGTCAAATATGTTCAACAAAAATGAACAGCGTAAACAGTTTATGCCAAACCTGTCCAACAGTTTAGGGCAACTTAGGCAATCTGCCAGATTACAACGAATGTAACAGTGTGAGCAGCTTTGGGTTTATATTGCAAAATACTTATCAGGTTTCAATAAAGCATTAAAAGGCCTTAAATTATACCCTTAAGTGTATCCAACAGGTTTGATTGAAAATCTCCCCCTATGATATAGAACAGGTTTGATTGAGGTCTGTTTATGCCTAACAATCTCCCCCTATTTGCAATATTCAGCCTAAGCTGATTCTATCATGGATCACTATATATTTTTACATTACAGTTGCTGAAATGAAAATACAACATTGAAGTAAAGTAAAAGATCAGTTTATACATACTGATATTGATTCAAACAACATATGTTTTTACAAGTAAAACTAATGTACTGAATAAAATTACAACACGTGTAATAAAGTAGAACTTACGTACAAAGAAAATTCAACATATTTGGACTGTAGAAGTTGGGAGCAAATAAAGGTAAGCAAGTCCAACTAATGGACAACTTCCATTCATCATCTACTCATCACCAGTAGATGGACCTTGAAGTTGTTGTTGTTCATCTTTCTTTTGAGCTCGTGCCATAGTGACATCAATGTCTTCTAACTCACTTCTGAGGAACATGAAATCTCGACTCTCGAGTTCTCCTCTTCTGTAGCAGACCTTAAGCTGCTCACAAATGATGACTCTCCATCTTGCATGTAGTTGAAAGGCATTTGAGAGTCTGAAGGCAATGATTTGCTTAACACCAGCCTTATGAAGATCTGAAGCTCTCTGGATCTTAGGCTTGATCTTAGGTTCCACTTGTGAGGTACTTTAATCATTTCTTCTGAGATCAAGCCTAGATCTCTTACCTTCTCCATCAGCTTATTAACATATTCCCTGATAGTCTTCACAGTTTCAGATTTTGATATGCTCAGGGCAACTACTAGTTACCCACTCTCTGTATCCCATGTTTGTCACATCAGTGGATTCATAAGCTTCCAATTCAGGACCATCAGCACTGAGCCTTGTGATCTGAAGCCTCCACTGTTTACCTTTTCTTGAGATGGGAACAACTTTGACAATTATTTCTTTGGCAAGTTCTCTGTCTGCAACATCAAAGAACTTCTTTCTTGCCATATTGTCAAAGTAGAATTGGGCATTTGCTCATGAGGATACAGGCTTTGTCTTGGTCACTAAGACTTGTGAACCTTGCTCTTTTTCACCCTCTTTACCAGTTACTGACTCATTAATAGCTTCCATCAGCTTCCTTTGTACATCCAAGGAGGACATTTTGATTTTCTTGCTTCCTTGGCTGAAAAGGCTTTAGCAGCTTTGGTAGAGGCTACCTCCTTCTTCTTTCTTACGAAGATCTCAACCTACTCTTGTTTCCATTGATAATAATTATCCAGTGCAAGACCCATGTCTTTGGCTTGAGTCTTGTCATATTTCAGTTGAAGGGCCTTCTAAGTATCAATGTCCACAGCAGCCTTCCCTTTGCCTTTTGCTACTCTAATCATAGCTTTTTCAGTTTCCTCTTCTTCTTTAGATTCTTTCGAAATTAACTGTCTTCTTCTGCTTGGCCTGTCCCCAGGAATAGATTCCTACCCCTTAGATGGTGCGAGGCTTGGAGATCTAGCCTGAGTAGGCTCAGCATCTATTTCAGAGACTGTGGAAGTACCTACAGCATCACCAGATTCTAAGTGAACTGCTGCTTGGCCCACTGAAGTTGATTTCTCCTTAGAGGGAGATGAAAATTCTCCCCCTTTGACTTTGTTTTCGAGGCAGATTTCTCCCCTTTTGAAGGCGACGGAACAAAGCCATCAACATTGGTTTTGTCTAAAGGAACGGATCCAACAGGCTTGGCTGCAGCAGGTTTGGTAACAGGTCTTGAACCAACCAGGCTATGCACTAAGAAAGCCAGGTTGTCCTTGACCTCTGCTAACTGGGTGACACATGTTTCAAGGGAAAGAGAATGTGAATTGGCAAAAGTGGAAAGCTAGGAAATAGAACGCCTATCAGTGTCAGTGAACACCAGACTTCGAAGTTGTGCAAAAGTTATTTCAAGAGACTCATGCATGTCATCAAGGCCTGCTGCCATAGATTTTGACAAGGATACCACTATGATATTTGGAGAGGCTAGTGTGAAGGGCAGTGTGGTAGAGCAGGTTTCAGCAATACCTGACAGTTGTTGGGAAACAGCTGTCAGGTTGGACACAAAGTCTTGTTGATGAGCTAGAATAGAAGAAAGTGATGATGAGAGCTGTTGCAGCTGTGCAGTGAGTGCAAGAAGCTGAGAAGGATAGTCAGGATGAGGAGCAGGGGTTGGAAAGGAAGTTTTGAATGAATCAAGAATTCCTTTAAGCTGTGCAGACACGGAGTCTGCTATAGTAGATGGAAGGGTAGACATGGATGTTTCCAAAGAGCTGACTTTGTTGGACAACACAGAAAGTAGTTCCTTCAAATAAAGGTCTTTGGGGGATGGAGAAGTATAAGTGGATTGTTTTGATTGTGAAGATGGAGATGAGTGTGAGGGAGAGGATTGAGGAGTGTGAGGGTCACTTTGGGATGGCAAAGGAACATTGGAAAGAAGTTCCATTTCCTGGGCAAAAGTCATGTGACCCAACTTAGAAGGGTCAAGAATACCTTCAGCAGTGGCTGTAACTGCTTCATGAGGTGAGGCTATGGGTGATGTTTGTCTCTCATTAACCACTGGGATTGTGGTCTCTTCATTGAGAACATTGGTGGTTCCTTCAGCAGTGCCTTGGTTTATAGGCATCTCTTCATGGGGAGATGAGATGTGCATTTCAACATCATCAATGGTGAAGGCTGATGATGGAATGTGCACTTGGGGAGCAGCTTCACCAGAGGGATGTTTTTATTCACTGAGGCTCATCAGCTTGGGAAGTTGGTCCTTCAGCAGCTGTTTGGGATTGAAACAGCTACATCATGAGGAGCAGAAGTGGAAGGCTGATCTGTTGGTTGGCTTATACCAGCAGGTTTGGCACCTTGTGCAGATTCAGATTGTGAAGGAGAAATGTGAGTTGGGGACTGTGTGGACTCAGTGTGGAGTGGAGAGAACTCCTGTCTTTCAATATCCTCAGCCTGTTGAGAGGCTGGGATAGTTGATGTGATTGTCTCCATATGTACAACTGGCTCCTTTTGTGAGGAACCAGAGGGTTCAATCTGACTCAGTATGCAGTGACGCATGCTCCATAGAGGCTGCTCCTTCTCCCAAAATAGGAGAAGGGGATACAGTAGGAGAGGCCTCTTTGCAACTAACTCCTGTTGAGAGGGGTCAGAGGGGCTGGTTTGAGTGGTGGAAGTTTTCTTTTTGGCTAAGGATTTTCTCCCTTGCCTGGACTACATGGTGGGAGAGGATGGAGAAGTGGGATGTTGAGGAGAGGTGATAGGTTGTTCTATTTGGACTGGTGGAGAGACTAGGGGTTGAACCTGTTCTATAGTCTCAGGTGCCATAAAGGCACTAGCCACAAAGGCTTTAGGTTCAATAGATGAACCAGCGTGACCAGCCTGCTCCCCCTTAACCACTAAGGCTGAGGGTAGGGCTGTTCATAGTCGGATATCCGAATTTCGGATATCCGAATTTTCGGATATCCGAATTTTCGGATAGTTGAAAATACTATCCGAATCCGTATCCGAAATTTCGGATATCCGAATTTCGGATATCCGAATTTTCGGATACGGATTCGGATAGTATCCGAAAATCCGAAAATTTGAATATTGAAAAACATCACAAATAAATTACATGTTTAAAAATAAATCCAAAAATTACATTCATCCAAGTTCCAACTATCCAAATACCTTAAAAATACAAACATCACAAACAAATAAATTACATGTTTAAAAACTTCGATTACATATTATGAAAACTAAAAATACTTTAACGTGCTTCCAAGTTCCAACTACCAAAGTACCAATACGTTAATACATCCTCCCGTCATTCGTGGCAATTCGTAATACTCCTTTCATCATTCGTGGCAAGTCATAATGCATCTACATAAAACTTAAAACAAAAAACATTAACATTTATCATGTGATAATAATTGTAATATGTATTAGTGTAAGACCAAATAAAAACTAGTACTAATCTAACAAATTCAAATAATTATAATTTACCTTCATCAAGTATCTCAATTCTCAATCAACCACACAACTCTCTACTCTTTCATCAATCGTTTCATCAATAACGATGACCGGTTGTTCCACGGTCAAGTCCTTCAAGTCTACAATTCAAAAAATAGTACAAAAATGCAAATGCATATGTTATAGAATTAAATACGAAATATGAAACACGAAATATTGAAATTTAATACTAACCTCCTTCCTCCATATTTTCTAATTCAAGTAAAGTGTCATTAATTGTGATTGGCGTTTGAGAAGTGCGTAGCCAATCTTGGGTACAAACTAAAGCTTCCACCATTCTTGGAGTTAAAGAAGTCCGGAAAGAATCAAGCACACGTCCTCCGGTGCTAAAAGCGGACTCGGAGGCAACTGTGGAAACCGGAATAGCAAGCATATCCCGTGCCATCCTAGCAAGAACAGGATATCTACATTGTTGAACCTTCCACCAATTCAATATGTCAAAATTTGGGTCCATAGGCTCACACTCTTCTCCCAAATATTTGTCTAACTATGATTTTTTCATGGTGGCCTCCGAACTTCCCATTGCCTTTTCAAATCGCGAAGTCATAAGCAATGTAGCATTCATTGCTGCCGTTTGCACCCCCCAAATAGGACTAGTGTTTGAAATAGAAGACATAGGCGACGGCACCTCCTCTTCCTTCTTTCTTTTAGCTTTAGGCATGCAAGATTCGTAATGATCAAACAAAGTACGCATATTATATTCTAAATCCATAAGAAACGAACCCGCTACTTTACTCTCAAAGTTTTCATCCACAATCCAATGACAATATTGCAACTTTCGTCTCGGGTCAAGGATCAAGGCAATGAACAACAACTGATTAAGCTTTTCAGTTTTCCCCCAATACTTGTCATATTTCGCACGCATGAGAATTGCCATGGATTTAATGGATGTATCCTCATGTGTGGTAAAGCCATTTATAATATGACCAATGCCAAAAATCTCATCTAAGTAAGCATTAGACGTCACATAACGAGAACCCGAAAATCTCAATGTAGCATCATAAAAAATTTTCAAGAACGGCAAGAAGCTAGACACATTATTCCAATCAGCATCGCTAATCAAACCATCATATTTTCTAAGCTCTTTCTCACAATTGGAATCTTTCAAAAGCAAGTTAGAAAATGCTTTCCTAAACTTAACGGCACTATCAAGCATCAAGAAAGTTGAGTTCCATCTTGTATCAACATCCATACATACTAGACTCTTACTTTCTATTTTCTCCTCTTCAACACAAGACTTAAATTTTTGAAGCCTTGCAGGAGAAGACCTCACATATTTTACCAAAGCACGAACTTTCTTTATGGACAAATTAACATTAGCCAAACCATCTTTGACAACTAAATTTAAAATATGGGCAGCACATCTCATGTGTAAAAAGCTCCTTTTAGCACACCACACTCCCAATGATTAAATACTTTTTGCAAATGTTGAAGAGCTACATCATTAGAGCTAGCATTATCAACAGTTACCGTCAAGATGTTCTTCAACTCCCATTCACTTAAACACTTTTCAATAGCCCTACCAATTAGAATCCCAGTATGACCCGCAATAGGACAGAAATAACAATCCTCTTATGCAAACACCAATTATCATCGATAAAATGAGCAGTCAAACACATATAACTCAAGTTTTGACCCGAAGTCCATGTATCTGTTGTGAGGCATATTCGAGAAGACAAACTTTTAAAGGCATCAACCAACATTTTCCTTTGCTCAATGAAAAGACTATAACAATCCCTAGTTATCGTAGGACGTGAAGGAACAAGAAAATGAGGATTTAATGCCTTACAAAACTCACGAAATCCAGCACGTTCCACAAAATTAAATGGCAACTCATCAAGAATTATCATTTTTGCAAGACATTTCCTAATTGCTTCTTGATTAAACTCCCACAATTTAGGAATTGTCATAGTTTCAAGTGAGCCATCATCACTAACATGTGTTCTTGACTCAAGATCAATAAGCTTTTGTTTTTTGTCCATGTTTGCAGGATACTTTTTACAACTATTTGTGTGATTTCTTAAAGGAGTGGTACCACTCTTTGTTGCACAACCAATTCTTTTTTGACAATATATACATTCAGCGACATCAGGAATACCAGGATCAGAATAATGTTCCCACCACACAGATCTCCTTTTTTTCATGCCAAATGAAGGAGATTCACTTACAGTGGGTGCTTTTGGTGGTTTTCCTTTTCTCCCCTTTTGGTTTTGCTTCTTCTTTCCTTCCGTGTCATTCTCCGGTTTGTTTGGCGCTACAACATTTTCAGACACAAACTCACACTCCGAATTGCTAAGTTCATCATTCATATCTATGGCATTGATGTCCTCTTCTGACATTTTAACCTAAACAAGTGACATATTTAATTTAAAAGCTCAAATTAGTAAGTAATAAACAATTAAACATTGCTGGAAATCTGAAATTGCTAATTAGAAAGAAATTAACTGAAATTGAATGAACAAGTAAGATATTAATATCTCAGATCTGAAACTAGTACTTATTAACTGGTAATTACTAATTAATTAAGTACTAACTACTAAACAATGAATGAACTACCTAAATAGAAAGTTAGAAACATCAATAACAAATTAACAACTAAAAACAAAAATCACCAGATAGATCGAGAGCTGAGAGAGGCTGACCAAATTGATAGCAGAGAGTCTAACAAAATCTGAGAAAGAGAGAGAGATCGAGAGCTGAGAGAGCCTGACCAAACCGAGTAAAAAACATCTATATAAGATTATAAGCAATTAATTAAAAGAAACAAGTAAAAGTCGATAAAGAGAGAGATCGACATACCAATCACTCGCAGAGTAGCAGACCGACCGGAGAAGATAGAAACGCCGGCCTTCTTCGAGGGAGGATAGCAGCGCCGGCCGCCGGCCGCCGAGTAGTCGGCCACTTCCCAGACAGGTAGAACCGTAGAAATCGAATGGAGGAATGGAGGCAACAACTAGATAGGGTTTTTTCTTTTGATAAGTTTATGTGTTTATGTTTAATTGTTTAATGTTTATGGGCCTTTTGATGTTTTCTATTAATCCATAAAGAAAATGAAGAAAACAATCAGCCCAACTCCCAAGCATGAAGGTCAAGCAGACAAGCAGCCCATGAAAAATAAAAAATCAGATTTTTTTTAATAAAAAAATCGGATATTCGGATAATCCGAATATCCGAAAAATTGCAGAATTGCTATCCGAATCCGAATCCGAATTTTCGGATTATCCGAAATTCGGATATCCGAAATTCGGATAATCCGAAAATTCGGATAGTTTCGGATCGGATTTTCGGATTTTCGGATCGGATGCTCGGATTCAGATATTTTTGAACAGCCCTAGCTGAGGGTGCAAACTTTGCTGTTTTAGCCTTCTTGGTGATAGGCCCAGCTTCACTAGTCTTCAAGGCATGTTTTGCCTTTTTAGACCGTGATTTGGATTTTCCAGCAAGAGCAGTGATTGGATCCACCTCCTGAGTAGAAGGTCCTTCCACTAAACCAAGCAACCTCCTCATTGGTGTTGCTAGAGGAGGTTCATCATCAAAAACTAGGGTGTAAAATACCCTGTATCCTATGACAGGAAACACTGCAGTTGTCAAGTAAGGTTGAGAGTTGTACAGGTGCTCACCAAAAACATGTTTGAAGATCAGGCTAAAAATTCTGGGATATCTAACAGTAGCTGGACGCTGTTCTTGCTCCACCAAGTTCCTCAGATTTAAGAAGATCCATTTTTCCTATAATAAAATAGTATTGATGTGTTTTACCTCATCAAGTTCATTTTTTAAATCAACAAGTAAATAATCAAACATTTTAAGTTTTTCTTCAGAGCTATAATCCTTAAACTTTTGTACCTTATACATCATGATGGGATTCCAATTCTCTAAAGTGCTGACAGCTTCAGCTTCAGCCATGTCCTATTTGAAGTTACTTGTTGAGGGGGCATCAGTATTGACCATCAGACAGTTGTTGTCTTCTTCATCAGATGATGAATCAGACTCCTCCCAGTCACAGGTTTCGGCCATAAGTCCCTTCTGCTTGTTAGAAGCCATAGAGTCTTCTAACTTTTTTAGCTTTGCCATAGCCATTAGGTACTTAACCCTGTAGCCATCATCTTTGTTTGTCTTGTACGGTTTGGAGGAAGAGCCAACAGCTTTAGACACACAGTCAGCAGCTATATGGCCTGTTTTGCCACATTTAAAGCACTCAGCCTTCATTTTGTCAAATGTCTTCTTTTTTATGACACCTGATTTCTTTTGCAGCATCTTACCTCCAAACCTTTTCTTATTGAATTTTCTGACAAGCATAACAATCATTTGCTCATCATCAAACTCAGTAAGGTCTTCACAGTCCTCCTCTTCTTCAGACATTACCTCCATTTCATCATCAGCCTATTGATCAGCTTGTGTGAACACATCACACACCTGATTAACAGGTTGTCTCACGCTAGCCACTAAGGATGCAACTCTTTTGGACATTTCTAAGGCATTTCTCTTCTGTTGCATTATTGTTCATCATTTAGCAAGGATCCATAAAGATTTACAAGATCTATGCCTCTGATGGTGCCTGCGTTTCTGAGGATAGTAGAAAAGTAATTCCATTCCTCAGGCAGTATGTCCAAAAATTTGTTCGCCAGCGTTAAACTGTCTTTAGTGATCCCAACCGCTTTGAGATCATTTATTAAGGCAGTGAACTTAGTGTAGGTTTCAGTGAGAGTCTCCTTTGGCTTTGCAAAGAACAGTTCATATTGTCTAACAAGATTATTGATCCTGTTATCCAATGTGATTATGGGGGCATCATAGACGGTACACAAAGTATCCCATATTTCTTTTGCAGTCTTCATCTTCTCAACCTGTTTGAACACATCATCAGGTAGAGAGATTACAAGGTTGTTCCTGGCTTTTGCATCAAGGGCAAGCAGACGTTTGTATTCATCAGACCATTGAGATTTTGCCTTTGCAATAGTCCTGATTGCAGGAATAGCTCCTTTAGCAGCAGGAGTTATAGTAGTGACAGAAGTTGGCACATAGGGACCTTCCATCACTATTTCTGGTAGTTGTACATCCATATTCTCTAGATAGATCATCATGCCGCACTTCCAACTAGAAAGGTTCTGATGATTGAACTTCGGAGGTTTTGCCATTGACCCATTGTCATAGTAGGAAGAGGAGTTAGCAGCACTGTTGTCCACGACGGAAAATTAGGAGATGTGAGAGATCTAGAATTAATACACACTCTAAACTGCTCTGATACCAGTTGTAGGTCCCAAAGGTTTCCCAAGTATGTTGTTGTAAGCTGCAGAAGGGGGGTGAATACAACTATTTAAAATTTCAACACACTTTCTCAATGTTTGTATGTATATATCAACAAATGTCAATTACAAACAGGTTTGAACTGCGGAATGGTTCAAACTGAGATGACAGAAACAACAGATGAACAACTAATCTAAGACTCACTCAGACTAGTTGACAATGAATTCACTCACTTAGGTGCACTCACTGATTTACAAGACAGACAGACAGCTTAGAACAAGAGCAGCTTGGACAGACTCAACTATTCTTTTCTAAGCAGACTTTGCATGCATGAAAACACAATTCTTTTGCACGTCCTGGATATCTCTCTCTTGGTTATCTCACATTCCTTAAAAGCTTCCTTTTATACTCACTAAGACAATCCCAGTGAAAATTCCTCATTGGATGCAGAGATAGTGGAGAGCCTTACAAAAAGACAAGGTTGCTTTTCTGCACATTCTGACAAAACAGAATTTGTCCCTATGTAGCAGAATCTTTGTCTTTTTCATTTTGTCTCTGTTGCAGGTTGCTTTACCTTAAAGAGGAATGTCAACTTTAATCATTTCCTTTTCTTGTATAGCCATTCTGATATAAGAAATGGTCTGTCACCCATTTCAAATATCCACTTTGTCTTCATGTATCAGAACAACTTGGGCAGTGTAAGCAGCTTCTGTTTTTCCACTTTGTCTTCGACTTGTAAACTGATCTTCACGTCCAAGACATTACATGATGACATGGAAACAATTTCCATAAAGTGTATAACATGTTCACATTAAACAGGACACTTCAATTTGGTCTAAGGTGTTCAACAAACATGAACATCGTAGACAGTTTATGCTAAACATGTCCAATAGTTTAGGTCAGCTTAGGCAACTCTGCCTAAGTTACAACAAATGAACCAAGGTAAACAACTTTAGGCTTATATTGCAAATCACTTTTCAGGTTTCAATAACGCATTAAAGGACCTTAAATTATACCCTTAAGTGTATCAATCAGCTTTGATTTACAATCTCTGTCTACGATATAGAACATGTTTGATTAAGGCCTTTTTGTTCCTACCAGCTGGTGATGTTGCAGGTACATCAACTGTTTCTTAGACAGTTGAGCCTACTGAGGACAGACCCAACCAACAAAACAAACTGTCCTACAAACATCAGGAGAAGAAGAAACTCAAATGACCCTTTCCACAACAGCAAAAGGAGAAGGGAAAGTTGTTGTGGACACAGATGCTCAAAGGCTTCTTCAGCTCAAGTTTGACAAGGCTCAAGCCAAAGAAATGAAAATTCCACTAGAAACTTATTATAAGTGAAACAAGAGCAACTGGAGATTCTGGAGAAAGAGAAAGAGAAAGAAGAAGTAGCCTCTGTGAAAGCTGCTCTAGCTTTAGCTAATATGGAGGCAAAGAAAGTTAAAATGCCATCCTTGGAAGTTCAAAGAAAGTTGGTAGAAGTAGCTAAGGGGTCAGATAGTGGGAAGAAGGGTGAAAAAGAGAAAAGCTCAAAGGTCATAGTGATCAAAGAAAAACCTATATCTTCTACCCTCTCATCTGTGAGAACCACGTTCCACTGTGACAACCTGGCAAGGAAAAAGTTCTTTGATGTAGCTGATAGAAGAATTGCCAGGGAAACCATTGTCAAAGTTGTTCCCATTTCTAGAAAGAATAAGCACTGGAAGCTTCAAATCACAAGGAATGATGCTGAAGGCCCTGAATTATAAGCCTATGAAGCTACTGATGTTGCTAGAATGGGGTACGTAGAATGGGTGCAGCTTACAGTTGCCCTGAGCAGTTCAAAGTCTGAAACTGTTAAAAATGTTAGGGCATGTATGAAAAAGCTGATGGAAAGCCTGAGAGAATTAGGCTTGATCTTCGATGACATGATCAAAGAACTTCACAAGTAGAACCTAAGATCAAGCCTAGAAGACAGAAGAAAGACAAAGAGCTTGAGGAGATATTTTAGATGATTGAGCAGGGTCTCTATGATACTCAAATCAGAGGGATTGATCACAGCCTGCCCCAAGGTGTTGAACCTGAAGAGGCAAGTATATTGAAGAGCCTAAGGAAGGGGTATGCTTTATGGATCCTCTGACCAAGAAAATGTGCTTTCAAAGAGCATCAGACCTTCATAAAGCAGGTGTCAAACAAATTATAGCCTTCAGGCTCTCTGATGCCTTTGCCAAACATGCCAGTTGGAGAGTTGTTATATGGGATCAGCTAACAGCCTGCAATAAAAGAGGATCTCTGGATGACCCAGAATTTCTCTACCTCAGATGTAAGGTGGAAGATGTTGAAACCAGAAAAGAACGCATAGTTGGGCTGGAACAAGAAAAGCTCCTCAAAGCTGCTGAGGATTTGGAGAAGAAAATCAAGGAAAAACAAGGCCCATCTACAAGTAATGTGTAGATGAAGAATGGAAATTGTCCATCAGTTGGACAGGCTTGCCATTATCTGCTCCCAACAAATTAACAGTCCAAAATGTGAAGTTCATTTTTACATAAGTTGTACTCCTTCACTATACATTTTTTGTATTTCTTATTAGTACATTAGTTATACTTGTATAAACATTAGTTGTTTTAAGTCAGTGTCAGTATGTATGAACTTATTGTTTACTTTACTTCAATGTTCTATTTTCATCTTTGCAACTGTAATGTAAATGTATATAGTGATCACCGATTAAGTCAGCTTTAAGCTGAATATTGCAAATAGGGGAAGACTGTTTGGCACAAAAAGGCCTCAATCAAACCTGTCTATATCATAGTGGGAGATTTTCAATCAAACCTGTTTGATACACTTTAATGGAGAATATAAGGCTTTTTAATGCCTTATTAAAACCTGATAGGGATTTGCAAAATAAGCCCAAAGTTGTTACACTGTTACATTCATTGTAACTTGGCAAATTGTCAAAGCTGTCCATAACTGTTGGACAGGTTTGATATGAATTGTCTAAGTTGTTCATATCTGTTGAACGGTTTTGACCCAAGTAAAGTGTTCTGTTCTTTGTCAACAGAACCTGTTCTTTATTAACAGGTGTAACACTATATGGATATTGTTTCTATGTCCTCATGCAAAGTCGTGAACGTGAAGATCGGCCTATAAATCAAGGCAAAGTGGAAAATCAGAAGCTGATAGTCCTACCAAAGTTGCTCTGAAGTATGAAGACAAAAAGGATATCTAAAATGGGTGACAGACCATTTCTTATATTAAAATAGCTATATATGAAGAGGAAAGGATTAAAGTTGACATTCCCTTTTAAGGTAAAGTTATGGACAATAGAGACAAAAAGAAAAAGACAAAGCATCTGCAATGTATGGACAAACCCTAAGTTGTCAGACGTATAGAAAACCATCCTTGTCTTTTTTTAAAGACACTCCACTATCTCTACAACCAATGAATAAGTTTCACTGAGATTCACTGAGTGAGTATAAAAGGAAGCTTCTAAGGAATTAGAGAAAAATCAAGAGAGACATCTACAAGCTCAGAACGTGCAAAAAGGAATTGTGTTTTTCATGCATACAAGTTCTGCTTTCAACTGAGAATAGAATAGTAAGAGTGTGTCGAAGCTGTTCAACTCCAAAGCTGTCTGTCTGTGTCTTGTAATTCAATGAGTTCATTGTAACAAGTCTAACTGAGTCTTAGATTAGTTGATAGTCTGTTGTTTCTGTCATCTCTGTTTGGATCCTTCCGCAATCCAAACCTGTTTGTAATTACCACTTGTTAATATATACATTGAAACTTTGAGAAAAAGTGTGTTTAAAAGAATTACTTGTATTCACACCCCCCTCCTCTACAGCCTATAGTAACATACTTGGGAAACCTGTTGGGACCTACATCTTTTGAGTACTTGTTCTTAGTGTAATTGTCACATCCGTCATTTCGACCTGGTACGTGGAATTATTTTAGTGGATGAATATTCTATTAATATTGGGTTGGTCCAATTATATCCCGTTTCGTGGATTGATACGTGTCGGGATTGGGCTTGCGTGTCATCGGGTTATAATTTTAATGAACGGATTATATTTTTGGGATCACGGGATTAAATGGGTTAAATGGGCATTAATAGTGAAAATGTGATATCGGGTTCGGGTTAATGGGTTCGGGACCGGTTAAATTAGAAGCGTATATACGTGCCTATCTCTTCATTCTTCCTTATCTACTTCTAAATACCCTAAAAGTGTGTTGTGTGTGAGAATTGTGTGTGTTTGAGAGATTCTAGCAGCAAGAACTTTGTGTGGACTGAATTGGGTGCAGAAATTTGGAATAATCATCATCTTCTTCATCCTTTGTGTTCTTGAAGCTCCAAGGTAAGGGTGCTCTATTTTTATGGCTTCAATTTGAGTGATTGTTGTGAAGATATGTGTGATAGCTCCTAAGTTGTGAAAGGGAGTTTGTATGCTGCTATTATGAGTTTATTTGTGGCTAAATTCGTGTAAGTAAGGAGTTGTAACTCCTGGGTAGAAGCTGAAAATCGCAGGGCAGGATGCAGAGTTTCGCGGTGTCGCGGCGCGACCATCAGAGGGTCTGCGGCGCGACCAAGGGTCTGCAGTGAAAATCCGGTTCGAGTCTTGTGAAATGAGTTTGGGTCGGAATTATGTCGGGTTTCTTCGGGATTGCTCGGGTTGGGTATTGTTTGGGTTTGGGGTCTCGTTGGGATTTCATTGAGTCGAGTTTGGGTCGGGTTTCGAGTTGTAGTCGGGTTATCGGGTCCGAGTCGGTTTCGTGTTATCATGAGATTGATATATGTATATTGGCGGGATTGTAATTGACCGATTATGATTCCGCGTATTACAGGGACTAGCGGACAGCGGGCCGGATTCGATCAGAGTGCTCAGACTTCGGGGAATCAGTCAGGTGAGTACTCGAGTCGTTTTCTAAACGCGCGCCATTTTTTACGCTTTAGCCGTGTAGCTATATTTGTGTGTGTTTTATATATATGAGACAGGGACGTGAATCTCAGGTATATTCTATTCCTTATACGTGTTATGTATGAGATGTGAGATCGGTTCGGGGGTCCGTGATGAGTTCCATACGGACGATAAGTCGCGAAGGGGAATCGCGCGGGTTGACTGTCCCTAACAGTCCTTGGGGCATATATATACGGCAGGGCCTGTAGCCGGGTAGCTTCCGTGCTACAGGGTATTACCGACCATTGCTGTGTGCGATGTGTCCACCGGGGAGGGGTCCCCACAGGGCTTGGGTTTCTATTTCGGATCTTATACTTGTGTTCATATACCTGAGATGCATGTTGGGCTATCGGGTCAGGGGCAGGGATTGTGTGCTACGTGCTATGTGTTTTGTGCAGTGTCAACCCTCGGGTGCTCACGGGCTTTATAGCTCACGTATTCGAGTCTAACATGTTCAGGGAATTAGAAGGGGCTACAGCAGCTGCGGAGATAAATTCAGGGCTGACTTGAAGATCGGTTATTTGTGGATGTAATGTTTTGAACTACCTGTAATAGTTGTTTTGGGAACAATGTATCCATGGATCAAGATTATTGTTTTTGTTAATGCGGGACTTGAATGTATTAACCTTATGTGTTAAAGTTTTAAATTAGCTGTAATCTGCATCATCTAATGACATGTGTGTTATAGATCCGTTGCGTTATTGCCACCTATGATATTGGGCTGACGTGGCATTTCCGGGATCGGGAGGGGTGTTACAGCATGGTATCAGAGCTTGTGGTTTGAAGCTTGAGTATCATTAATGGATGCTTAACTTAGACCTTGTTCCGGTCCATGGGGGATCGTTTTGCGATTATATAGTGGATTAACCGACATGGCTTAGTGTATAACGCTGGGTGATTTATCCTTTGTGCTTAATCGTTTTGTTTTGTGCAGATTAATATGGCAGATCAGGGTGAGGGTGAGGGCGCGGGTAAGCCGCCCAGTGACGAGTATATCCGGAAATCAGAGCTTCTAGAGGTTCTTACAGAGTTTTACAGGCAGCAGAAGGAGCAAGAAAGGGATCAGGGTCAGAATGTGGGGCCAGTGGTTCGATCTACCGAGAATGAGACTAGGGGTGGTGCTTCTTCATCTTCGCAGCGGGGCGGGTCCTTCAAAGATTTTATGACAGGGGCCCCACCGCAGTTTCGGGGTGACGGTGAGCCGGGGGCGGCCATCGCCTGAGAGCAAGAGATCGAGGCCGCATTCCGAGTGGCCCATGTGGACCCTAGAGATATGGTTGGGAACGCTGCATATCAGTTACGGGGCGGAGCTTCACAGTGGTGGAAATCGATTGAGTCATCGATGACCGAGTCCGCCGCATATGCCATGACTTGGGAGCAGTTCAGGGCTATGTTTGAGCTCCAGTACATTCCGAGGGAAGAGAGACGGGAAATGGAGCGCCGATTCTTTCATCTGCAGCAGGGTAATAAGACGGTGCAGCAGTATGTCGACCGCTTCAATGAATATTTCCAGTTCGCGCCTCAGCACGTCGACACCGAGAGCCGTAAGGCTAACGTTTATATCGATGGGCTACGGTCTGATATCCGTGAGTTTGTGGGGCTGCACGATACTTCGACATTTGCTAGAGCCCTTGAGATGGCCCGTATGAGGGAGCTGGAGATTCTAAAGCAGAGGGAGCAGCCCTCTTCTTAGAGACAGCGTACCGGGACATCAGATCAGCCGACCAGTGTATGGAGATCTTCCGGGGACGCTCCCAGCGACCAGCGTCCGGATCAGTGGCAGTTTTCAGGTCAGGGTTCGGGGCAGACTTCAGGGCAGAGACGGGATCGAGATAGAGGCCGAGATCGCCGATCGAGACGTCAGGGCCAGAGTCAGGGGTCGGGAACACCGAGCCAGAGTAGTGTGGGACAGGGGTCCCAGGCGTCTGGTAGCCGTGTCGAGAGCTCTTATGGGGATCGGGAGTGCCCGAAGTGTCACCGGCGCCATTCGGGTCAGTGTTTATCTGAGCAGTCGCGTTGCTTCAGGTGCGGCCAGCAAGGTCATGCCGCGTCAGTCTGTACAGTTCCCGAGCCGCTGTGCTTCAGATGTGGGAGGCCGGGGCACCGTGTTAAGGACTGTCCGGAGCAGGGGCCGGCAGTACAGGGAGCCAGTTCGAGTTGGGCCAGGGCTGAGCCATCGTTGTCTAGCCGCCGTGATTCTGTACCGAGGCGCCGAGGGCGAGTATTTCAGGCGACTGCAGAGGAGGCACGGGATGCCACGGATGTTGTTTCGGGTACCTACATTCGTAATGGACTTCGAGCTCGTGTATTGTTTGATTCCGGGGCCGATCGCTCCTATGTGTCTGCTATTTTCTGTGCTTATTTTAGTATGTCTCCTTCTCCTTTATCGGTTCCTTTGGTTGTCGAGAGGGTCGATGGGAGTTCGATGTTAGTGAGTCGGGTTTATCGGGGCTGTGTGTTAGAGATAGATTCTCATCAGTTTGCGATCGATTTGCTGCCGATTGAAATCAGTAGCTTCGATGTGATAGTGGGTATGGACTGGTTGACTGCCAGACGGGCTGATATTCTGTGCGCTAAAAAGATCATCTGTATACCCATTTATGACAGTGAGAGTGTGATTGTGTTTGGGGAGCGTCGCAAGGGAGATATCGGGATTGTGTCTATGGCCAGGGCTCAGAGATATGTCTCTAAAGGGTGCGAGACCTTCCTAGCTTATGTGGTTGACGCGAGGAAGGAAAAGAAGGCCTGAGAGGATATTCCGGTGATCCGTGAGTTCCCTGAGGTATTCCCAGAGGAGTTACCTAGGTTACCGCCAGATCGCCAAGTGGAGTTTCGTATAGATCTTGTTCCTGGGGCGGTGCCGATTGCTAAGACGCCTTATAGGCTGGCACCGACAGAGATGCGAGAGTTGATATCTCAGCTGCAGGAGCTTTTAGATCGTGGATTTATCCGTCCGAGTTCGTCGCTGTGGGGTGCGCCGGTATTGTTCGTGAAAAAGAAGGACGATAGCATGCGGATGTGTATCGACTACAGGGAGTTGAACAAAGTGACCGTGAAGAATCGTTATCTGCTTCCGCGTATCGATGATTTGTTTGATCAGCTCCAGGGCTCGAGTTTCTTCTCCAAGATCGACTTGCGGTCTGGATATCATCTCTGACCAAGATGTGCCGAAGACAGCGTTCCGGGCTCGTTATGGGCACTACGAGTTCCTTGTGATGCCTTTCGGATTGACCAACGCACACGCCTCTTTTATGGATTTGATGAACAGGGTGTGTAGAGCTATGTTGGATAGATTTGTGATCGTGTTCATCGATGATATCCTAATCTATTCGCGGAGTTCCGAGGACCAAGAGCAGCACCTCCGAGGGGTTTTGACAGTGCTGCGCAGGGAGAAATTGTACGCGAAGTTCTCCAAATGCAAATTTTGGCTTCGGGAAGTGCAGTTTTTGGGTCATGTGGTCAGTGTTGAGGGTATAAAAGTGGATCCAGCCAAGATTGAG
The DNA here is from genome assembly GCA_020465985.1 of Centrapalus pauciflorus. Classification (NCBI taxonomy): domain Eukaryota; kingdom Viridiplantae; phylum Streptophyta; class Magnoliopsida; order Asterales; family Asteraceae; genus Centrapalus; species Centrapalus pauciflorus. Next base: position 152,107 of record JAANYP010002287.1, read on the forward strand.
GCAGTGATGAGCTGGGAACCTCCGAGATCAGTGCCAGAGATTCGTAGCTTCTTGGGTCTTGCCGTGTATTATAGACGTTTCATCCGGGACTTTTCGAGGATTGCCTTGCCGTTGACGAGATTGACACAGCAGTCTGTTCCGTTTGAGTGGTCCGAGGATCAGGAGCGTGCGTTCAGGGAGCTGAAGACCCGATTATGTCAGGCTCCAGTATTAGCCTTGCCAGAGGGCACCGACGATTTTGTGGTTTATTGTGATGCTACGGGATCAGGGTTGGGCTGTGTTTTGATGCAGCGGGGGAAAGTGATCGCCTATGCTTTGCGCCAGCTGAAGACTTATGAGGAGAACCATACCGTGCATGATTTAGAGTTAGACGCCATTGTGTTTGCGTTGAAGATTTGGCGCCATTATTTGTATGGGTCTCGGTTCATTGTGTATACCGACCATAAGAGTCTTCAGTACCTATTCGGCCAGAAGGAGTGAATATGCGACAGCGCCGTAGCCTTGAGTTGCTTAAGGACTACGATTGTGAGATTCAGTACCACCCGGGCCGGGCTAATGTGGTAGCTGACGCGCTGAGCCGTAGGGCATGCGGCCAGACTGTGATATCCAGGGCCTCGAGGCTTGAGATTACCTCGACATTGACTGATAGTCTGAGATTAGCGCAGCAGGAGGGCCTGCAGGGTGATAATGTGAAAAGGGAACGTCTGATCGGGCAGCTTGAGTCATTGATCAGGGACGATCGCGGGCTGTTTATGTTCCATGATAGGGTCTGGGTCCCGAGGGTTGGGAATTTGCGTCAGTTGATTCTTGATGAGTCGCATCGGTCGAGGCTATCTGTGCATCCGGTGAGTACTAAGATGTACCGTGATCTCCATGACCTCTACTGGTGGCCGGGAATGAAAAGGGATGTGGGCCGATATGTTGAGCAGTGTATGACGTGTCTCAGGGTCAAAGCCGAGCATCAGAAACCACACGGTCATCTTCAATCGTTAGAGATCCCCGAGTGGAAGTGGTACCATATCACGATGGATTTCATTGTGAGACTTCCACGCACGGTTCGCGGGAACGATATGATCTGGGTTATAGTGGATCGACTAACGAAGAGTGCGCACTTCTTAGCCGTTCGGGGTACTATCACCATGGATCAGTTAGCGAGGCTGTACATCAATGAGGTAGTATCGCGGCATGGGATTCCGATGTCGATTACTTCGGACAGGGATACGCGGTTTACATCCCGGTTTTGGCAGAGATTCCAGCAGGAATTGGGCACCAGGGTTCAGCTGAGCACGACTTATAGTCAGCAGATTGACGGGCAGACCGAACGAACCAATCAGACCCTCAAGGATATGTTGCGGGCATGTGCTATCGACTTCAGTGGTAATTGGGACGTGCATCTGCCATTGGTCGAGTTCGCGTATAATAATGGCTATCATGCCACGATCAAAATGGCTCCGTTTGAGGCACTATATGGGCGCAAGTGCCTGACCCCAGTGTGTTGGGGTGAGGTCGGTGAGTGACCTATTAGCGGGCCGGAGCTACTCCAGGAGACCAGTGACAAGGTGGCCTTGATCAGGGAGCATATGAGGGTCGCCCAGAGCCGTCAGAAAAGTTATGCCGATCGTCGTTTGAAAGAGTAGGAATTCAGTGTTGGAGATCGGTTCATGCTAAAAGTGTCGCCGTGGAAAGGGGTTATCCGGTTCAGACATCGTGGAAAGCTGAGTCCGCGGTATATCGGGTCGTTCGAGATTGTTGAGACAGTCCGGGATAAGGCCTATCGACTGCAATTGCCTTCAGAATTGGCCGGTGTGCACGATACCTTTCATGTGAGTCATCTCCGGAAGTGTCTGGCTGCAGATGACCAGTATGTGCCCTTATCTGAGATTACAGTCCATGATCAGCTGCGATATGTGGAGCAGCCCGAGGCCGTTACCGACCGAAAGATCAAGAAACTGAGGAATAAAGAGATTGCCTTGGTACTCGTTCAGTGGAGACACCATAAGGGTACCAACGCTACCTGGGAGCCCGAGTCAGAAATGCGATCGAGATATCCTCACCTGTTCCAGATTTCAAGTTAGATTCCGGGACGGAATCTCTTTAAGAGGGGAGGATTTGTAACATCCATCATTTCGACCTGGTACGTGGAATTATTTTAGTGGATGAATATTCTATTAATATTGGGTTGGTCCAATTATATCCCGTTTCGTGGATTGATACGTGTCGGGATTAGGCTTGCGTGTCATCGGGTTATAATTTTAATGAACGGATTATATTTTTGGGATCACGGGATTAAATGGGTTAAATGGGCATTAATAGTGAAAATGTGATATCGGGTTCGGGTTCGGGTTAATGGGTTCGGGACCGGTTAAATTAGAAGCGTATATACGTGAATATCTCTTCATTCTTCCTTATCTACTTCTAAATACCCTAAAAGTGTGTTGTGTGTGAGAATTGTGTGTGTTTGAAAGATTCTAGCAGCAAGAACTTTGTGTGGACTGAATTGGGTGCATAAATTTGGAATAATCATCATCTTCTTCATCCTTTGTGTTCTTGAAGCTCCAAGGTAAGGGTGCTCTATTTTTATGGCTTCAATTTGAGTGATTGTTGTGAAGATATGTGTGATAGCTCCTAAGTTGTGGGAGTTTGTATGCTGCTATTATGAGTTTATTTGTGGCTAAATTCGTGTAAGTAAGGAGTTGTAACTCCTGGGTAGAAGCTGAAAATCGCAGGGCAGGATGCAGAGTTTCGCGGTGTCGCGGCGCGACCATCAGAGGGTCCGCGGCGCGACCAAGGGTCTGCAGTGAAAATCCGGTTCGAGTCTTGTGAAATGAGTTTGGGTCGGAATTATGTCGGGTTTCTTCGGGATTGCTCGGGTTGGGTATTGTTTGGGTTTGGGGTCTCGTTGGGATTTCATTGAGTCGAGTTTGGGTCGGGTTTCGAGTAGTAGTCGGGTTTCGGTTCCGTGGGGTTATCGGGTCCGAGTCGGTTTCGTGTTATCATGAGATTGATATATGTATATCGGCAGGATTGTAATTGACCGATTATGATTCCGTGTATTACAGGGACTAGCGAACAGCGGGCCGGATTCGATCAGAGTGCTCAGACTTCGGGGAATCAGTCAGGTGAGTACTCGAGTCGTTTTCTAAACGCGCGCCATTTTTTACGCTTTAGCCGTGTAGCTATATTTGTGCGTGTTTTATATATATGAGACAGGGACGTGAATCTCAGGTATATTTTATTCCTTATACGTGTTATGTATGAGATGTGAGATCGGTTCGGGGGTCCGTGATGAGTTCCATACGGACGATAAGTCGCGAAAGGGAATCACACGGGTTGACTGTCCCTAACAGTCCTTGGGGCGTATATATACGGCAGGGCCTATAGCCGGGTAGCGTCCGTGCTACAGGGTATTACCGACCATTGCTGTGTGCGATGTGTCCACCGGGGAGGGGTCCCCACAGGGCTTGGGTTTCTATTTCGGATCTGATACTTGTATTCATATACCTGAGATGCATGTTGGGCTATCGGGTCAGGGGCAGGGATTGTGTGCTACGTGCTATGTGTTATGTGCACTGTCAACCCTCGGGTGCTCACGGGCTTTATAGCTCACGTATTCGAGTCTAACATGTTCAGGGAATCAGAAGGGACTACAGCAGCCGCAGAGATAGATTCAGGGATGACTTGAAGATCGGTTATTTGTGGATGTAATGTTTTGAACTACCTGTAATAGTTGTTTTGGGAACAATGTATCCATGGATCAGGATTATTGTGTTTGTTAATGTGGGACTTGAATGTATTAACCTTATGTGTTAAAGTTTTAAATTAGCCGTAATCTGCATCATCCTATGACATGTGTGTTATAGATCCGTTGCGTTATTGCCACCTATGATATTGGGCTGACGTGGCATTTCCGGGATCGGGAGGGGTGTTACAGTAATTGACCGATTTAAGCTAATTTTAGTTGTTTTTAGCCTTAGTTCAGTAAAGGGTTTATGTTAAGGATAGTTTTTCGAGTTTAGTGAAGTAATTTGTTCAGGGTTTAAGTGTGGATTTGTGTTTTTCAAATTTTTCAGTGTGTTTAGGCTACAGAAAATTTTTCATTGTTAAATTTCGAATGATACATTATCTTATATGTATTAAGTGTAATTCGAAATTCATACAATGTTTTTCGAAATTCATTGGTTGTATTTCGAAATTCAATGTTTGATATTCGAATTTCATTTAATATTATTCGAATTTTACTAAGTCTTGTTTGAATTTTACTTTGTTCTTTTCGAGTTTTACTTAGTTTGATTTGAAATTTATAAAGTTTCATTCGATATTAAAAAGGTTAATTCGAAATTGATATCACGTTATTCGAGATTTATTACTTATCCTTAGATATTCATAATTAAGTACTCGAATTTTGGCAACATTATCATAAATATATCTTGAATAATTCAAGTTTCATTAATATCATTTGAAATTCATCAAGACTCATCCAAATCTGTAAAGACTCATTCGAAGTGTCAAAAAAATTATTTTGTTTTAATTTATTTTTGTTTTGTGTGTGTGAGTTTTTTTTAAAATATGTGTTTTAATTTTTCCTTTAGTTTGGGCTAAATAAATGTTGGTATTAAGGTTTAAATAAATGGGAGAAAGAAAGGAAATATGGGTCGAGTCATTTTTTTCAAAACTTTTAAATTTCAAATTTGAATTTCAAAATCACCTTTTCAAACTTTTGGTTACTGTGTACAACAAGTTAAAGAACGTAGCCAAGGGGAGATTAAGTTATGTCACGGATCTGGCGGCCCTCAACCGAAGCATGAGACGACACTCTACTATAATATGCTTAAAAGATATCCTGCTAGCTATAGAGAACTATTTTGTCAAGATTGGCCTCAAAGCTCCTGATCAGACTTTCTTCGTGATTGATCTTAAACCAATGTATCGAGTATATCAAAAGGCCTGAGCAAGGTCTTATCTTTTTGAATAAAAGAGGTCAAAAGTGGTTCTTGCGGTTTGAGGATCTCTCTTGTTATTCTAACGGCACCCTTCGACTAATAAGAGCTGAACTGAATGGGAGACTCCAAGAGCGAGGATGACACCCTGAAGTTTGTACAACTCAAGAAGAAGCCTTTGGAGATACAAGATATTCAAGACGCAATAGAGCTCGTCAATGATAGATTACACATGTGCCAGGTTACTCGAAGATTCGATGTAATCCTTGGATTGAGAGAGTCAGATGAAAGAGCTTGCCACCTTCCGTAGTGATTGAAAAGGGGGAGATTGTTAAATTTGTAATTTCAATCATGTGGCTTTATTTTGTAATAATTTGTATTTAATTTATTTCCATGAAATTTTGTTTTATTTATTGCAAACTTTCTTTTTAGATAGAAAGTCGAGAGGTATGTTATGTAAACCGTTCAAAGTAGTCCTAGGTATAAAAGCAATGGTTGACCTAGGGTTTTGCAACTTTTGCACACTTTTACAAACTGAATATTCTAAGCAAAAGTGGCGGCTGCAAATGCTCTTTTGTTGACTTTGATTGAGTTCAAACTCTTATTGTTTTCTTGCATGAATCAGCTGAATATCCATCGTATTATTGTGTGAGTGCATATAATTAGTTTGGGAGCCACTTCAAAAAAATCTCCTTATGTCATCGAAATGGCCTGAACAGAGAATGGTACATACTATTCTGCATTATGAATATGTGAATGACCTCGAAACATACGGGCGTTGACAGAGGTAGCATTCATGCACTCCGAATCTTTCATGGAGTTGCATTTAACAAACATTATGACTTTGCTCAATGCATCTAGGAGGATCTCAAAGAAGTGGTGCTAGCAAAGACCACAAATAGAGACAGACGATTCGTCCCTCTACAAATATTCATTCAGATACTCATCAGAGGCATTTTGAGGGCGAATGAGAAAATTCCGAAGAGGGCAAATTTACAGAATTTCTCAGATCATGTAATGATGAGTTTATATAACAACAGGGATGATCCAAACGCGAACATTCTTTCTATCACGGGATCAATTTGAAATATGATGATGACAGTGCTAAGAGCGTGAGGTTATACCGAATTGACCATGCTCCAGTGGAGCCTCAAGAACTGAGGCCTCCTACCCAAAGATCTACCCTTGAGAAGGTTAGCAATATGGGGTTGCTAAACAGTGTGAAAGTGTGTTGAGGGTGGAGGAGGTTGAGAGGGGCGGTGAGGATGTTGAGCGTGAGGATTCTAAACGTACTTTATCTGATATGCGAGGAAGAGATGGATGTAATAACAATGATGGAGATGATGATGATGATGATGATGAGACTGTTACTGGCACTGAATTGTATAAACTTGTGTGTACCAGTGAGCGGACAAAGGAAATTTTTGATGTGGTGTGTGAGAGGGAGATACCCACCCCAAACAGTCGGGAAGCTACATAGTATCAACTCTCCTTTGAGAGTTTATATTGAACAAACCAGTATTCCACTAGTGACTACACACCCAACCGGCTACTCATCCTCTTCTCAACAAGAGGATGTTTCAATTTCTCACGAGGATATTTCACATCTACTATCTAGTGATCATTTGGATCCTGTGGATATTGAATATAGTACAAAGCTGCACCCGTGTACAACTTTCGATTCTGCACATGTCTTAGATCCTACTTACACTGATCGGACACCAGAGTCGGTTACATTTGTTGCAACAAGTACATGTGGACTTAGTGTCCCTGCCGGAATACCTTTAGTGTCGGTTGCATCCGTTATATAGTCACAAGGATTAGGTATAAGTCCTACCAGAGCCACATCATTCCAACTCCAAACATAGGCCACACAGAGGTTCTTTTCACAAGCTCCACTGTTGTGACAATTGGTAATCTAAGTGATCCATGTGTCAGCTCGTTACCCTTCGTATACCCAACAACATTTGGATGCAACAATACAAGTAATTAATCAGCAGATGAATAGTGATTTCGAAATGATGATGAGTCATATGATGAACATGCAATGGCTATTAAAAGGTAAGGGAACTACAACAGAGCCAGAACAACAAAATTTTGATGCCAATGTCGAACTGCGCATCTTTTGTGAAGATCAGTTTTTGAACTTAAATGAAAGAATGTCTGGGTTAGAAGCAACTGTTGTTAATGCTTTGGGTGCTCTATCTGAGAGATTTTCAAAACTTGCAGATACATGTAATCACAAGCTTCTAGGTTCAAAAGAAAGCATAAGGATCCTAACTCTGATGATGATCCTCATGAGGGGGAGAAGAGGAGAAAGCTTAATGATTCAAGCAAACAGATTGTGGTATATGAAGCAAAGGAGACAGAGGGGAATATGTCTGAAGCCAGTGCATCTAAATCAAATGAACTAGTTGCTTCTCAACAAGGTCTGGAATTGATTCTTTATGAAGATGTTCCAGATCTATATAGTACACAATCTGGATTCGATATCAATTTTAAAGAATACGATGAATCTTACAAAGAAGATGATTTGTTTTTGCTTGAGGGAGTTGAAGAAGAGGTGAAGATGTCTGAAGCTTAATCCGAAAATTTAGAATTTGCTGAGTCATCAATGAGGGCTGAGAGATTAGTGGATGAGGAGAAGTTGATTACTGACATCTTAAAACACAATGTGTTGGAACCTGAACATACATCAATGGTTGCAAAGCCTGCGGTTACTGAGTACGATGACACGTTGTCTCAGTTGTTTAGCTTCAGTACAACCCTATAACGAAGAAGTTGATGAAGACTATAACGCAATTTGACATCATAAATAAGAAGTATGTGACAATTAAAGTCCAAGAAGAAGAGGTTGTGCCATTAATCGTCATGGGAGATCCCGAATCAGTTCAACAAGTCAGGGTTTCTGATGATGAGCTGATGGATAAGTTTTTGAATGAATTTATTTTGGCAGACGAATTTCATAGAGTAGAGTTTGAGAGTTGACATATAAGGGGAGTTAAGAAAAGACATAGATGATATGCTGAATCTTTTGGATAAAGAGAATTGAACAAGCAGTTGAATAAAGATTAAAGGTTGAAACTCTATAGGCATCAAAACGCTGAATACATCAAGAAGAGGAACAGGTTACCATTTTTGGAAAATTTATTAGAAAGAAAGATCTTATGTAAAAAAACAATCACTGTTGAAATTTTTTAGGCTATTCAGAGTCATAGAACCTAATATGTCGCATCTAGTGAACTCTGCTAGGTTTTTGCACAACAAAGCATAGCCAATTGAAAATGTGAGAGTCTAGGAAAGAATAGTTGAGCTGAAAAGAATAGACAAAGACAGATTTTTCAATGTCTTTTATCTTGTATTCACGGTTCTCCGCACAGATCAGAAAATCTACAAATTTAACGAAGCAGATTTCCTTCGTGTCTTCATTGAAGATAATGAAGATCTATTTAAGGAATTATGTAGAAATAAGCAAGAAGAGAATTTCTAGTTTGCTCTCAAGGTTGTATTCCACTTCATGCACACGAAGATGGGTTTAATGTCCATTCAAGATATATAAATTGGGGGTGGAAAGGGGCATTAGGAGGATAAACATGACGACACCCAGACGGGATTCGAAAAATATTGAGAAGTGCAAATAATTTCAAGTGGTGTTGGATAAAGTGTCGGGTGTTGTATACAAAAACAAAAATCACGTGAAAAAGGCAATGAGAATGACTGAACTCAACAAGTATTCGGATGAAACCATTATAATGGTATTGATGCCATTGAAAGGGATTCTGGATGAAGACAAGTTGAAAAGATTTAAAGATTTCATGCCAAAGATGAAAAGAATGATGACTGCAAATTTTGTGCCTGAAATTGAAATACATCTAAGCAGTCTTGAGAAGAAATTGGGTTACAGAGAAGGCATCTAGCTTCACATCCATAAAAGGGAGGAGATTGTTGGGAATATGTTTTGTTTATGGATATTAAGTCTAGGGACTTGTTTTGTAATATTGTAATAGTTGTGCTTGTATATAAATATTAAGCTGAATGTAACAGTACGTATGGGTTGTACATTGTATTTCATATATTCAGTATTCTATTTCACACTATTCAATCAATAGAAAGCATTCGGCTAGGTGTGTTGATTAGATTTTATTGTTTGAATCTTGATTTACATATTAGATTTTTATATTATCAAGTATGAATCTATCATATGATATTAAATTAGCTTAGAAACAACCAAAATAATAAAGAAAAATGATATTTTATAAGTAAATTGAAACTAAATATAAATTTCTAGAAAACCGGAATTGAAAGTAAATTGTATCATTATGCATTTTGGAAAGTAGACAATAACACCTTCATAGTTTGATTTTTAATGAAGTAGATGTTTCACCAAAAGGGGTGCTTAGTGAATTTGTCATCACATTTAACTCGATCTTTTGTCTTTCTTATCATCTTTTCTCTTCAAATAATGTCAACTCCATTTTCAAGACTTTAACATCAAATATTTTTAAAATAATTAACCATAAACCTCTTGATAAATTGGAGTCTTGCTTGGGAGGTAGTATGGATGTTTCATCACCTACATCAACATTCATCTTTTATTATCCCTCTTTATTTCTTAGTGGTATGATCTTAAAATTTCAATTCTGTTATCTAAATATTGCCTTCATATTTTGGAATGAACATTCATCAACCTTTTCCTTTCTAAGAAACTCTATTATCAAAAATTCAAACGAGATTTGTAGTGGGTAATCTATCAAATCCAAACTTATATATGCAAGAATCATACAAATATGTTTATAAGCTTAGTTAGAATGTTAAATGAATGTTTAGAACCTTATTACCACCACGTTACTTCTTAGAGCTTTAAAATCATAACAACCGTGGGTTGATAGGTTTTGAAAAAAACTTTGATTTTTCCACTTAAAAACAATGGGAAAAAGTTTAGAAGCAAGGATTAAAGGGTAATCAAAGTTCAAATTCGGATTTAAAACTTAATGGGTTCAACTTCATCATTTTTGGAACTTGGATTTGAAATTCAAGAAATTAATGGGATTGTAATGGAGTGGGATGGTCGATGGTGCAATGGTTTCCAGCCAGCGGCACCGCCGCCGTAGGCCTGCCGGTGGTGACCACTAGCGGCGGCAACTACAACAGTGAAAGGAGATGAGGGCGGCACTCTGCCACTTTTTATTTTCTCCTTCTGTTTTCCTCCCAGCGGCAGCAACAAACAAAGAAAGGGAAGGGGTGGTCGGTCTTAGCTAAGAAAAAAAGGCTAGTTAGTTTAGGGTTGGGCTTTGGGAAAATAACTGAATTGGGTTGAGCCCAATCAGATTTGTTATGGGTTTTGTTAGACTACTAATCTATTTTATTAATTGGGCTGGCATTTATATTTTGGGTTATTTTTTACTAATCTACTGACTCAATGAACGATTTAATTGGGTTTTGGGATTTATATTGGTTGACTTGAACTTGTTTTAATTAAATCATTACTCTAATAACTAAGATAAGTATATTTAGAATTATACATTTAACTAGGTTGTTATTAAGAGATTAAGTATTCTGTCTATAAATTTCAGTTAATAAATTTAACTAATAATTGAGGCATTAGTTGAGATATTATAATGGATTTGGAAGTTTATGCAGTCCACATACCCTAAAGAATGATAATAACGAGTATCGTAATCAATTTAATTAGCCATTATAGGTTCCAGACCTATAATTATAGGCTAAATAACCTAAAACTTTAAATTTATCTAATTTTAGTAATTCATCACATAATTATCGATTTAGACCACGAACTTTGGAATTTTAGGCCAATCGAGGATTATAGTTTTAGATAAATAAAAATAGTGACAATTAAGCAATGTACTTTTATTATCAGGTCGGTAGACGAGTGCGATGGATTTTGAGACTTTGGTTGGTCGGGAATTTCACCAATAGTGCTTCGATAAAACAATTTTGGTATCACTGTGAATAACAATAGTGCTCTAATTCCTTGGAAGCTTCTCTTATATACTCATACACAGAATCTCAATGAAGCTTGTTCATTGGTTGTAGAGAATGTGAGAATGTCTTCCAAAAAGACAAGATTACTTTTCTGCATAAGTTTGACAAATCAGGCTTTTTCCACTTGCTGCAGAATCTTTGCCTTTTTCTTTTTGTCTCAATCGGCGACAGCTTTACCTTAAAGAGGAATGTCAACTTTATACATTTACTCTTCATTGTAATGCTATTTCGATATAAGAAATGGTCTGTCACCCATTTCAGATATCCTCTTCGTATTCATGCTTCAGAACAGCTTTGGAAGAACTAGTAGTTTTCATATTTTCCAATTTGTCTTGAGTTGTAGACTGATATTTACATTCAAGACTTTGCATGAGGACATGGAAACAAATTCCATAAAGAGTAAAACGTGTTCACAAAGAACAAAATACTTACTTGAGTCAAAACTGTTCAACAAACATGAACAGCTTAGACAGTTTCTGTCAAACCTGTCCAACAATTATGAATAGCTTTGACAATATGCCAAGTTACAACTAATGCAACAGTGTGAAACACACTTAAATATGCAAGACTAAAACAATTCATTAAACTAATGCATTCTAAAGTATTTATGAATTTACAAGAAAAGGGAAATACAAGAATACATTCTAAATACATTAAAATACATGGAAATACCCCCTATGGCCGGCCTCCTAGTACACATACTAGAGGTTGACTTCAATTTTTTTTATTACAAAACCCATTCACCATCAAAATCAACTTTAAACATAATCATTTTGCTAAAAGGTGCACTCAACCTCCAATATTTCATCATTTCAATTCACTTTTTCCATTTATAAATAAGACCTCACTTTCATCTTTCATTTCCACACTTGCAAGATCAAAAATCCTCCCTTCTTCTCCTCTCCAAAACCGGCCATATGCACACACACACACACACACACACACACAACACTTCAAAATTTTGGTGTTCTTCAAGTTATTTAAGAGTTTTGGTGCAAATCTTGCAAGAGTTTCAACTTCTTCTCAATTTCATACTCTAACTACATCAAAGTAAGTAATAACTAACTTATTTCATCTTACATTTATGTTTATATAAGTCTTGCATAATATATATAATCACCAACAACAACAAGTTTCATAAAAACTCAAGTTTATAAATTACTAGTTTTGTTTTTAAGTTGTTTTCTTCAAATGTGTTTATAAATACATAAACACATCATATAAGTGTAAATATCATGAAAACAAGTGATATATATGTGTTTTATAACTTTTATACAAGTAGTCTATGAATAAACAACAAGAATCACTAGTTATTTCAAGTTTATAAACTACGAATTTTCGGCAGAAAATTTACATCGACTTTGAAAAATCAAAACTAATTCATAACTTAACGAAATGAGTTGATTCTTGTCTCAAAGGTTAGATCTATGTCTTAACTATCAATCTGGAAGTTTTCATAATTTATTTTGGAGTTTAAGACCCCCGGAAATTATTTGGGAAACGGAAAGTTTGACAGCTCAAAAATGGCCAACATAGGGTTTTCAACAAGCTTTTTCCCCAACCTAAACATCTCGAAAAATGGTCGTTCTTGACTTTAAAAATTCTTTGTATATAGTAGTTTAATGTCCAAGAAAACCAAAGCCTAAAACGTTTTGGAGCTTGGTTAAAAATAGCCTCAAAGAAGACCGAAAAACCTTCGAAAAAGCTAGAAAATTATATATATATAAACTTGACGTTTTAAGTGGATTTTATTTATAAACTTTTAATGTTGGGTGATTTAAAAGATAACAACATTTATACAAACATATTATCATATATGGGAGTTATTAAATCCCTTATATCATTTAGGACTCGGTTAAACGCGTCCGGTATTATCATTTATCAACAACGTAAATCGTCGTTTTTACGATCATTTTGCGATCAACATGCGGTGAGTCTTCATAGCCCTATTTTCACTATCTATTGGGGTGGAAATACATGCACTGTTTTCATATGGACATCAAAACTGTTTATTTCTTATATGTCTTACATGTGTGGATCCATCAGCCCTCAAATCAGTAACCGTTAATTGCATTTATTTGTAAGCGCGAATATATTGTGGAAAGATCTATCGGGAGTCATGTCCCCCATTCGGGTTAGTTTGGCTCGGCTAACAGCGGATGCATATATATTCAACACACGGTATTACGTATGGGAATACTGCACAGGGCAAACTCATTTAATTAAGCTTCGGTTGCATGGTGGTTTATGTAATACATACACGGAATTTATGCTTTATAAATTCAACTCATCTGATAGTGTCCATACAACTGGTCTTTTCGCGTAAACCTATGAGCTCACCAACAATTTGTTGACGTATTTTAGCATGTATTTTCAGGTGATTAAGACATGCGCATTTATCGGAAGCATTCCAAGGCTTCCATTCATATTGGAGTCGCATCATTTTCAAACTCGGAGATTGGTTTGCATCTTCCCTGATAAACTAAATTGTGTATTTAAATCTTGGTATTTTAAGAACTACTTACGCTGTAGTTTGGTTATGTAAAACAATATTTAGATTTGAAGTTAAATCAATGTATTTTTGAAATCGTCCATATAGTGGTCGTTCGTTATGATTATGCTTCCGCGACGTCATGCTTCATTGCCAACCGGGGTAACGGGGTGTGACAGTTTATATAGAACCCTTAGACTTTATTGGCATGTACTCTATTATCAACTCTTAAGACTTAAACCTTATTTTGGCGACTTAGTAGTTTGACATTCCGAGGAATTAGAGGCGTCAAGCTAATAAGTTTGCATGTGATGTATTATGATGATGTCATTATTATCCCTATGTTGTATTGACAAAAGAAAAAAAAATTTGTTGTCTCGTGTTTTGCTGATAGTTTATTTCAGATTTTGGGTAAAAGTTTAAAATAATTAAGACGGGTGTTTCAAATGAGGTTTATTCTTTGCAACCCACCCCTTGGGTTAATTGCACTTCATCCCCTTAGCTATCGTTTCTTTGAATTTTGGCTCTAGTTGCATAATTAATCTTTTAACTTATCATAAAACTTCTATTGAGTTCTATTTTTCAAATAAAGAATACCTCATAATTATATAATTTCAATTTGACATAATATAACAACAAATTTCTTCACGACCCACACATTTAGTTACAAAGACATAAAAATAAGGATATTACCGGGTGGCCGGTGATGCGGATATAGGAAAGAGATGGTTGTGGTTATCTTGATTCTTTTAAGTTGACGAAGAAAAGAAGGAAATGATGGGTGGGTGATCGGGTGTGTGAGTGTGTGTGTGTGTGTGTGAGATATAGAGAGAGGGGAGAGAAAGTATTCATTTGGTGTATATGAAAATATGGGAGTAACTTGGGTGTAATTGATAGATGATTTGTTCGTAAATGGAGGGAATTAAATCAATTACAACTAAACTGTCATTTGCGTAAGAAAAATACTAACAGAACAAAGAAACTCTCACGTCAGCATACCTTCCAATATGATATGGTTACCGTTGATGAACTTGATTTGAAGAAAGTGTTGCATTAAATAAAAAAATATTAGTATGTTACTTTGAAAAAATAAGACAATAACTTACCTTTAACACAATTAATCCTACATTCAAAGCAAGTCATCTACTACTTGATGAACAACCACATCCTCTTTTTCTCTTTTGAAAAATGTTGTGCTAGAAGTTACAAAATTAAAACAATTTGTCGTCGCAGCTTTGCACGCGTACCATACTAGTACGTGTGTGTGTGATTTTGGTTCAAGGTGAACAAAAATTAAATTTTTTTCTAATTTTTTTTTTTCATTTCATGTTCAAATGAACATTATAAGACTATCTAAAAAAACATTCACATGGTTTCGAGTTTTATAAGACCTCTAAAATTACATGTGATTGTCAATGAACGGTGATGTGACTCAAAGCCATATGAATTTCTAAATATGGACTTTTAATGTTAGCTTAAACAAATCTATAAAAAAAATGTTTAAAACAAATAAGTTTTGGTTTGGTTCTAGTGGTTCTACCGATTATGATTGAGACCTAATTTAACTAACAAATATCTAAAGTGTAATATTGTGATAAATTAAAGCTCATAAGTTAGTTATTTCACGGTCTCTTCACATTTCTACAAACTTTTAATTTTTTTATGATTTTAACTCGTCCAACTCAATATAGTAAATTAGTCCAATGAAAAGAATAATTCAACGTACTTTGTACAAAAATGGGATGTTGCAGAACACAAATCCTAACCCATAATATCAAACCTGAATCCTAACCCAAAAACACAAAATCAGAAAGGTTTTCCTAACCCCTAAATCGAAACCCTACAGATGAATGAGAGGGATAAAGAGAAATTAAGATCCAAAATTCAAGAACATAAACTATCATATCTAAAATCAAACACAATAAACCATCATATCCAAAATAAAAAAAAACTAGTACAGTTGAAACTCTAACCAGTTTCTAAACCTAGAATGGTGTGAGAGAGAGAGAGAGAGAGAGAGAGAGAGAGAGAGAGAGAGAGAGAGAGAGAGAGGTTTGGAGAGAGAAACACTACCTGTGATGAAGGACCATCCCATCATGTTGTTGATGAAGAATCATAAATCTTAAGCAAGAAATAAAAATCACAGATAGAATAAAATCTTTGTTAGAGAACATATATGAAATCAATATCGATTTCAAAATCTGTGTTTAGTGTTTCGAAATCTAGAGGGAAAGCGAGAGGCAGAGAGGTAGTGCCCGAGATAAAGATGAAGAGCTTCGAATGTGGAGCAGCCGATGGCGGAGCCATCGATAGTGAGGGTAGGGAATGCTAGAGGTGGTAGAGAGAGAGCTCTTAGATTTTCTATTCCTAGAAAAAATGGTGGATCCGTGTTTTAATTTTAGTAAGTTTATAAAGCACTATAAGCTTATTTGATGATGTTGTCACCTCACATGTAAGCAAATCAGACAACATAAACCATCACATCCAGGCACAATAAACTATCAAATCCAAAATTTTTTAAAAAAAATCCTTACAAATGAAACTCTAACCACTTTTGAACCCTAAAAGAGAGCCATAGAGAGGTTTGGAGAGAGAAACGTTACGAGTGATGAAGAACGATCACCTCAATCACTATGCCAGAGATAAAGATGAAGAGCCTCAGTTGTGGAGTAGTGGATGGTGTAGCCACCAATAGTATAATTAGGGGATGCTAATGGGTGTAAAGAGAAATTGCTTAGTAAAATAATAGAGGTGTTGTATTTTTAGTGTTAATATAACTTATCCCCTAATTCAATAGTAGAATAATTGAGGTATTGTATTTTTAGTGATAATAAGTTTATAAAGCATTATAAACTCTTTAATAACACCTCACGCCCTCACATGCAAAGCTAACCGAACATAAACCATCATATGCAAAGCCTTACAATCGAAACTCAAGCCAATTTCACACCATAGAATAGGAGAAAGAGAGAGAGAGAGAGAGAGAGAGAGAGAGAGAGAGAATTAGGGAGAGGTTTGGTCAGAGAAATGCTACCTATGATGAAGAACGACCACCGTATCCATTATTCTTGATGAAGAACCATAAATCTCAAGCAAGAAATGGAAATCAAAAGCAAAGTAAGACCTATGTTAGGGAACAGATATTAAATCATAATCGATTTTGAATTCTATTTATGAAACTCTTATATAAAATCAAATTTGAAATCTAGAGAGGGAGCGGGAGACAAAGAGGGAATGCCATAAAGATGAAGAAAGCATTGGTTGTGTTGTAGTTGATCGTGGAGCCACCGAGAGTGGGGTAAGAGATGCTAGTGGTGATCTAGAGACACACAGAGTTCTTGGATTTTTTATTTCTTAAAAAAATGGAGGTGTTGCATTTTTAGTTTTAGCATGTTTATAAAGCATTATAAACTTATCTGATTATATTGTCACCTCAAGTCCTCACATATCAAGTTACCTTTTCTATCATAAATCAAAGTTGACGATCATTTCCCGACCTTAAAAGTTTGACGCTGCCTTTATTGAAAATTATCTTATTTTATAAAACCTTTCTTGACAATTTTCCCTTTTTATTATAACAATGTATATACATTGATAAAATATGTATATATGATCTTTAGCGGATAATATTTTTGAGCAGTACCAATCAAATCAGTGGCTTTGCTGGGGAAGTCGTATATATCCGCGAAGTAGGACTGAAACCCTCTTTCTATATCAGCCTCCTCCCTCTCTAATATTCAGATAAAGGGTCCCATTCGAATATAGAGTCCGTGCGCGTTCAAGTCAAAAGATCTTGAGAGAGAGAGAGAGAGAGAGAGAGGAGGGGGGGGGGGGGGGGGGGGGATAAAAAGCCAACAATCATGCAGCAAATGCTTGGCAGCAAAGAAATGAGAAACTATATGTTTAGGTAAGTGGACAAGATCCAAACTGTTAACGTAACATTCATCTAAAATGTACCATTGGTATAGCACTCTTTAAGATGTTGTAGTGCTTGTCGAATGGAATCTTCATCTTGGCTGGAATATTTCAAGCATATGAGCCGCTGAGCCACTCGGTATGCCCTCTGAATACCATGATATTGCTCATAGTTTAGTTCCTTCCTCTTCACTTCCTATTTATAATAAAAACAAATTACAAATTTATATCAACACATGTCCATCAACATCAAAATCAACTTTTATGATCCAATATCATAGACATTAATAATCCAGCAGTTGATATACGGAACACATTTACACTATGTTTGGTACAAAGAATTAAATATAGAGAAATGGAAATGAGAGGAATTTCCATGTTAACAAAAATGAGAATTCTTCTCATTTCCATTTCCCTAGCCTTAATTCTCTGTACCAAACGCACCCTTAGATTATAAATTTATGGAGAGGAGATCAAGTAGTGTATATGGTAACGTTCCCGATATAAGCTCAAAGAGAAAAAAGAGACATACTCACCTTTTCTGTAAATTTTGAAGTAATAATTCTCGCAGTCTCAATAACTGAACTTGGTAACCCTGCTACTCCTGCTAATAGAAGCCCATAATGTGGTACATGTTGCAATCCATCTTTCAGCTCAAACTGTTTATGTGAATCAACAACTTAGAAATATGTATGTACATGTTGGTGTAGAATTGTACGGACATTAATGGATGTTTGGCAAAAGTAGTTGTGGATACAAGCGGAATCTATGGTTAGGGGACGAAGCTATTATGAGTTGTAGTAGTAGCTTTCAATTTTATAAAAAATTATGGTAAAAAAGCAGTTGTACTTGTAACATCAAAACATGTAAGTCATAAAGGGACACGTATATTAATTACGAGTTTTAATTTGTAAAGTAAATATGTTATAAAGGGTTAAAGTACCATTTTGATCCTCCAACTTTTAGATTTGTCCAATTTAGCCACTAAACTTTAGTTTAGTGTTCTACTTTGGGAAAAATGAATAAAACCAATGCCTAAATCGATACAAAATATGATAGTTGTGGTCAAATCGGGACAATCTTTAGTGGTTAAATCGGTAAAAGGAAAGTTTAGTGGCTAAATATATAAAAAAAATAGTCTAGTGGTTTAATCGGGACAAAAAATAGTTTAGTGGTTAAATAAAAAAATTCAAAAGTTGGATGGTCAAAATGACACTTAACCTTGTACTAAAAGCTCCAATATTTTGAGCTCATTTTTTTTAAATTAAAAGCTAAAGCTCTCTCTCAACCAAAACATCTGTTTTAATGGAGCTTTTTTTTTCAAAAACAAAAGTTTAAGCTCATAGAAGCTCCAAAGCCAAACATGCAACAAGTTAAGATGAGTTCATACCTTGAAATCCAGTCGGTTGTTTTTTACTTCAACATCAAAGTGAAGAATCTTTACATTTGGATATATGGTTGCCAGTTCTGATAGGTTTTCCATGTGTGTGGCAAATATTGTGTAGCTGATATCAAATGACAAGCAGTAGTGAAAACAACAGTCGTTCCAGGATTCTAACTGACAGTCATCAGTTTCATAAGATAACCTAAGTGGCAAAAATAACAATAGGAAGTTGTTACTTCTGCCTAAGTCAACAATCAGTAAACTAGATCATATTTAGCACCAAGACCTCATGTAGACATGATGAGTCTCGCAGGAAAAATGTTAGGTGAGATGGATATGGGGCCACAAAATGTGTGGATAAGAATTGTGATATGATGTCGATGGTTGGGGTGCTGCTGGCTGAAGAGAAGCTGAGACATCAGCAACATGTTTTGAGAGGAATTGGACATTTCCATCTTAGACCTTTGAAGTTTGAACTCGCTGTTTTGAGAAGCGATGATCGAGCAAGATAGCCATAGTTTGGATTAGTAGATGGCCTTAGATATATGTCCTAGAACCCAAAGGAATCTCAGAAGGTTTTTTGTTGGATTTCCATGATCTTAAAACTTCAAATAATTTTGGATACCAGGTTTATTGGAGAAAATGTAAAAACCGATGCAGAAATATCCTTGTAGCAATACTTAGGATGTGCTTGGCTCATGTAATATAATTTGAGGAATTGGAACTTTAAATTTGAATCCTATTAGTGTGTTTTGAACTTTTGATTATAAAGAGAGATTGAGAACTTATAATGAATTTCATCAAAATATTGAAGAAATCTGTGATTCCTATCCATTTGTAAATGAATTCAGATTCCATGCATCACAAGTCACCCATCTAGCTGACACTAAATGCCATGCCCTCCCCCACCCCATCAATCACACTAAGGATTGGAGTTTAAATTTATATTCCTCAAATTTCATTCCGTGAGGCAAACATCCTAATTCTAACATGAGATGTGTGGCTAAAAATTACGCTTTGAGTGCCAATAGTTGTTCACAGCAACTCCATGCAATTGCAAAACCATCAGAGGAAGATGTAGCCCTGCCCAGCTCATCCATGACAACGAGACTCCTGTATCCAATCAAAGAGTATGTAAGGGAATCTTTCAAGATGATAACCCTGATTGCAATGTTTGTATACCTTTCGGAGATATTTTGCAAGATAAAGGCTGTCTCTTTCATCTCTGTCATGAACTGCAAAATTAAAATTCTTGAGAATATTTTGGGGCTATGAAACTTCAACAGAGCTTCCTAAGGTAGTACATATATGAATACACAATTGATGAGATTTATGCACCTTACTCATAAAAGCAAATTAACGTTCTAATTGACTGGCCCATCGAACATCAAGAAAGGGTTGTATAAATGGTTCTACATTCTACTAGTTCCATTTGAGCTGAATCGAAAATGATGCACAAAACAGTGCATATGTTAAAAGAGAGACAATGCAGTCAGTCAAGTGAACTATACTTGTAGCAAATCAATGATGTTGACTCGTAGCATTCAAACATTAATGCTTAACATGTGATAGGGAGAGCATTGATTATTTGTTCAAAACCCAGATAATATTTCCCTTCTGTTCGTTTAGTTGTGGCACAATTTACATTCATCTAATAATATCAACCAATATGATGGATTTTCAAGATGAGCATAACATGACAAGGACCTTGACACTACAAGTTTAAACATTTACAATTACCACTATGACCTTTATGAATAAAGTATAGGTGTCAACCCAAGCAACCTGCATAACCAGACATAGACTTGATTCTAAACTTGACACATGACGTGATGACGTTTCACAAGAATAAATCATAAAACGCCAGATGCTAATTAACAGTCTATGCATTTCACTAGGTAATAAAGGATGGATGTAGTAAAGAACTTGTATGTGATCTGGTCAGGCATAATTTAGTATGTACCGTACTAGAATTTGATTCAAGATTATCAACTGTGCCCATCCTTGTAAAAACCCGATCGACCACCCGTAGAGTTGCAAAGCGGGCAGGAATGTAGCACCCAATTTGAGCAAGGATGACAATTAGACATATTTGTTGAAGGTATGTACTTTTTCCACTCCTGAAGAAAACAATGATAATACTGTTATGCATAAGATATAGGGTGCTTTAAGAGTTAAGACCCTCGTTCTCAGGCAGATCTTGATACCAAAAAGGGCAGAAAGAACAGGAATGCATTGTCATGCACAAGTTCAGCCATATGCATTTCATTTACTTGAACAAACTTATCCATTGGTTCTCTAAACAGATGACACACGTCAGTGGGAACTTCACCTTTGAGCTTTGACACCATATTCAAGTTAAAAGAACATATTTTGTATTTTTACTGCCATGCTATGTAACAGAATATATACACAAGATACTAAACAGAAACTAGGAAGAAATCAAAAATACAGTTGTGATTATGCTGTACATAATGTATTTCTAATACATACTCTTACTACATATGATTCAAGATCAATGGGGTACCATGTTAGACTGGGGTACCGGGGACTATTTATAGTCAATCATTTATCATTAAAATCATTAAAATATAATACAAATTTTGCTTAAAATTATTTCCCACATTAATTAATGTTGGGGTAAAAATGGTATTGAAAAATTTAAATTAGAATCGAAGATTCTGTGTATCCCATGAAAATCTCCATTTCAGTTAATATCATTCCTTACACCCATACTGAACATGTGCAATGAAAACACACTATAAACCACGATTGAACATGTTCAATACCGTCAATATTGGTTTATCACCAAAATGGTTGAAAGCGACTAAAAACACAATAAACCCCGATTGCATATGTTCAATAACGTGTATATGAAATTGAACCTTCACGAACACTTTGATGAAAATAATAAATACCTTTAGATACCTCTGGTTGAACATGTTCACTAAAACTCATTGTCGAATCCGATTGAACATGTTCACTAAAACCCATTGTCGAATCCGATTGAACATGTTCACTAAAACACATTTTGAAATTTATTAAAGATATTGTTATGGAAGTAAATCCCTATAATTAAGAAATTTATTAATTCATTAGTTGTCATCTATTAATTGAGATAAACCTAATTGACTACATTACCCTTTTTTACTTATAACCAAACATGGGTGGACTCTGGTTCCCTAGTCTAACATGGTACCCCATTGATCCCGACCCTACTACATATATATATATATATATATATATATATATATATATATATATATATATATATATATATATATATATATATATATATATATATATATATTAGAATATAGGATCTTAGTTTTAAATAATTAATTTAGTTTCCTTTATTCTTGTATTTCCTTATATACAAATCCTGTATACATAGAACCTAATGTATTATGTATTTTTCATCAGTTTTAATACAAAGAGTATTATGCTTTATGGTATCAGAGCCTTAGGTTAGACAAAACCCTAGTTTCTGAATACGTAACCCTAATAAATGGCAGCCGCGTATCACTGACCTATCTATTTCCGTGGTCATCTGCTACTGCCATCGATCATCTGTTGCTTCCTCAGATCATCGGTTGTCCTTCTATTCCAGCGACTATTGTGCCTATCGCCGCCGCCGCATCTACTGGTCTCCCTATTGCCGCTGCCGCATCTACTGGTTTGATTCTGCTGTCGATCATACTGCCGCCCTTTTCTGCTTCCGCTATTCTACATCCTATTCTGCTGCCGCCCCTTTCTGCTGGTTTGATTCCGATCTCTGATTTCTCAAATTCTTAATCTGTTGATATTTATTCCCAAGGATGTCGGGCGGTGATGTGGTAAATCCTCCAAAGGCCCAACCTTTTTATATGTCTGGAACTCAATCCATAACGACTGAAAAATTAGTAGGGTCAAGCAATTATGTTTCATGGGCTTCTTCTGTCAAGATGTGGTTTAAGGGGCAAGGTCAAGAGGAACACTTGACGAAAAAGGTCACTGATGTTGCACCAACTAATCAGGCTAAGTGGGAGCAGACTGATGCCCAACTCTGTATCTGTTATGGCAATCAATCGATACATCCATCATTCAGCTTTTTAGACCTTTTGAAACCTGTTACGAGGTGTGGAAAGAGGCCCCTGAATGCTACACTAATGACATCCAGAGGTTGTACACTGTGGTCAATCATATTCAGAATTTTAAGCAGGAAGGGAGTATGGAAACTTATCTGGGGCAAGTTCGAGCACTCAGGCAAGAATTTGAAGCCCTCATGCCATTTGTTACCTCTCGTGCTGAACAAAGTGCTCAACGAGAGAAATTCTTCATGGTTGCTGCCCTCACTGGTTTAAAGTCCGAGTACGAACCGGCTCGACATCAGATTCTGACAAGCTCCACTACTCCTACTATGAAGGACACTTTTAGGAGGCTCCTTAATATGACAGGTAGACCTGCAGCCCCCCCATCTCAATCCACCCAGTCAGCAACTCATGTCTTTGAATCAGAGTCCCAAGTGGCACACATGTCACCTACTGAGTATGAGGCATTCTTAAAATATCGAGCTACTCAGCAGGTAGCTCCTACTACTAGTCACTTAGGTACTATGGGCCCTTGGATTGTTGACTGTGGTGCTACCGATCATCTGTGCGGTAACAAGTTGTTCTCCACTCTTACATACTCAGATCATTTACCTCCTATACTTGTGGCTGATGGAAACAAAACGACAGTAAAAGGAATAGGAAATACTCAACCTATTCCATCACAGTCTTTGGATTCTGTTTTATTCATACCTAAAAGTCCTTTTAATCTGTTATCTGTCAGTCGTATCACAAAAACACACTCATATTCAATATCATTTACTCCTGATTCTATGATTTTGCAGGAGGACCTGAGCACTGGACGGATGATTGGTGAAGGGCATGAGTCACAGGGACACTATTACTTGGGTGGAACACATGTTCCCACTGCTGCCAGTACCGTGTCACCCCACTATCTTCATCACCTCTACGGCCATCCATCACTGTCCAAGTTAAAGAAATTAGTACCTAGTATGTCTTATTTGTCTTCTTTGCAATGTGAGTCATGTCAGTTAGGAAAACACACGCGTAGTGTGTTTCCTAAACTAACAATAATAGAGTTGATTCTTCTTTTTCTCTTGTACACACTGATGTAGTCGTGTCTATTCAACATTGGGTATTCAGTATTTTGTCATGTTTATTGATGATTACTCCCATACAACATGGTTGTTATTTATGAAACATCGCTCTGAGTTGTTTACAATTTTCAAAGAATTGTGCTGAAATAAAAACTCAATTTGGTATAACCATTCGTACTCTACGAAGTGACAATGCCCTCGAATATTTCTCTGCACCCTTCTCAGAATTTATGCATACTCACGACATATTACACGAGTCCTCGTGTCCTAGAACCCCACAACAGAATGGAGTAGCAGAACGAAAGAATCGACATCTCATTGAAACTACCCGTACCTTATGTCACATGCTAAGCTCGCGTTTCACTTTTGAGCTGATGTTATGACTGGGGTAACCGCATGCCCTCATCGGTCTTACAAAATCAAACTCCTTTTTCTGTTCTGTCCTAGACGAACCACCATATCACCTCAACCTAAGTATGCTTTGTTCATTGCCTAGATCCAGGTCGAGACAAACTTGCTCCAAAATCAATAAAATGTGTCTCTTTTGGCTATTCTCGTCTCCAAAAAGGCTATAAATTGTTGAGTGGAGTGACTTTAATTCACTTGTATAGTTAGTTGTATTTCACTTTAATTCACTTGTATAGTTGTATTTCCTTATTTTCCCTTGTATTGTAATCTCGTAGCCTATAAATAAGGGCTGACCTCTCCATTGTAATCAGTTCATTCAATAAAAGATTTCTCTCTAAATTCCCTGAAATTCCTAACAAACTGGTATCAGAGCCAAGTTACGATCAGATCACGCTTCTAGTTCTCTTTGCTTCTTGTTCGTTTTTTTTTTTTTTCAATCTGAGATTTAATAATAGAAATTAGAGATTGCTCTTGGCCAAATTGAAATTGGCAATTGATAGTGGAGTGCGCTTTCAAAAAAAAAATTGAATTTGAAGTCGGCCATTGATTTCAGAAATTGTTCAATTGGGTGAGACGCAATCATTTTGGTGATCGATTCAAGGTGGAGTTCTTGATTCAGGCTTACGATATCACCAATTGAAGGTTTTGGTGGTCAATTTTGACCATTGGTGTTCCAATTTCTGGTTTGACGTGATTGGAAATTGACGGGCAATTTCTTGACGTGATTGAAATTGACGAGTAGGAGGGCTAATTGATTTCTGAAAATCGTTTGTTGCTAAGTAATTGATTTCTGAAAGTCGTTTCTGCCCAAGAAAGGAAATCAGCGCACAAGTCTGGGCAAATCGATTTCAATTCTTCTTGAGTCTACTTCCAATTTCTTGAAATTTCCGTGAGCCAAGATTCTGTCAAGACTTCAAGAAAATGCCTTCACAAATCAAGATTGATAAATTCACCGGGAAGAACAACTTCAGTTTGTGGCGGCTCAAGATGCGAGCGTTACTGAAACGAGATGGATTGTGGACACCTCTCGCTGGTCCAAGGCCAGAAACAATGGACAGAAATGACTTCGATCAGCAAGATGAGAAGGCACATTCGACAATTTTATTGTCATTATCGGATGAGGTTCTTTACGAAGTTGCTGATGAAGAAAGTGCGGCTGGATTGTGGTTGAAACTTGAGTCATTGTACATGACTAAGTCTTTGACGAACAAGCTTTTGTTAAAACAACGGTTGTTCGCGCTTCGTATGAAGGAAGGGATGGCGTTGAAGGAACATCTTGACGAGTTAAACTTCATTCTTATGGATTTAAAGAATGTCGAGGTCAAGATTGAAGATGAGGATGCTGCCCTCATTTTGCTGGTTTCGTTGTCTCCGTCGTACGAAAATTTTGTGAACTCGTTTGTTGTCGGAAGGGACACGATCACACTGGAAGAAGTGAGATCAAGCCTGCATTCGAGAGAGTTGCGCCATAAAGCGTCCGGAAATGGAACCGAAAGCCAATCGGTTGGCTTGTCGGTGGTGAATGGGGAAAGAGACCGAGGTAGAGAAAGAGGCCGAGAGAAAGGAAAAGGAAAATGGAAAGGAAAAGGTCGATCTAGATCAAGGGGTAGAGGTTCGAAACCTGGCCCGAAAGACGTTTGTCACAAGTGTGGTGCCACCGGACATTGGAAGAACGAATGTCCGAAACGCAACGAAAAAGGTTCCGCTGCTGTTGCTGATGACGATTCGGGTTCAGAGGCTGATTTAGTGCTTTCGGTGGTTGCTGGATGTAAAAGTCAGCAAGATGAATGGATTCTTGACTCTGGTTGTTCATTTCATATGACACCGAATAAAGGCTGGTTTGACACTTACGAAGAGGTTGAGACAGGAAGTGTTTTGATGGGAAACAATGTTCCATGTAAGGTTGCTGGAATTGGCTCAATAAGTGTCAAGATGCACGATGGAGTGGTGAGAATTTTGGGTGATGTCCGTCACGTACCTGATTTGAAAAAGAATCTAGTGTCCTTGGGAGCTTTGGATTCTAAAGGCTTCAAATACAGCTGTGAAAAGGGAGTTCTACGGGTTTTGAAAGGTGCTCTAGTAGTGATGAAAGGAGTCAAGAAAGGCACGTTATACGTTCTTGAAGGAAGAACGGTTGTAGGGACAGCAGCACCGGCCTTAAGTGCTGAGAAAACCGAGGCTGATTTGACACGGTTGTGGCATATGCGATTAGGGCATGTAGGTGAGAAAGGCATGGTAATACTCAGCAAGAGGGGGCTTCTTGGAGGCCATAAAGTTGCTGAACTTGGCCTATGTGAACATTGTATATTTGGTAAACAAAAGAGAGTGAGTTTTTCAAAGGCGGTGCAAACAACCAAATCCACCTTGGATTATTTACACGCTGATTGTTGGGGTCCGTCGCAAGTTCCTTCGATTGGTGGTGCCCGATATTTTCTCTCAATTATCGACGACTACTCTAGGATGACATGGGTGTTTGTCATGAAACATAAGAGTGAGGCATTTGGTAAGTTCAAAGATTGGAAGACTCTTGTTGAGAATCAAGTTGGGAGAAAGGTGAAAAGGTTGCGAACCGACAATGGTTTAGAGTTTTGCTCTAACGAATTTGATCAATTTTGCAAGGATGAAGGGATTGCAAGGCACCGGAAGGTTAGACACACTCCGCAGCAAAATGGAGTGGCCGAGAGGATGAATAGAACGTTGCTAGAAAGGGTTAGATGTGTGTTGTCAAATGCGGGGCTGACTAGAGGTTTTTGGGCAGAAGCATTAAACACGATCTGCTACTTGGTGAATAGAACTCCAGCAACGGCAATTGACTGCAAAACCCCCATTGAGTTGTGGGCCGGTAAACCGGCAGATTACAACGAGCTACGGGTGTTTGGTTGTCCTTGCTACTATCATGTGAGTGAAGGAAAATTAGAGCCAAGGTCGAAAAGGGGGCTGTTTATGGGTTACGGGTCTGGAATTAAAGGTTATCGAATCTGGTCGGTTGATGATAAGAAGGTTCTTCTAAGTCGTGATGTAATATTTGATGAGAAAAATATGATGGGCGACTCTCGTCATTCGTTGACTCCAAAAGACCAAGAGGAAAGTGTCTCGGAAGAGGTGGAGTATGATTTAGATGATGATGCTGATGAAGGTGGACCTGCTGCTGGACAACCCATATCTACTGCTGGACAGCCTAGTAGTTTGACTCAAACAGGCTCAGTTGAACAGTCTCAATCTATGGAATTTCGGTCCATAGCATTAGACAAGCCCCGGAGACAAGTTAATAGACCTAATCGATATGGCTTTGATGATATGGTAGCATATGCTCTTCAAGTTGCTGAAGAGATGGTGGAGCTTAATGAGCCATCCAATTTTAAAGAAGCAATAACATCTAAGGAGGCGGATGTTTGGATAGGAGCCATGGGTGAAGAGATGGAGTCCCTTCACAAGAATAGGACATGGGAGTTGGTAAAACTTCCTAAAGGCAGAAGAGTGGTGACCTGCAAATGGATTTTCAAGCTAAAAATGGGGCTGCCAGAATCAGAAACAGTGAGATATAAAGCTCGGTTAGTGGCTAGAGGCTATAGTCAAGAGCATGGGATTGATTACAACGAAATATTCTCACCGGTGGTGCGTCATACATCCATTAGAGTGTTGTTGTCTCTAGTGGCTCAACAAAATCTGGAGTTGGAACAATTAGATGTTAAAACAGCGTTTTTGCATGGGGATCTTGAGGAAGAAATATATATGAATCAACCGGAGGGGTTTGTGGTTCATGGAAAAGAAGATCATGTTTGCAAGCTTAAGAAATCGTTGTATGGATTGAAGCAATCCCCAAGGCAATGGTATAAGCGATTTGACAGCTTTATGGTGAGTCATGACTTCAATCGGAGTCCTTATGATTGCTGCATATATCATAAGAAGGTAGCTGATGGTTCGCACGTATATTTGCTTCTTTATGTCGACGACATGCTGGTGGCAGCTCGAGACAAGGCTGATATTGTTAAGTTGAAGCAATTACTAAATTCTGAGTTTGATATGAAAGACTTAGGAGCTGCCCAAAAGATTCTTGGGATGGAAATTGTCCGAGACAGATCTGAGCATAAGCTTTTCTTGTCACAGAAAAGTTATATT
This sequence comes from Centrapalus pauciflorus, assembly GCA_020465985.1. Taxonomy (NCBI): domain Eukaryota; kingdom Viridiplantae; phylum Streptophyta; class Magnoliopsida; order Asterales; family Asteraceae; genus Centrapalus; species Centrapalus pauciflorus. Next base: position 180,510 of record JAANYP010002287.1, read on the forward strand.
TTGAAGATTCTATCTCGGTTTGGCATGGCTTCAGCAAAGCCATTGAATACTCCTTCGTCCGCAAATTTCAGAATTTCAGCAGAATTGGCTCCTCAAACAGAGGCTGAAGTGGAATACATGAGCAAAGTCCCGTATTCAAGTGCTGTGGGAAGTCTTATGTACGTTATGGTGTGCACTAGGCCGGACATAGCTCATGCTATAAGTGTTGTTTCTCGCTACATGGCATGTCCTGGAAAGGAGCATTGGGTTGCCGTTAAGAGAATTTTTCGATACCTGAAGGGTTCGGCAGATGTGGGTCTCATTTACGGAGGAAATAGAGACTGTTTTGTGGCTGGATTTATAGATTCAGATTATGCAGCTGATATAGATACTCGAAGGTCGTTAACAGGATATGTATTCACTGTTGGAGAAGGTATAGTGAGTTGGAAAGCTACATTGCAGCCTTCAGTCGCGTTGTCCACAACAGAGGCGGAGTATATGGCGCTCACAGAGGCTGCAAAGGAGGGTATCTGGCTGAAAGGCTTGCTTGGAGACCTTGGATTTCATCAAGATCAGGCTGTTGTGTTTTGTGACAGCCTTAGTGCAATTTGTCTCGCGAAAGATCAAGTGCATCACGAGAGAACGAAACATATAGATGTTCGTTATCACTTTATACGTTTGGAAAGGAGAGTTAAAGTGAAGAAGGTGAAGACAGAAGACAACCCAGCAGATGCGCTAACTAAACCCGTTCCATTACACAAATTTAGACATTGTTTAGATCTCCTAAACATAGATAGATGGAAATAGAATTTTCTGTTTTTGACTTTAGTAGAATTAAAGTCAAGGTGGAGATTTGTTGAGTGGAGTGACTTTAATTCACTTGTATAGTTAGTTGTATTTCACTTTAATTCACTTGTATAGTTAGTTGTATTTCCTTATTTTCCCTTGTATTGTAATCTCGTAGCCTATAAATAAGGGCTGACCTCTCCATTGTAATCAGTTCATTCAATAAAAGATTTCTCTCTAAATTCCCTGAAATTCCTAACAAATGTTATTCTCCACAAATATCATATGGCTGCGGATGTAACATTTTTTTATCACCAATTTTACTTCTTAGATCCTCCCCATCTCATGATCCATCGACTGTCAATGAGGTTCTTCCTATTCCAACTTATTCGTCACCTGTCACCGAGCCACCTTCAATCTCTCCACCTAACCCTCCGTTACAAACCTATCACCGACGACCTCGTCCCATTCCCACAGTGCACCGACCGATTCATTTCCTCAACCGAGTCCCTCCTCCTAATAATGTCCCCATTGCCCAACGAAAAGGTAAACGATCTACTGCTAATCCATATCCTATATATAATTATGTGCAATATGATAAGTTATCCGTTGGTTATTCTGCTTGCCTTGTGAGTATTGCCTCTGTTTTGATCCCTAAAACTACTGGGGAGGCTTTTTCTCATCCAGGGTGGTTGGGTGGTTGGCATCAGGCAATGATTGATGAAATGACAGCATTACATAATAATGGGACTTAGGGAGTTGGTGTCTCTACCACCAAGAAAATCGACAGTAGGATGCCAATGGTTGTTCACTCCAAAAATCGGACCAGATGGTAAACTTGACCGTCTTAAAGCCTGCTTGGTCGCAAAGGGATATACTTTGGCCGTTACACCAACTTGATATTAAAAGTGATTTTCTCCATGGTGATCTAAAAGAGGAAGTCTATATGGAGCAACCTCCGGGGTTTGTTGCTTAGGGGGAGTCTGGACTGGTTTGCAAATTAAAGAAGTCTCTCTACGGCCTAAAGCAATCGCCTAGAGCTTGGTTTGGAAAATTCACTTCAGTGGTCAAAATGTTTGGAATGAAAAGAAGTGCAACCAGATTATTCAATGTTCTGTGTATGTAGACCATAGTTACAAGATTCGCTGGATGAGGCACGTTCTACGTACCGAACGTGACGTACCGAATCGCGGTACATTTTCGTACGGGATCGCCTATGGTACGCGTACCCGACGAAGTCGTTCCCAAACGCCATCGAAACTGGTTTCCAATCAACGACAAAACTGGTTCCCACCGCCGACGGTACGCGTTTCGAAGCATTGCGAATTCGCCTCTGGTACTCTCACTTTTGAAATTCGTGAATTTCAACAAAAACTCTTCGAATGACTCTGTCCCTTCGTTTGCAACAGCAACTGTACACGTTTCCAATGACTGTCCCTTCATTTCCAACAACTCTTCATAATCTTCAGGTTCAGCCTTCAATTTCTCTATATTATGACTAATTTCTTTGCTATTTCTTCAGCATCAGCCTTCAATTTCTTCTTTGTTTCTTTTCTATTTCTTGTCTTTCATTGCAATGGCTTATGGCAAAAACAAAGTGATGCGTAGCGGGTTGGATAGTTTGACAATAGTGGGGGTTTAAGAATCTGAAGAATAACAAGAAGGATGGAAAACAAATAATAACAACCTAAATAATCAAGGATAAAGTAATGAAACACCACCAAGATTATTTAAGTTGGCGAAATTTGAAGTTGTTAGTGATAAAGTCGTAGCACCACACTAAAAACAATCAAAAGTCGACTCCTTCGTGTATAGAATAACACTCAACTTAGTTTCTCAAACTATTGTAAATTCAGTAATCAAAAGATGATTTGCCATTACAACTTGGAAGCCTATATATAGGGCTGGAAATTTAAATAACAATAAATGCAGGATATCAAAAGACAAAAGGAAATCAAAAGCTGACAGAAAATTTAAGAACCAATAAAGGAAGCTTTAATGGAACTAATTATGATGAAGACTCTTCAATTATGGCTGGATGAACTTATATGGGCTGCCAGAAAATCATACTTGACCCACCAAGTGTTTTGAACCCAAATAATGAACCTAAATCTGGCACAAGTTGAGCTGGACATATGAAATGGGCTGGTCTTGCAAAGTGCATGGATGCTCCTGCATCAACCTCTCCTGGTTGGGAAGAATTTGCCCTCAAATCTTCTAGTGGACCATCTTCAAGATAAGGAGAGAGATCTCCAATATTAAAAGTCGCTGACATGTTTGTATGCCCTGGTAATTCCAACTTGTAAGCATTATCTCCGACCCTTTCCAACACCTTATATGGTCCATCTCCTCTTGCCATTAGCTTGTTTTTCCTCTTGGAAGGAAACCTTTCTTTTCTTAAGTGCAGCCATACGAGATCTCCAGGCTCGAAGAGAGCCTTCTTACGATGCTTATTGGCCTTTTTCTTGTACAAGTCGTTGGCATGCTCAATTTTCACCTTGACTTGCTCATGAATTTTTTTCATTTCTTTAGCACGAGTTGCTGCCTCAAAATGGATTGTACTTCCTTTAGGCAAAGGTATAAGATCAATAGGGGTTAGAGGGTTCACTCCATAATTCACTTCAAAGGGGGTGCGGCCAGTAGCATAAGTGGGAGATCGGTTATAAGCAAACTCAGCAAAAGAAAGGTTAGTATCCCAATCTTTCAATGACTTGCTCACCATGGTTCTTAGTAAAGTTGTGAGTGTTCGATTGGTTACCTCCGTCTGCCCATCTGTTTGAGGATGATAGGCTGTGCTAAACAATAACTTTGTACCCAACAACTTCCACAATGATTTCCAGAAATAGCTCAAGAACTTGACATCTTTATCAGAAACTATGGTCTTAGGAACACCATGAAGACGCACAATTTCCTTGAGAAATAGATCAGCAACATGTATGGCATCATCTGTTTTGTGACATGGAACAAAGTGTGCCATTTTTGAGAAACGATCCACCACAACCATGATAGCATCTTTCCCACGCTGAGTACGAGGCAACGCCACAATGAAATCCATAGAAATGTCTTCCCAAGGTTGAGAAGGAACAGGCAATGGGGTATACAAACCTTGGTGGAACTTGCTTTTAGCTTGATGACATGTTGCACATCTAGCAATAAGAGCAGTAACATCACCTTCCATGTGTGGCCAGTAGAAATGCTCCTGTAAAACACCAAGGGTTTTGTTGATGCCAAAATGTCCAGCCAATCCTCCTCCATGAGCTTCTCTAATTAGTAGCTCCCTTATGGTTCCTTTGGGAACACAGAGTTTGTTGTTCTTGAAAAGAAACCCCTCTTGGATGGAATAGGCACCACAAACTCGTTCCTTGCATTTCTGAACAACTTTAGAGAAATCTGGATCATCTAAATACAAATCTTTAATGAAAGAAAAGCCTAGCACTCTTGCTCCAAGAACAGTAAGCATGGCATATCTCCTTGAGAGGGCATCTGCAACAACGTTAGAACTCCCTGTTTTATACTTCGAAGCAAAAGTAAATGATTGGAGAAATTCCACCCATTTTGCATGCCTTGGATTCAGCTTGCTTTGCCCATTAATATGCCTTAAAGCTTGATGATCCGAATGTAATACAAATTGTTTTGGCCTTAAGTAATGACTCCAATGATCAAGAGCACGTACGATTGCATAAAACTCTTTGTCATATGTACTATAGTTCTTCCTTGATCCATTCAATTTCTCGCTGAAATAGGCTATGGGACGTTTGTTCTGTACCAGCACAGCGCCGATGCCAACTCCACTTGCATCACATTCAACTTCAAACAATTGGTTGAAGTCTGGAAGAGCCAAGACAGGAGATGTACACAAACACTCCTTGATCTTCTCGAATGCGTTCTGGGCAGAATGAGTCCACTCGAAAGAGCCTTGTTTGATACATTCAGTAAGAGGTGCAACAATAGTGCTGAAATTCTTGACAAACCTCCTGTAAAATGAAGCAAGGCCATGAAAACGTGCAACAATAGTGCTGAAATTCTTGACGAACCTCCTGTAAAATGAAGCAAGGCCATGAAAACTCCTTACCTCTGTTACATTAGTAGGAACCGGCCAAGATTTGATTGCTGTCACCTTTGATTCATCCATAGAAATCCCATCTTTAGATACAACATAACCAAGGAAGATCACTTTTGGAGAGAAGAATTCACACTTCTCCAACTTCCCATAGAGTTTTTGGCTTCTTAACACTTGAAATACTTTCCTTAAGTGTTGAGTGTGTTCTTCTTCACCTTTGCTGTACACAAGTATATCATCAAAGTACACAACAACAAAATCACCAATAAAAGGTCTAAAAACCTCATTCATCAACCTCATAAAAGTACTAGGAGCATTGGAAAGTCCAAATGGCATTACTAACCATTCATACAAACCACTTTTTGTCTTGAATGCCGTTTTCCATTCATCTCCATCACGCATTCTGATTTGGTGGTAACCACTTCTAAGGTCAATTTTTGAGAACACATTAGCACCATGGAGTTCATCAAGCATATCATCCAACCTTGGGATTGGATAACGATACTTGACTGTTATGTTGTTGATGGCTCTACTATCAACACACATTCTCATAGTTCCATCTTTTTTTGGAACCAACAAAGCTGGAACTGAACAAGGACTCATGCTTTCACGTACATAGCCACGGTCAATGAGTTCTTTAACTTGTCGTTGCAGTTCTCGAGTCTTTTCTGGATCACATCGGTAGGCTGGCTTGTTAGGAAGCGGTGCTCCTGGAATTAGATCGATGTGGTGTTCAATACCTCTAAGTGGAGGTAATCCAGAAGGTAAATCAGAAGGAAATACGTCCTTGAACTCCTCTAGAAGTGGATGGACAGCAACATGCAAGGGAGTTTCTTCATCAATGAACTTTTTTTCAACTAGTAACAAAATGTAAACAGGTTTTCCTTTGCAAATAGCTTTTTCCATCCGTGCTTCATTCATGAATAAACTTTTCTCAACTTCATTAACCAACCCAGATTCTTTTTTCTGCAGTAAGGTAGGTGGTAGTGGGTCGAGAATTACCTTCTTCTTGTTCATGACAAAAGAATAGGTGTTTTTTCGACCGTCATGCAAAACCTGTCTATCAAATTGCCAAGGTCTTCCAAGTAACATATGACATGCATCCATAGGTATAACATCACAAAGAACTTGATCTTGATAAACCTTACCAATAGAAAACGAAAGTAGGGCCTGCTTGGTTACCTTCATGTCAGATCCCTGATTTAGCCATTGAAGCTTGTAGGGATTCGGGTGAGATGAAGTAGGAATGTTGAGCTTATTGATAAGAGTTGTAGATGCAACATTTGTACAACTTCCACTATCAACGATAAGGCTGCATACCTTCCCTTTGATTGTGCACCTTGAATGAAAGATGTGTTCCCTTTGCTCATCATTAGGATCCATCTCTTTTGCATGGAGTGCTCTTCGTATAACCAAAAGTTCCCCTTCATCAGGTTGAACTCTCTCTTCTGAGTAATATTCTTCATCATAGACTGGCATCTCATCCTGTCCATCTTCTACAACATTAACCTCTTCAACTTCCTTTAAAGTCATGACTCGACGGTTTGGACATTCAGCTTGAAAATGTCCTAAGCCTTGACATTTGAAGCATTTCTTCTTTGGTGCATCCGAAGCAGGACCTTTACCTTTGTCTTGCTTTGAGCTTTCGCCTTTTGAAGGGTTGCTTTTGTAGAAAGGATTCTCAAATGTGCTGCCATACTTTGGAAATGACCTAGGAGTCACCTTTTCTGCCTTCTTATTTCTAGCACGCTTCTCAATCTAATTTGCAAACCTCATCAAAGGACCAATAAGGTTGCAATTCAAGCTTCTCAGCAATATCATGATTCAACCCACCAACATAACGAGCCATAGCCTGTTCTGGTTTCTCGTGAACTCCACTACGTAACACAAGCTGTTCAAATTCACGAGTATAATCATCAATATTAAGATTACCTTGCTTGAAATTGGTCATCTTAATGTAAAGATCTTGCTTGTAAGAATCTGGAAGAAACCTCTCCTTAAGTAACTTCTTGAGTTTTCTCCAAGACCGGATCTTAGACTTGCCACTTCGTTCTCATTTAGCTTTCACATTCTCCCACCATAATGAGGCATACTTCTTGAGTTTCAAAACAGCAACCTTGTAGCTTTTTTCATCAAAATATCCTTTTACATCGAAAAGATTCTCGATAACATTCAACCATTCAATAAAATCATCCGGGTTTGTTCCTCCATGAAACTCTGGAGCATCTACCTTGACATCTTTAAGATCATCTCTGAACCGTCTCCTATGCAATGGAGAGTGACCAGAACCATCAGAACTTAAATCACTCAATTCGGTTGAATCACCATCACTACTAACATAATGAGAACCATCTTGATTCTTGCGATTAAGCCTTCTTGGTTTTTCATCCAGCAGCCTTGCAAGCTGTTGAGTAATGACTTCCGATTGTTTTTGGAGTTCTTCAATCTGCCTATCACGCCTTAAATTTTGTGCTTGTTCTGCTGTCATACCATGAGGAAGCGCCATAACAACTTCGGGATAAAAGAGACCAACTAAAAAGAACACAACCCTGTGAACAACCTGTTACTCTGATACCAATTTGATGCGTAGCGGGTTGGATAGTTTGACAATAGTGGGGGTTTAAGAATCTGAAGAATAACAAGAAGGCTGGAAAACAAATAATAACAACCTAAATAATCAAGGATAAAGTAATGAAACACCACCAAGATTATTTAAGTTGGCGAAATTTGAAGTTGTTAGTGATAAAGCCGTAGCACCACACTAAAAACAATCAAAAGTCGACTCCTTCGTGTATAGAATAACACTCAACTTAGTTTCTCAAACTATTGTAAATTCAGTAATCAAAAGATGATTTGCCATTACAACTTGGAAGCCTATATATAGGGCTGGAAATTTAAATAACAATAAATGCAGGATATCAAAAGACTAAAAAGGAAATCAAAAGCTGACAGAAAATTTAAGAACCAATAAAGGAAGCTTTAATGGAACTAATTATGATGAAGACTCTTCAATTATGGCTGGATGAACTTATATGGGCTGCCAGAAAATCATACTTGACCCACCAAGTGTTTTGAACCCAAATAATGAACCTAAATCTGACCCAAGTTGAGCTGGACACATGAAATGGGCTGGTCTTGCAAAGTGCATGGATGCTCCTGCATCACAAAGTACTTTCTCAACCGATTAGCAGCTCTTCGGCGGAGAGGAATTGGAGTACATACTCCTATATCCACATTCTTAAGAGAAATCATTTAAATTCCAAGCAAGCGGATAAGTTGCTTTTTATTCACTCGAACATAAGACTTCAATCCCATTTTTCAGAATCTTATAAATCCGGCCCCCAAAAAAAATGGGACAAGAATCCGGAAAAGTGACTACATTGAAGGTTCAAGTGCTCGGCTTGAGGAAGTGGCTTGGGAGAATCTTGATGATGAACGCGTGAACAACGAGAAAGGAAAAAGGAAGCGGCTAGACTAGAGAAATAGTTTGAATTATGTTTCTGTTTTGAATTCTGTTTCTAACTTTCTGTTATGTTTAATGTTATATATTTGTTATGTTTAATGTCTCTGTTTTTGTTTAATGCTATATATTTGTTATAATCTTAATCTTATGTTTAATGTGGTACATCGTACCCAATAACTTGGTACACCGTACCCGGATCGTACCGAAATGAACCTACCCTCCTACGTACCGGATACGGTAGATATGGGAAACCGTGTTCCCAGTACTCGTTCCCGTACTGGATCGAACCACGAATCTGGTAACTATGATGTAGACGACATAGTCATCACTGGACATAGGTAACCTCAGGTATTTCCTAGGAATTGAAGTGGCAAAGTCTAAGGATGGAATCTCAATAATACAAAGAAAATATGCGCAGGAAGCTCATTTGACAAACTGTAAACCATCTCAATAATACAAAGAAAATATGTGCAGGAAGCTCATTTGACAAACTGTAAACCGATTGAATCACCAATGGATCCTAACGTCAAACTCAAGGGGGAGCCTCTAACTGACCAAGGGAAGTATCGGAGATTGATTGGTCGACTTAACTATCTCACAGTAACTCGTCCAGATATCTCGTTTGCTGTAAGTATTCTAAGTCAATTTCTGAATAACCCTTGTGAGTCTCAGCTCTGCGAATTCTGAAATACATTAAGGGAGCTCTAGGGAAAGATCTATTGTATTAGAACATAGATAATTTCGAGGTATAGAACACACCTTTAGTAGGAGATCAACCTCAAGGTATTGCGTTCTCTTTGGAGGGAACTTAGTCTCTTGGAAAAGCAAAAAAGCAAAGTGTGAACTTAGTCTCAAGGTATTGCGTTCTCTTTGGAGGGAACTTAGCCAATGCAGCATTTGAACTTATCTGGATCAAGCAACTTCTAGAGGAATTAAAATTCTGCAAGGTGTCACCAATGAAACTTATCTGTGACAACCAAGCAGCTCTTCATATTGCCTCTAATCCTATTTTCCATGAAGAACGAAGGACATCGAGATTAACTGTCACTTTATCCGTGACAAAATCATTGATGGTTTGATTTGCACCGAGTTCATTAATTCCAATAATCAGCTCGCGGATGGTTTTACTAAATCTCTCCGAGGACCTCAACTTGAATATATATAGACACACACACACGCACGCACGCACGCACGCGCGTGCTACACACACACACACACATACATACATACATACATACATAGATACATATATATATATATATAACATATATAACAAGCTTGGAGCATATGATATATACGCTCCAGCTTCAGGGGGAGTTTTGGAATTATAGGATCTTAGTTGTAAATAATTAATTTAGTTTCCTTTATTCTTGTATTTCCTTATATACAAATCATGTATAGTGTATACATAGGACCTAATGTATTATATATTGTTCATCAGTTGTAATACAAAGAGTATTATGCTTTAATATATATATATATATATATATATATATATATATATATATATATATATATATATATATATATATATATATATATATATATATATATATAGACTAAAGATCTTTTGTGGACACTTTATTCGTTGTGAACATTATGAACAACCATAAAATAGCTTTGAATCTTATGAATCTTGTTGAAAATACTACCGAACCATTCTATTAACCTATTAATCTTATTAAATCCTATGGATTTTATTGAATCCTATGAATTTGTGGAATCTTATGAATCTTGTTGAATTCTATGCATCTTTTCGTAAAAACTACTATGAACCTTTTGAATGTTCTGAATCTTGTTATAGACACTTCTATGAACCTTTTGAATCATATGAATCATGTTACAAATATTTGTTGATATATATGAATGCTTATATGTATTTTTTTTATTTGTTCACAATGTTCACAACGAATAACTTGTTCACAGTGTATCTATCTATATATATATATATATATATATATATATATATATATATATATATATATATATATATATATATATATATATATATATATATATATATAAAATCAGGTTCATCAGCGTACCTATGAGATTCCAGCGTACCCTAATGTGAATGATCATTCACATATATTTTTTTTGAATAGACATGTATAAGACAACATTATAAGACTTTTTTTCAAAAGGAGCAACATCATAAATGTTGTGAATGATAAAAAAAAGATCATGTGAATGGTCATTCACACCATTCACATTGTGTGAAATGATCATTCACATGGATGACCATTCACATAAATATGCATTGAGCATTCACATAAGTTTTAAGGACACAGAAAGTGTGAAAGTGTGTGAAATTCATATATCATGTGTATAACATTAATTTAAACACGGTTATGAGAAAAAAAAATTTAAAAAAGTTTTTTAAGGTTGGTATCTTCGGGTGCACTTGATTTCGAGAGGTACTTTTTTGAACCTGAGTCTATATATATATATATATATATATATATATATATATATATATATAATTAGGTTATCAGCATACCTCTCAAAATCCAGCAGACTTAGCGTACCTCATGTAAATGATCATTCACATAATTTTTTTTTCATAGACATGTATAAACCAATAAGTTATCAACGCTATTTTGACCAAGAAAGATAATTTATTTCTTACATGTTGGGCCCCATAACAATCACCATGTTTGAAGCCTCGGAAAGAAAGATATTGTTAGGCTGCAATAATATCAAACCGCATTACTTTCCGATGAAAATCTTTATCCAAATACACTCTAGAGACATAATGCAATTAATGAAAATAAAGGAGTATGATATACAACAAAATCATTGTGCACGCCTTCTAGTATAGGATGTCTTCCAGCATCAATGGCCAGTGGTCCATTCTCTATCAATAAACATAGTTAAGGATTTATGTCTAATTACTTTGGGCCCAAAAGATCAGAATAAGAATCATCAAAATACTTACCAGTGAAATGAGGCCTGGTGTACCGACCTACAGGCTTGGTTGAAATCATGTGTGCAAATGAATTAACAATCATATCTAATAGGCATAGGATCTCAGCAAGCAAGGTGAGCACAGAGACATCCTCCCGAATTGCGTCCATTAGTGCTGCATGTTGATGAAAGGAAAACAACTTCAAAATCAGGAATTTCAGAAAATAAGAAACAAAGTGACTATTGAACAGCAGTATGATTTGACTGCACAAGCATTCAAAGCTGCTTATAAATAAATCTATATGCACAATTCTAGGATCACTTGTCAATAATAAAAGAAAAGGGAATTAATGAACACAACTTAAATACTTTGAAGCTATTATCAATACAAGCTAATGCAACAAACAACAAGCATACTTAACAAGAGCATAACAGACGATTTCTGAAGGCACGGTAGGTACTAATCAGAGTCTCACAACTAACATTGACAACCATAAACAAAAATAATTGTTGTGAAATGCTATGTATTTATATAAAGAATCCTTAAGTACAACAAACAAAGCCATGCAAAATTCATACGGTAAAAGTAGAAAAGTGGTAATGCACCAAAACATATTGTGTGGCTTATGGCAATGTTTACATGCAAAGTGCAAAGCGTGCCACTATAGCACCTCGAGAAGGATTATAAGCTTTGAATGGAATCCTGGTAATGGCAACAATAACCTTTTCATAAGGTACCAATCTTATGCCCACAATTAGGGCATTCGTGAAAGGGGGTAATGCACGACTTAGAGCCTTAAGTGCTTATGTAGTACGCCCGGTAACAGACTTTGTAATCTGATGTATATTATTGTGTTAAACACTGAATACAATGCAAGAATATATAGAAGAACTAATTACAATGATTACTATCTAGTTTAGACTAATTACATTCTAGTCCTTCTACTCTAAATATAATATAAACTATGTCTAATATTCCCCCGCAAGCTAAGGCCGGGGAACGACCTGTAGCTTGGATCTAAGAAGAAGAAAGCGTGTAGACGAGAGTGGCTTTGTGAACACATCAGCAATCTGATCATCTGTAGATATGAACCGTATGGAGAGTTGTCGCTGGGCAACCTTTTCTCTGACAAAGTGGAAGTCGATTTCAACATGCTTTGTTCGGGCATGGAAGACAAGATTAGCAGAAAGGTATATAGCACAACATTATCACACCATAGGGTAGGCATTGTCTGAAGAGGAACATGAAGCTCACGTAGTAAGGCCTGAAGCCAGGTAAGTTCAGCAACAGTATCAGCAAGAGCTTTGTATTCAGATTCCGTAGACGAGCGAGAAACAGTCTTTTGTTTCCGTGCAGACCATGAAACAAGGTTTGAGTCGAGATAGATAGCATATCCCCCCGTGGATCGACGATCATCGGGACAACCAGCCCAGTCAGCATCGGAGAATCCAGTCAGTGTGGTGAAAGTAGAGTCAGAATATGCATGAAGAAGCATACCAGACTTACATTCGAGTCGTAAACCATACTCAACGGTACCTAACAAATAACGAAGTATGCGCTTGACTGCGGACCACTGATTGTCTGTTGGAGAGTGCATTAACTGACAAACCTTGTTAACAGCATAAGCAATGTCTGGGCGAGAAAGAGTGACATACTGAAGGGCCCCCACAATTTGACGATACTTAATTGGGTCGGTGAAGAGCGCACTGTCACCTATAGCAAGGTGCGCATTAGTAGTCATGGGGGATGGAACCGGTTTCGCATTCGATAGGCCTGCACGCTGTAGGAGCTGCAGAATATACTTTTTCTGTGAGAGAATCAAGTCTGGGCTGTTGCGAATAACCTCAACACCAAGAAAGTATGAAAGAGGACCTATATCCTGAAGAGGAAAACTCTGACTGAACGGCGAACTACAGTATCAATAGCTTGAGAATTGTTGCCTGTGAGAATAATGTCATCTACGTAGACCAACATGTATAAAAGCGTGCCTTGGTGAGAGTAGATAAACAGTGATGGGTCAGTCCTTGAACCTTGAAAACCAAGAGCCTGAAGAGCGGAAGAGAGGCGATGAAACCATGCTCGAGGAGCCTGCTTTAACCCATATAAAGCTTTGTGAAGGAGACACACATGATTAGGTTTAGTAGGGTCCACAAAACCGGAGGGTTGAGTCATGTAGACTGTTTCGGTGAGATCACCGTGAAGAAAGGCATTCTGCACATCAAGCTGTCGGAGGGGCCAATTCTGTGTGACGGCCAGAGATAAGACAACACGAATAATAGTTGATTTGACCACTGGACTAAATGTCTCAATATAATCCACACCTTCTCCTGACTGTAACCTTTAGCAACAAGACGAGCCTTATAGCGTTTTATCGCTCCAGTTGGGTCACGTTTCAATTTATAGACCATTTGCAATCAACCACATTAGCACCCGAAACAGGAGGAACTAAAGACCAAGTACCATTCCTTAGTAGAGCCGAATACTCGTCGGACATAGCACGACGCCACTGAGGATCCTTGTTGGCAATGGAGAAGTAAGGCGGTTCAGTGTTTGTATAATTGGTGTGGAAGGAGGAGATATTGTGGGGTTTGGTCTGTTTAGGGTTGGGACGTAGGTTAGGTGGCTGCGGACGAGAGGGGGCAGTGGTAGTAGGTTGCTGGGTATCAGCAGACTGGTGGGATGGTTGGGTAGTGCTAGAGCGACGATGGTATGTGCGAAGAGGAGTGGGTGTAGGTGTATGGTAGGGGGTGAGTCAGTAGTGGGTGTAAATGTATCAGTAGTGGGAGGAGTGGGTGTAGGTGTAACGGTAGGTGGTGGGACAGGAGGAGGAGACGGTTCACCAGGGGTCGTGGAAGGTGAAGGAGAAGTAGTAGGGTCAGGTTGAGGATAGGATGAGATGTATGGGTCGGATGTAGATGGTGAAGAAGGGGTGGAGGGTTGGTGAAAGGGAAAAATTTGTTCATTGAAACGAACATGCCGGGCTATGTAAAGGCGCTCAGACTGTGGGTCCAGGCAACGGTAGCCATGATAGGTTGGACTGTAGCCAAGGAAAACACACGGAGTAGAACGGAAGTCCATTTTGTGTTTGTTGTATGGACGGAGATGTGGAAAACACTGACACCCAAAGACTCGAAGAAAGGAAAAATCTGGGGGACGCTTGAATAAAAATTCAAAGGGTGAGATACTAGAGTTTGTTCTAGACGGCATGCGATTGATGAGATAGACAGCTGTATCAAAGGAAAAATGCCAGAAACGTTGAGGGACATTAGAGGCGGCTAGTAAGGTAAGACCGGTTTCGACAACATGCCGATGACGACGTTCAACAAAACCATTTTGTTCACTGGTATGAGGACACGAGAGACGATGAAGGATGCCGAGAGAGGAGAAGAATTGAGAGAGATTCCGAAACTCCCCTCCCCAATTGAGTTTTGTTTAAAATTGTCGTTCAACCATGACACGGAAACTTTTAAAAGTAGCATACACATCAGACTTAAGTTTTAAAGGAAAAATCCACATGAAACGAGAGTAATGATCAACACATAATAGAAAGTAAGTGTGACCATCAAATGAGGCACAGGAGCGGGGCCCCAAACATCACAAAATACCAAATCCAAAACACTCGAACTTTTATAAATAGAAGGTAACAAATGTAGTTTAGATGATTTCCCAACAGAACAGGAATTGCAAAAGGAACTACTAGAAGACTCATTATTTAAAGGTGAACTATACTTAGAAACCATAGAAAGAAACAGTTGTTGATGAGGATGGCCGAGTCGGTGATGCCAGATAGTGGAGGAAGCACGGGTAGTGGAGAATCCGACCTTAGGAATAGGTTGATTCGTAGGAAGACGAAAGGAGTAGAGACCACCGTTACTTGGACCAATGAGGAGGATGGTGTGCGTAGACTTGTCCTTCACAACAAAGAAAGTGGAGTGAAATTCAAAAAACACATCATTATCAAGACAAAATTGTTGAACAGAAAGCAAGTTTTGTTTAATATCAGGCACATGGAGAATGTTATTAAGGCTAAAAGTTTTGTTAGGAGAGTAATATTGGGTGGAACCTATATGAAGAATGGGTAAGCCCTCACCATTGCCAACATGAAGCTTATCAGTACCGGAGTATGCCTCAGAGTGATCGAAATTAGATAGGTCTGGTGAGACATGGTGGTTGGAACCTGAATCTAGTACCGGAGTATGCCTCAGAGTGATCGAAACTAGATAAGTCTGGTGAGACATGGTGGTTGGAACCTGAATCTGGAAGCCAAGAGGTGGACATGTTGGAGCGCAAATCTGTAAAGTTAGCAGACGGAGGCTGCCGTGACCTGATAGTAGAGGGATCACGATTGGGACACTGAGAGGGAATGTGGCCAATTCCACACCTGTTGCAAGTTCCAAACACAGTGTTTTGAGTAGAGGCCCAAGGAAATTGATCCCGATTACCGCCTGTTTGACTGCGGTTAGAGTTGTAGTTTCCACGGCCACGGCCCACGGTTATTTCCACGTCCACGACCACGATAATTACCAGACCTGTGTATAGTTAGCTTGTGCAAGAGGAGTAACAATAGGTTGTACCTGAAGACCAAGCTGAGAGAGAGCATGCTGAAGAGCTTGAAGCTGATCAGGAGATGTAGTAGTACCAGAAGTAGGTGGGGCGCGATGGTTACCAGCAGTAGTAGTAGACAGAAAGGCCTGAGAGGGCGGTATGACTGGAGTAGGCTTCTGGATCATGTAATTATGGTCTGATAATAAAGCAAAAAGTTCAGTAAAAGCTATTGGAGACCGGCATCCAATAAGGGATGATTTCAAACCATTGTATTCGTCTCTAAGACCCGAGAGAACCACATAGACCAGATCTTTTTCCTTTGTCGGTTCACCAATGTTGGCGAGAGCAGTAGAATATTCCTGAGCCCTAGTCAAATAGGCTGTAGCAGTTTCATCAGGTTGCATCTGAAGCTTGAGCAGTTGACTTTTAAGGGTGTATTCCCGAAAAGAAGTGTGTGGGGCATATGCACGTTCAAGAGACACCCACAAATCCCGAGAAGTGGTGCCTTGAACATGCTGAAAAGAAGCCTCAGATATGGTGGAAATAATAAGCATACGCACGTGGGCATCGTTGGAGATCCAGGCGGTGTAACTAGGATTTAATTGTGGCAGAGGTACTGTGGTACCGTCTTTGTCAGATGAGGAGGATACAATAGTCGTAGGAGGGTAGAGAATTGTGCCATCCACGTATCCAAACAGGTTGTTTGTAACAAGAAACGGCTGAAGCATAGTTTTCCAGTAGCCGTAATTGGTTGGGGAGAGAGTAAAGCCAAACTTATGAGAGTTATGGCTGGTTTTCTCGGTTGTAGTGAGGGCTGTAATAGAAGCCATTGTAGGCAGCAGCAGGCTCGGTATTCTGATGGTGTTTAGGGGCAACAGCGGCTAGGGATAAGGGGCAGCAACAGCAGCAGCAGAAAGTTGCGGCTAGGGTTAAGGGGCAGCACAGCAGGGTGGCGGCTAGGGTTAAGGGTGCAGCACAGCAGGGTGGCGGCTAGGATTAAGGGTTGCGGCGGTGATTAACAGATAGGGTGAAGGGTTGCGGCGGCAGGGAGAAGAATGTGGCTGCGGCGGCGGCAGGGAGAAAAGAGGAGAAGGGTCGGCGGCTGGGGTGTGTCAGCGGCGCAGGTATGAGGCAGAATTAGGGTTGGCGGCTAGGGTTCAGAACCTAGGGTTGTATTCCAGGCTCTGATACCATAACAGAATCTGATGTATATTATTGTGTTAAACACTGAATACAGTGCAAGAATATATAGAAGAACTAATTACAATGATTACTATCTAGTTTAGACTAATTACATTCTAGTCATTCTACTCTAAATATAATATAAACTATGTCTAATACCCGGAAAGCACCACATCGCAACCACAAACACACCATTGACGTAAGGGTAATGCACCAACACACAATTTTCATCTAGCCTGATGCTTATGTGCGATGTGCAAAGTATGTCATCAAAGTGACATATTGCTGTATCGCACCCACAGTCACGGCGTTGAAGCTTGAATTTGGCAGCTTACGATGCAGCTAAGCAGCATATATGTGAAGTACATATTATGCCATTAAAACACCGGGAAATAATTATAATCTTTGAATTGAAGCCTGGTATATAGCAACAATAACTCTGTCCTAAGATAGTGACATTACCCCCACAGTCACAGCATGCAAGTAAGGTAAATACACCGTTTGGAGCCTCAACTATTCCTCTTTACCATTAAACTAATATAGCATAGAGAATTATACATATGCACCCACTTTGGTACAAAGTAAAATGCACCATATTATCTTTTATCCAAATCCTGTGACTTAAATTTAAAAAATACCTAACAGGTACAAGTGAACATGAATCCAAAACTAGTTATTGTATAGATATACCTGCTATAATAGACAACATAAATGTACAACCCACTAAAATGAAAATCTACAAATTTTACTTTTTGCAACGAGATCTGGCTTGCTTCTCAGAAATGATAAAACGGTTAAGCCAATGAAGAACCTATAGCCCCGAACTATCATCATAGAAATTGACTTAGAAAACCTTCACTTGCATCACATTAGGAAGAATAATTAGTCATAAATTCAATCAGTTACAAAGTAAATGTCTCCAATACGGAATTGTTCTCCTGCACCAGACAAGAAAGCTGAAACTTTGTGCACTCAACACTTATCAAAAGTCATGTGTTTCATGTAGGAAAGGAAACAATGATGCTTCAATATGGAACTACAGTACAATTATAACTATACAAAACAAATGATGACTGTATATACAGGACCTTCCAAGCAAATTTCTGTGCGCAGATAACATTCTTTTGCTGCAGACTTGTTTCTTGCATTTAACTGCAGATTTGAATAAGCAAAATCATCTAGTGAAGCATCTTATACGGAAATATGAAACAATGGGAAACCAACATTTGATTCATTAAAAATATAATTATCATTATAAAACAGGAAATATAGAAGCAAACAACATTTTTTTCCACTCAATCAGCACCACCTAGCTATACATGACCACAAATAGAAGAATCTTCATACCTCATGGATTTGCAATAGATTCCATGTTCTGTGAAGAATCTAAAAGTTCAAAAATGAAACTTATGTAGGGTTTGTACTTTCATAACAAGTGTTACTCACACAACTAATAACATTATACTCTGAAATGCAGTTATTTAACAGAGAAATCAAGGTTTCTGCATTGGGCTTAGGAAACAATAGTTAATGGCTCAAGGTAGGGATGTATACCTGCCGCAACTTTTCATTGGAAAAATAAACTTGGAAAATAAACAAGTTAGCCTTAAAGAAACCACTCACCAGAAACCGGAAAACTAACAAAATTCCCAGCAAAATAATATCTTTAAAAAATGATGGTAGTAATAGTGTGAGATAATACTCACAGAAGCAAGATCCAGAGTTGAGCAATGTATACTGTTTCCATGCTTCATAACCTAAATTTATCTCAAAAACACATACAAACATCAGCAGAATCACTGGAGAAGACTCTAGACACAGACAAGTATCTTTGTTGATACCTGAATGAACTTGCTAGGAAGCTTTCCCTGTATGTCCTTTTGAGGAATATTGAAGTAAAACCCATGCCTATTGTTAAACGGGATTTTTAAATTTGGAAGCTTAAAATCTTCACGATACTTATTTGCAAGGTTGTGTATAGCTGTGCATGCATATTAACCAATCAGAGTTGATGATCAAGTATATTCCACCAACTAGGGTCCAAGTTAGACCAAATTGGTACCTTCGCTGGTGTCACAGAATGATCTTCGTGCAATATCCAGGAAACCATCTATTCCAGCCTTGACAGCAAAACACTGCTGTGTCCTGGCAACAAAAGGAACTCGTGCATGAAGCACATCCTCATCAATCACCTCCCCAATTCTGAGAACAAGACATATTAGGAACAAATCATCAATACTTTGCACAAGGATTGTATATAGAAGGTTTCGTTTTTTTAATTGGAGGAATAGAGAAAGTATGATGTTTGTCCACCTAGAGGTCTTCCTTCTAGTTGAAAGCCAAAATAGAAGGCGTGGTTGAAAAGTGTGAAACAAACCACAGAGCTTTACCTTTTTCTTATAGAAGCATATTTTTCATTCTCACAGACAGATTTGTATACATTTCCAAGAAGAAAGCTGTTTGCATCTTTCAATACCTGACACCATTTTAATATCTTGGACCTTTGAAATGTTCAAAGAATTCAGAAAATGAACATACAATTAAAAGAACTTGTAATGTACCTTTGAGAGAAATGGTAAGGCCTCCAGAGCTGTTTTGAGAACAATGATGCTTGATATTAGAACTTGGCTCCTTCGAGCATTATCAATGCCCAAGACTTCATTAGTAATTTTCTTAGGCTTGAAGCAGAAGTGACAGAGGACCCTGTCTATATGAAACCATGAATAAGCACAACATTTAGAACAAAACTTCGCAGGAAGCACATAGTTCACACTTTCTACCGTCCATACTTACCAGTTTCTTTTGGGAACTTTCGAAGAGCTTGGGACAGCCCAAAAAACAGCTGCTCATTGCTCATCAATTCATCCTAGGGGTCAGCAGATATCATGAGGTTATTACATGAAGAACTAAAATGATATTGCATATTTCCTGTGAAGAGAGAAGAATAACAACGTTGACCACTCCAATTTAACCCCAATCAATATCAATCTACGCAAAGTCCAAATGAAGAGAAAAGTCAACAACCCCAAAATCTTAACAATCCAAAAATCAATATTCATTCTATGCGGAATACGATTAATCTTAATGATTAACTAATAGCAAACAACTATAAAGTAAAGGGAAAAGAAGAGAGACCTATATTACATGGAAAACCCAAATCAAGCAAAACCACGGTCGGAGGAAGCCGAGAATGATAGTTGTGAAAGGCTCAAGGCGCACTGAGGGGCCCAGGTGAGAGGCGCACTGAGGGGCCCAGGTGCGAGGCGCAGGCACGGGCCTCATGAATGCGAGGCGCATTAATTTAAAAAATGTAAAAGATATATATATATATACACACATATATATATATATATATATATATATATATATATATATATATAGGGGTGGATTCAATGGAAAACCACTATGCACCTGAAAACTATGGAAACCTACGCAAACCGTCCGATTTGGTGCATTTAATGAAAAACGCGGTGACATGATCGTAAATAAGGTGATGCATCACGCGGGATTTTGATGCATCACGCGGAAAATTTGATGCATCGCGCGGGATTTTGATGCATCGCGCGGGAATTTGATGCATTTGTGGTGGTGCAGTGCGATTTTCACAAGTTTTCAGGTGCATGGTGGTTTTCCATTGAACTCCCCTCTATATATATATATATATGATGTCTAAACAACATAAATATCATAAAAACATATATAATATCAAACAAATCTATGTTCCATACTTAAAGTAGCAAGACTATTTCAATTCAAGAGTACACAAAATAATAAACATCAAGCAATGTCTAAAGTTATGACATTAAAACATCAAACATACTAACATTGTTCAAAAAGAAGTCAATGAAGCATGAAAACTAGAGAAAAAGTAGTTTAAGGATGAACTAATAAAGTCTATGAAGTCGATTTTTGTCAAGATGAAGTTTATTTTTATGTTTTTGAAGAACTAATGATCGTAGGGATTTTAATTAATTGTTTTTTACTACTACCAGGTCTGAATAATTGAGAATATACCCCCCTGAAACAAAAAGCCCACTAAAAACACAACAAAAACCATTTAAAAGGAACCCATATACATGAGGCGCGTCTGAGCCTTAAGACCTAGGCGATGCGCCTCGGTGAGCCTCTGCTATGTGCGTAGCCTTGTTAATAAAAAAGCCCCGCGGATTGAGCCTTATGCACCTCAGGGCCTAGGCGCGCGCTTTTCACAACTATTTATCCACTATCATGATAGAGATGTTTACAACACTTGAATCGAGATTAAATTATTACAATGAGTGAAAATGGTGTATCAATGGGCTAGATTTTGTAGGAATGTGTATTTTTAATTGCCATATATACGGCCATTCATGGTTTTCATATACTTCTAAGGAAGCACCAATGTCAAATGAATCAGCACATCATGTTTAAAGAACGTTCAAGGACACTGAAAAAAGCTGATTGTTTTGCACACTATGCCAAAGGCCTGTCTCACTGCACACCATGCCTTTTCAAGTAGCACACCATGCTCAAGCACACGACCTTGAAGACAAATAATACAGTATGACACCATGTCTGATGCTACCTTTAAAGTTGGCTAGTGGTATATTCGTGTATCTACTGGTTGTCTTCATGTTTTGTCATTGCCGCTACTTGGAATTATGCTAGAATTTAGTCCGTATTTTGGTAGGTAATACTTTTTTTGGGCTAGAGGTTGTGCTTTACCTATGCTCTCTTGATTTCTAGCTTGCTTGGATCATGTTCTGAGCAGCTGATGTGTTTCAACGGTTGTATAATACAACTTGTATTGTGTTTTTATTTAATAAATTTTTATAGCATAACCCTTTACCCCCAAAATAAATGAGATTTCTCATGCTTTCATTTCACTCAATATAAAATCATTATCTACGGCATATTAGCAAAAGCCCGTGATTTATCCACTACCCAATAACTGAACTTTAGGGAAAGTATCAGGCCTTGGTTGTTCAAGAGGGGCCTATAGGCTATCATCAAACAACATAAATCTACCAGACATCATTGATATACTCCATCATACATCAAGCTGTCCAGATGTCGCAGTCGGTTAGATCAAAGTGCAAGTGGGTGATTAGTGTAATAGAAATCAGATTATAGGTTTACATTTCCTCGTGATAAAATACGACCTAACTAACGAAACCAGATAAAAGGTAATCTAAGATTACATTAACTCTATTCCGTACATATATAAATCCAGAACTCCTCAAGTTGGAGCAATGATGCCAATCATGCCCAAGTCATTACAATTAACCAAATCGCTCCTAATGTTGAACGTCCATATCAATGAAGCAGTGGTGGCCGGTGGGTTCACGATTGCTTCAAAAACAGAAACTGTAAAGCGTTGTGAACAGAAACAAATGAACAAGGAACCATGGAGTGTCATGATCAGGAACATATGCGTTGCAGAGGCTTCATAACAGAGCCTCTTGAGCAGGAACATACGTACGAACATGACTGGGATTTCATGACAAGCTCCGAGGCAGAACAAAATAGCTCACCATGAACACGAACAGAAGCCCGAACTCCAGACTGAACGTTTGTACTATCAATGTTTTATGAATAGATATAAATCAACACTTTGAAAGATTATATATTGATAATGAAAGAGAGAGTTACAATGGAATAGAAAGATTTTTTATATGTCTAACTTTTGAACCTTATATGCCTATTTATAGGCTTACATAACTTAACATGATTGTTTTACTTAACCTCTAAGTATTCTTGCTTGCTAAGCTACTTAGGAGGTAAGTTTCCTTAAAGGTTAAGTCTACTTAATAGTAGAACTTTCTTAACCACTAAGTTTTCTTCATGGTTAAGTTTACTTAGTGACTAAGTTTACAAAATATCAGTATACTAAATACACAAAACTTTAAGGATACTAAATTCCAAACACAATCTTAGATGCATTAACACTCCTCCTTAAGATTGTTGTTGGTAATCATTACCTGAGCCTTCAAATGATCTAGCTTCATTCCAGTAAGTGGCTTTGTCAGCATATCTGCCAATTGAGCTTCACATGGGCAATTTTTCAACTTCATTCTTTATTCTTCTCAGCTTCTCGGATGGCATGATACTTGACATTGATGTGCTTTGTTCTTCCATGTTGCATAGGATTTTCTGCTATTGCAATAGCAGACATGTTGTCACAAAAGATTATAGTTGGATCTTTTTGAGTTAGTCCAAATCAGACAATATTTTTCTAACCCAAATAGCATGATTGACAGCAGCAGCAATTGCTAATTTGCTATATCATCTGCTTTAGGTGTAGATTGTGCAACAACTTTTTGTTTACTTGAATTCCAACAAAAAGCTCCTGAACCAAGAGTGAAAATATAGCCAGAAGTACTTTTCATATCCTCAATGCTTCCAACCACATCACTATCGGAATATCCTTCAATTTTCACATCTTTGTTTCTTTCGAACATAATCCCGCAATCAAGAGAACCTTTCAGGTATCTTAGGACTCTCTTTGCAGCTCTCAAATGATAAGTAGACGGTGCTTTCATAAATCTAGATAGAAAACTAGCTGCATATGCTAAGTCCGGTCTTGAGATTGTCAAATATAATAAGCTTCCAACAATACTTCGGTAAGACGTTGGATTAACCAGCTTTTATCCATCATCTTTGGATAACTTACAATTCAAAACAAGCGGTGATGCAACTTGTTTGCAAGAGAGCATGTTAAATCTTTTGAGCATATCACTTGCATACTTTCTCTATGAGATATGAACACCATCGCACTGCTGTTTGATCTTCATGCCAAGAAAATAATTTACCAGCCCTAAATCTGACATATCAAATTCAAATTCCATTTGCTTCTTAAACTTCATAATAACATCATCATTGCTTCCGGTCACAAACAAATCATCAACGTAAAGAGAGATAATTAACTTATCTTGAGAATTGAATTTCTTTACGTAAAGAGTTGACTCACTTGAACTCTTCTTGAAGTCATGATTTAGTAAATGAGCATCAATAAGCTCTAGGTGCTTGTTTTAGACCATAAAGTGCCTTGTAGAGTCTGTATACCTTTTCTTCTTGTCCAATTAACCTTCAGGTTGCTTTACATAGATCTCCTCCTCAAGTTCATCATTGAGAAATGCAGACTTGACATCAAGATGGTGAATTTTTTAATTACGTTGAGCAGATACAGCTAACAATAACTTGATAGTATCATGACGAGCAACCGGAGCAAAAGTATCTCCGAAATCTACACCGGGAATCTGAGAATACCTTTTTACTACTAGTCTTGCTTTGTGCTTGTGAATTGAACCGTCAGGATGATATTTAGTTTTGAACACCCATTTCACACCTATTGCACTTTTCCCTTCTGGCAAGTCAACAAGCTTCCAAGTGTTATTTTTCTTGATCATTTCAAGTTCAGACTTCATGGCTTTAATCCATTCATCGTGTTTTACAGCATCTGTATAGCTTGCAGGCTCTATATCAACAACATTACAAGACTCGTAAACATCAGCAAGTGTTCTTGTTTTTAACACATCAGTGTCAGTTGTGTCTTGAATATCAAATTCTAGTTCATTGACTTCATCCATAAACGTGTCATCTTGTGTACTTGAACCACCAACTTCGTGCCTTTTAACTTCGTTCATATTCCAGTCCCAATAGGCTCCTTCATCAAATATCACATCTCTGCTTATTGCAATTATGCTATCAGTGAGATCATAAATTCTATATCCTTTTGATTCTGTAGCATAACCCAAAAAGATACCTTTTCTAGCTTTTTCATCAAGCTTTGACCTCTTGACATCTGGAATATGGTAGTAATAGATAGACCCAAAAATCTTTAAGTGTTTGATCGAAGGTTTAATACCTCACCAACCTTCAATTGGAGTCTTATCACCTACGGCTTTTGTTGCTAATCGGTTGAGAAAATACACTGATGTAGCTAAAGACTCAGCCCAAAATGTTTTTGGTAATTTCTTTTCATAAATCATTGACCTCGCCATCTCCATAACAGTTCTATTTTTTCTTTCAGAAACTTTCTTTTGTTGTGGTGAGTATGGAACTGTAACCTGATTGTATTACTCCATGCCGTCGAATAAAATCTTCAAACTCATTAGAAGTGCATTCTCCACCATTGTGAGTTCTCAGAATACGCAAAGTACTGCCACTTTGCACTTCGACAAGTTTCTTGAAATTTTTTGAATGTTGAAAGAACTGAAGCTTTGCTGTTAAGAAAACAAACCCAACACATTCTTGTATAATCATGAATGAAAAGTACAAAGTACTTGTTGCCACTCCAGGATGATGTAGACATAGGACCACAAATATCAGAATGCACAATCTCTAGTTTTTGTTTGGCTCTTGTTACACTAGATTTTGAAAATGGCAACCTGTGACTTTAGTCACAATTCACAACCTTCACATTTAGAATCAACTTCAGTGATGGCAGGCATATCATTCACCAACTGAGTAGTATGCATGTGCTTGAGCGTTCTATAATTGAAGTGACCAAATCTTTTATGCTATTTCAAACTATCATCTTCCGTAATAGAAAACGCACTAGCATTTGCCACATCAAGCTTCAAGTATAAACCATTATTCACCATATCAAGCGTAGCTACTTTGGAACCGACAGCGTTTAAAATAGAGTAGCAAGAATCTTTAAAATTCACGCTATAGCCGTTTTTCGTCATTTGCGGCACAGTTAATAAACTTTGATCAAGTTCAGGAATATACAAGACATTGGAGATGTGTTTGGTACCTTGCTTTGTGTTAACAGCAATAGTGCCTCTTCCTTTAGCTTGAACAACTTCTCCATTTCCCAACTTTACTTTAGTGTTGACTGTTGTATCAAGACTTGTAAAGAAAAAAGGATCTGGAGTCATATGGCTTGTACATCCACTATCTACTAGCCATGTAAGATTCTTTGAACATATGTCAACATGTGATGCCATGAACAAATGCTCATCATCTTTGTGGTTCTCTTCTGAAACATTTGCTTGCTGAGGTTGATGTGTATGCCCTTGATTTTTCTTTTCTCTACAATATTTTTCAATATGCCCAAACTTTTTGCAAAAGTTGCACTTAAAGTTTGGTTTACCTTTGAACCAACAATCGGCTTCTTGATGGTTTGTGTTTTGACAAAATTTACAAGGAGGAAAATTACATTTCTTTGATGTTGAAGAACTTTGTGAGGTAGTAGAGCCTTTGTTTCCCTTGTTGAAATTTCTTCTCTTGTAAGTATTCTGCTTTGTACTTTCAGCCTTGCTATTTCTGTGAAATGCTTGAAAAGCACCTTCACCTTGGAGTTTGTCCTACACTTCTTTTGGTGTCTCCAAGTGCATGATGGAGGGGAAAATTTGGTCAGCAAGTCCTGATTGCAAACAGGTAAGTGCCTTGTCTTTTTTCAGCAATTCTTCTTCATAAGATTTTAATTGAGCAATCGTTGGATTTGCTCCAAGAGCTGGAGGATCTTCACCAGTCTCTACAACCTTCCATAACCCTTGAGACTTCAAATACGTCTTCATTTTGACTGTCCAAATATGATAGTGCAATCCAAAAAATATTGGAATTGCAGGGGCAGCTGAACTAGATGCTATGTCTAGTTATTTCTCAAGTGTTTCACTCCCTCTCGTGTTTTTCTCAAGTAAATCACATGGCCCCTTAAGAAGTGGGCTCTGATACCACTGCTAATGTTTTGAGAATAGATATAAATCAACACTTTGGAAGATTATATATTGATAATGAAAGAGAGAGTTACAATGGAATAGAAAGGTTTTTGATATGTCTAACTTTTGAACCTTATATGCCTATTTATAGGCTTACATAACTTAACATGATTGTTTTACTTAATCTCTAAGTATTCTTGCTTGCTAAGCTACTTAGGAGGTAAGTTTCCTTAAAGGTTAAGTCTACTTAATAGTAGAACTTTCTTAACCACTAAGTTTTCTTCATGGTTAAGTTTACTTAGTGACTAAGTTTACAAAATATCTTCATACTAAATAAACAAAACTTAAGGATACTAAATTCCAAACACAATCTTAGATGCATTAACATGTACTCAAAAAATCAGGAGGAAACCCTTGAGAGTAGGATACAATATCAGGAAAGTGACTTACTGTATAGAATCAGCAATCAGGATAGTAAATTAGGGCTGGAAAACAGGATATAAGAGAAGGCTGGAAAAGAAAAAGAGAAACACAAGGTCGTGGAAAGTAAAATGAGTGGGCTGGAGAAAGAGAGAACTCGAAGAAAAAGAAAGACCAGGGTTTGGGACACATCTCGGAAATGGTTGAGATCTGGGATCTGGATCAGCAGTCTGGGTGGTGGATGGAAGCTGATCAGCAATGCTTTCCAGCCTTCACAATAACGTCTGGAAGAAGTCGTCGGCAGCCGTCTGATGAGTAAACGGTAGGTTTCAGTCTATGCCAAATATCCGGATGAGGTCACATAAGCAGAGGAATAAGTTGGCTGTCTTAGGGTTCTGCCGATACAGGTGGCTTCCAGGTCTGGAAACGAGGATTGGAGGACAATGCCGGAAACAGGGATATGTCTGATTAGGGTTCCATCGCCCACAGTGAATTAGGGTTCTAACAAAGTCATATACCACATGAGAGAATGGAAAGAATCGGTAATGCCTAAAAATGTGCCTAGGATGATGATGAAGACAAATGGCAAAATCAAATCAAAGGAGACAGAAAATGTGTAATGCACGTGTCATTCATTGAAATGAATTAGGTGCAGTGCCTAGAGACTGTAAAAGCAGCAGGTGTCTTTGGTCTTTCTTGTATAAACCACATATTCTTCCTGGGCAGCCTTCTTTTGTGTTCCAGTGGGAGTTGGTGACAGGTTAATTGTGATACTGGTGAGGTTAGGATCAGAAATACCTGGTTTTGTCGGTGGGTCTGGTAGAGTGGGCTGACTCAGACTGGTTAAGGACTGATGGAGGCAAATTGGACATGCATATTGATGATGGAATAGGTGTTGATGGATGAGTTTCCTGATATACCAAGAACTCAAATTCTTCCAAACTCTCCCCCGGAATGTTGGTTTTGTTCGAAGAAGGTAACATCCATTGTATTGTAGAATTCTTTTTTTTTTTTGTGGAAGGACAGAAACACTTGTAACCTTTCTGGTTTGGTGAATAATCAAGAAAGATACATTTAAATGACCTTGTGTCAAGTTTGGGTATGAGTTGGCTGATTATTATGGACAACAAAGGTACAACCAAACACTTTCAACGGAACTTGAGACATCATCTTAAGAGTGGGATATGCTAACATTAGGGTTTGATACGCTGTTTGGAATTTTAAAACACAAGAAGGCATTATCAAGTATGTTGCAGACAATTGCAGTCATGACGGCATCTCCCCAGTAATGATTGGGAACAGAATTGGCTAACAAGAGAGATCGTGTGACTTCTAAATGCCTATTTTTCCCTTCAGCTATTCCGTTTTGTTGACAGGTGCCAACACAAGAGACAAAATAAATTATCCCTTGTTGACTAAGAAATGTGCCAAGTTCGGGATGAAAATACTCTTTTGCATAATCAGTTTTCAAAACTTGGACCTTTTGAGGATTGGTTTTCAATCATTCGGTGGAACAATTGGAAAATAGGGCTGACTTCATTTTTTTTCACTAAGAACAGCCAAGTTAAACGAGTGTGGTCATCTATAAAGGTGACGAACCAGCTTGATCCCGACAAGGTTTTGACACGAGATGGTCCCCAAATGTCACTGTGGATTTAAAAGGATGTGATGCTTTGTAAGGAATCGGACTATAACAGTGACGTACATGCTTTGAGAATTGACAAGTTTCACATTTGAAAGAACTAAGATCTTTATTAAGAAATTCCGGAAACAGTTTTTTCAAGTACAAGAAATTTGGATGCACAAGTCTACGAT
Organism: Centrapalus pauciflorus; assembly: GCA_020465985.1. Classification (NCBI taxonomy): domain Eukaryota; kingdom Viridiplantae; phylum Streptophyta; class Magnoliopsida; order Asterales; family Asteraceae; genus Centrapalus; species Centrapalus pauciflorus. The sequence goes on from JAANYP010002287.1 coordinate 209,315, forward strand.
GCCATAACATAATATTATTGCCAGCCTGTCAGGGCTGGAAACACTAAACAAAGCGTGCTGAGGAAGACTTGTAAATGTGTTTGTTATAAGAAGATAGAGACTTTCCTGGAGTTCAGCAAGAAATTAGTATTGCATTTTAGGTCTTTCGTGAGGTTACTGACCGATAAGAGATTATACTCAAGATTGGAAACAAATAGCACAGAATTCAATATAATATCTTTGAAAATAACAACTGTACCGATATCGGTGACTTCATAATTGGATCCATCTGCAACTCTTATGGTGGTTTTGACTGCTGTTGATAAGTGGTGAACACATTCATGTCACCAATTATGTGATCAGTCATGTGATCAGAGGCTCCCGAATCCACTATCCATGGCTTAGTTCATTCCGTCTTTGTAAGGAATCCATTCTTTCATGCCAAGGCTGTAGTTTTATGTTCAGTCACAAGTTGAGTTCCATGCAGAGCATTTTGTAGAAGCTGTTGAAGAGCTACATTTGCTCACTGCTAAATGATTCTGGGTTTTGAACAGTTGCAAGATTCCCCTAGTCAGAAGGACAAGAATTTGGCATCCAATCTGATGCTGGTTTTCCCTTAATTTCTAGCATGTTTCTTCAGTGTGGCCAAGTCGTTTGCAGTGATCACACCACGGTCGTCCAAATTTTCTTTGAGTATTTCCGGATTCAGTCTGGAATTCACTTCCGGAACTGGATTTGGCTACCAGACCTGTGGCTGCTCCTGTAGAATGATCAGAAGACCCTCCAAGCGTTAACTGTGTCTTACTTTCCTCTCTTCGTACCTCTGAGAATGCTTCTTGGATGTTAGGCAACGGCTTTGTGCTTAGAATTCTTCCTCGAACCTCATCAAGCTCTCAATTCAGTCCAAGTAAGAATTCATAGATCCTATCGGTTTCAAGAATATTTCTGTATAGATTTGTGTTGCTACTACAACTCCATGAACTTCCATCAAGGGCATCCAATTGTTGCCAATGGCGAGTTAGGGTTGTATAGTAGCTCGTAATGCTAGGGTATCCCTGCCGAAGGTCATGAAGCAACCTTTATCTTCGAAGATGCCAGAGGTATTGTCTTTGTTGGAGAATGTATCGCAGGCTGCTTCCCATCTCTATTGCCGTATTGTAGTAGATGAATTCTTCTCCAATTTCCGGAATCATAGGATTGAGTAAACATGACATGACAAGGTTATTCTCGGTTACACTGTTTGTAGGAGAAACTATTCTCTTCAGGTTTCACTACTTTTCCAGAGAGATCGCTTTGCCCCTGCCGCCAATGAAGATCTGCACCAAATGAGTGGGTTTGGCCATTTAACTTGTGGCCAGTGATAAAGATGCTTTGATATGAAGATTATATAGGGAGAGAGATGATTGGAGGTTGATTGGGGGGTCGACCTTTGAGTCACTGAGCACTGCAAATGGAAACTGGCCGAATTGATTGAGGTATTCTCCATAGTTACTTTCTCTGGATAACATGAGAACCTCGGGCTCAAATACCATTTAGAACTTAGAACCTTTGTAGAGAGACTGAAGAACTGGGGAATTTTTTTATTAAATCAAAAAAACTGACTCAATGATTACAGCATGAGCTATCCTTTATAGAGCCCTAGATCACTAAAACGTAGGAGAGCTTGTTGTAACAAAAAACAACCAGATCTAACAACCTTTAGTTAAGATAAGATTAGATTAAGCGTATCACAAACTACTTCCTTGAAACTAGGGATTTAAATCCTAGCAACATTATCGCTAAATAATTTCGGATTTCTTCAGTTAGGAAGAAAGAGAATTCAGATCAGGAATTATAAGTTGTTAGTGAGAATAAACCATCAATACATACACAAATTATAACCTAGTTAAACAAACTAGATAAAAGGTATCTTAACATTAAACCCTATTCCATAAATATATTTCCAACAATTAGTATGATATGTTTATATCATCAAAAATGAAAGTGTAATATGATATAACTAATAGCGGAGTCGATATCTCTATACCATAATCTTACAGATATAAAACAGATGCAAGACAAGATTTGTTTTGGAAGCTAGGACTTCAACAAAGCTTGTTTTCCTTTTGACAGATTCTATATGCAGAATGTCAACATTTTTCTTGGGGGTGGGAATGGAGTGGGTAGTGGTCCCATAAGACATCCTCAAGTTAGTTGAAGAATTCATAACTTACAACCAAATACATGTGATGGTGCAATACCTCACATATAAGAGAGTGGTTAGGATCATGGTTTTTAGGATTCCGCTTGTGTTACTTAACATAAATTAAAAATTTTTGTCCCCTTAAGATCATGGTTCTAGAACTAGAATTTCCTATGAAAATTGGACATTCATGATTATCATCATCATCATAATCATCATCATTATTTTTCTTATTATAAGATCCACTGACCAGGCAATCAAGTCGAGCTTTGATAGTCTCAATATCTTTCAGAGGTTGCAGGAGATTGGCACGAAGAAGTCTAGTCCTGCAATTAAACCCAAGAAACTATGAACTTCTATCTTCCAGATTTATATATAAAATCAATAAATTTTTGGTCCCATCAGAGTTATACTAGTCTAGCCAATCAATAAATACATCCCATATGCTAAACCTGTGTTTAAAATGAAACTAGCTAAACATTTGACATGTAGGCTTACTTCCAAGGTAGTTAGTGACTTGAATGAATTCTGATCCTTGAGATGCCATGTTTAAACAGTTTTAAGAGCAGAAAATTCTTAGGTGCTATTTGTTGTTTAGGAGATTAAATGTCTGAAGTCTGAAAACCACATCTGAAATTAAGAGGTGGTCTTAAGATTTGAAATCTGAAATTAAGAGGTGATCTTAAGACAATTGTTTCGTAATATGAAGCATCTGAAAAATCTTCCTTCAAAATATTATATCTAATTAATTATATATTATAATTAATTAATTTATATAAACAAAATTAAAATTATAATAATTAATATGATAAATATTTTTAAATTAGAATTAACTGAGCTTATATTTTAATCAACACCTTAGAAAAGATAACTGAAATTGTAATAATTAATATAATAATTAGTTTTAGGGTTTGTAAACTAAAAATAAAAAAAGAGACCTCTTAATTTTTTTCAGACCCAAACTTTCCTCTTAAAATTAAGAGATAAATTCAGAGGTTGCAACCTCTTAACTCTTAAACTAAACAAACAATCTTAATTAATTTTAGATCTGAAGTTTAGACTTCAGACCCCTTTAAGAGCATCTTAATGAAAAACAAACAAGGCCTTACGTAGTTAACTGTAATTTCACTATGAGAGAAGTAGAGGAAATGGGCATAGCACATATGAGATTCGCATGAAAACCAAGAGAATCCACAGATGGGTTTCACTCAAGTCCAGTGAAACTAATACGACGTGGCATCATCTTATCAAGCTCATACCCTCCCGTGGTTCTTGTCGACTTTAGAGTCTGGAATAAACTTCTCTTCTTGTTGCTTGTGCCCAATAGCATAGAATCCAGAGGCTCTATAATCTCCAAGTTATTGACACTAGCAAGCAGATAAAGCTATTACATCAATTTTAATACAATTATAAGTTCGTTGTAAGTTTAATACAGTCTGATTATGATATTGATGCTCCTGATTATTGTAGCATGTTGTAAGATAAAGAACAATACCTAGTTGCATCAATATTCATATGGTCAAATGATCCATTAAAAGTCACCTGAGAGGTGAAAAATATGGAATAAAAACAAGAGTAGAAGTTGAAGGATCACTAATATTCGAAGACATTATTTAAAATCAGCTAAGACAAGTGCCTAAACAATTATGGACTGTAAATTGAACAAGCTCATAACTGAACCAATTTCTCTGATAAAAGGATGTGTGAGAAGAAATTAAATAACATACTGATAATGAATGATTCGTTATGATGATTCCTTTTTCTGCTTCAATCCTGTGTTTGGCAAAGCAGATGACAAAATATATATGGTAATAACTCATGAGTTATGAGATCTGATATAATTAATCACATAAGTCGCAAAACATTCCAACTGGAAGTATTTAAAAAAGGTGATCTGCATGTCCTGCCTCAATGGTGCAAGTAGACCTGGCAATACGTGTAATCGTGTCGTGTGTCGTGTCAGACACGAATTTTATACGACACAAATTTGTAATACACGAACACGACACGAATTATAAAACGTGTCTGGATATGAAACACGAACACGACACGTAAAAATTTTGCGTGTCGCGTCACGTGAAAACACGATTTTAATCAAAAACATGATAATCCAAGTATCCAACAACACATCAAAAGTATTTAAAGCCACTATTAATGGTCGTAACTTTGAGCTGAAGTTTGATCGAACCAGACTTATTGTTGATATCCAAGTCGACAATTTCATTTATCACATCATCAATGTGAGAGACAAACCCGAACTTTTAAATATTTCAAATTAAGTGGGACTCAAATTTTTTTAGAAATTTTGAAACCCTAGTTTATATGTGTCTTATACGTGTCTTATGCGTACCATCGTGTAACATGATATTTATACGTGTCTTACACGTGTTTATACACCGACCTGAATAAGACACGAAACACGAATTTTATATTCGTGTCAACACGAATGTAAAACTCATATACGGAAAACTCATGTCGTATATGTCATGTCGTGTACCAAATTGCCAGGTCTAGGTGCAAGCACCCATTGAAAGTTCTATGGTATCACATAGAGAGAGAGTCACAACACTAATAAACCAGGTCTTCATGGACCCGAGGGAGGGTGAATGCAGAAAATTTATGTACTAAATTTCAAACTCGGCGGTACTAAAGCCTTTGTGCATGCTAGTTTGGGTAGACATATTGGTTCTTATGAATTAATTTCACCAACTTTCTTCAGCAACTAGAGTACAAAATTAATAGGTCGTGGTGCAAGCTTCCTTTATCAAAAATAGAGATAACCGGTTGCTATTTCTTTCTCATGCATATTTTATACTTGCAAGTATGCTTAACAAGGCCGTGACCCAACAACGCCAAGACCGCAGATATGAATCATGTGTAGAATGATGAGCCCATTGTCATCACTCATTTACTACCTATCCCTCATCCCCCATGCAAATTCCCAACACATTCAATCACCAGTGGTCATATTTACATAACGAATAATTTAACTTATGAAACTAATGGTACCACTTGATAGTTGCTGCAGCAGCGGCCAAACACAAATAATATTGCTTGTAGTAAGTATCCAAACCAAGTGCAGAAGGTTCTTTGGCAGCTAAACCTTTTACAAGAACAGCTCCCTAAATACATGAGAAGTAGGATTTTAGATTCCACTAATGAATGGAAAACAATTAAACATAAATAACATTACCCTTGTATCATCAAAGCAACCACGGACCATGGTGACCTGCAAATGTAAGCATATGCTCAGAGTCCATTGCAAAATGAATAAATATAGAACAAATCACAGAAAACAGTTACCACCTTTCGGATTGAGGAATAGAATTTATCAACCAGTTCTGATACTCCAACCATGCTGTCTGGTGCAAGCTTATTAGGGGGCACAATAATCACCATTGGATCATAGAAATGCAGCAGTGTCTTTGTGTTTTGGTATGAGCTGCTAGTTTCAATGTATTCCGAAAGGTGAAGTGAAGCCGACCTCAAGTCAAAAGCAGCCACTCCAACCTAATGAGAAGATGGAAATCTCAACGTAGGCATTGGAATAATAAAAGATGAACAAAACAACCATAATTTTACATTGTCTCAACTAGCCGAATCCAGTACTCATAGGTCATATCAGACAATTAAGTCAACGAAGTTTGAAACGTGAGGTTTCAAAGGTGTATCAGTAATAGTACAAAAGATGCCAAACTACAAAGTACAAACACGGATATATATGCAAAAATCAGCATGTTCATATAGGAACTTTGTCATCAAACAAGTCCTAAACCAAGTAAATACCGAATATTCCTAACTGGCAAAATTAAGTTAGGTTTATATGAATCAACAATTAAGTAATGGAATACATGATCATTGTTGAACTTGAAGAATCTACCCAAGAACCTTGTAACTGTAAGTGACTTAAACAACTTCTTTTGTCGTATGGTATGCCCTACGTCCTTCTAATACTAAAACCAAAAACTACAATACATATACCAAAAGCAAATGTAGAAGGAAATCGTCATCAACAACAATTAAGAGGACGTAAACGTTCAACAATAATCATTTTGCACAAGTCCAAGATTGATCTAGGATGTACGCACATTTGCTCACCCCAACAATGGATGCTTAAGGAATTAAAAGTAAACCATAACATTTCCCTAATTCCAATGCCAAATCAAGTACATATACATACACATACCAACGGATTGAACATAGTAAGCGGCCCGGAAGCAAAGAATCTTACCTCCTTAGCACGATTTTCAATGAGTCCGATGACAAAGCTCGATCGCTCTCCCAGGTCGTCTTCCATTTCTACTCGAATGCTCAATGCTCCGAATGGTATGGGATGCGCGCCAATTTACTCTCAAGAATTTGTAACTTGTACCTTCATGGAGCGACTCTGCATTAAATATTTGTACATGTACAAAAAATGCCATATTAAATCACTCATTTTGATAAATAAATAAAATGTTTATAAATAAAAAAAACAACACCACCTATTTCATGTTTTTTTATGTATTCTTTTCTTTAGAAAAATCCTTTACTTATATTTTTTTATTTCTGGTTTAATGAAATTTAGCTATTAAAATCAGGTTTTTCATTTTTTTAACTCGATTTTACTAATTAAATTGACTCTAATAGTCAAATTTTACAAAACTAAAAAAATTTGTTAACTTGGAGATTATTCTAGAAAAAATTAACATTAACGAAAGAAAACACAAACCCGTAAAAACGTATTGGCTTTTTTATAATAAACTCATAAATTAATAACAAAATTTCTAATAATAATATACAAGATTATATTATATTATATATATATATATATACTAGTTATGATACTCGCGCGTTGCGACGGCAGGTATAGTCTTTAAAATGTAATTCGAACACATTAAGTTAAAAAGATACCGCATTTAAATTTTTTACAGTCTTAGGTCTAAATATACAAATAAAATTCACACACATTAACAAATATTTTAACAAACTGTAAAACAATAAATAAAAAAAAACATTTACATGAGGAAAACAAAATTCCAAACGATGCCCTATACATGCATATGTCCCATTGGGCGAACATACATTAGCTTATATCGCTAATAAACCAACAAAAAAGTTTGATCTTCTAATTGTAAATTCAAAATCCAATTAGGAAAGCAATAAATATATACAGATTTCCATAAAATTAATGAAAGTCCATTGTTGGTTGCAAGAAGGACCCTTCAAGGATTCAAGTTTCCATGAAGCAACCATCTCCATAACATAAGTACCAAAAATGGACATGTAAGAACAAAAAATAATTTTATGTTTAATTGATTAGATGATAAAAGTTATAAGATTATAACAATGGTTTAATTTGCTAGAAATTACAACAATCCTTGTTAGTATGCGCTTCCCCTTTTTAGAAAACTTCTAATATTTATGTCTCGATCCTGCATCACAACAGAAGCACTGTCAATATCATATAACCTTGCCACTACAAGAAAAATCAATCAAGCAAATAGGTCGGAAAGACGAATTATGTTGGTGCTAGTTGTGTTTTCCATAATATTTGAAACTCTTAGGGTGCGTTTGGTACGAAGAATGGAAATGCAGAGAATTGACAACAGAAAATGGAATATAGAGAATGAGAATTAGTCTGTAGAATGAAAATTGATTAATCTGTTTGGTAGAAGAAATAATTCAACAAATAATTATAGCAGAGAATCAATTCACTTGTTTGGTTGTTTCAAACAGAGAAAAGAAATAAATTTTATATTACGTTTTTATCTTTATCAATTAAATTTTTTTATCATGATTTTTATCAAATACTTGTTTTTTTAATATGTTGATCAATCCAAAAACAAAATTAATATATGTTTTATATTTCTTTTAAATATTGCAACATTCAAACAAGCAAAAATATGCATAAGTCATAAGTTAATAATTAAAGTTCTACAGTCATAACCAAAAAACCAAATCAAACAAGTATAAATGATCAAAATGATCAACATTGACAAGTATAATCCAATTTATGTGTAATATATACAATCATAACACAAAAAGAATTTTTTTAAAAGAAAAAATTAAAGGAAAAAGATAAAGATAAAATAGTAAAATTTTGGGACATTGGAACCTTTTCCAAGTTTTGAAAACTGTACGCTATGCCATTGACGAATCAAAGAAGACAAACAAGCACCACATGGCTTTGGCCTTTGAGCCTCAATATTTTTTCTTTATAAATTAACATCATCACAAAATTACTCTTTCTTTCTTTCTTTCTTTCCACAAACATTCATTCTCTGTTAAATCTAACCAAAACAATTTGCTTGTCATTGCCTCATCATTCATGGATTCCAAATAGGCTCAATAACCCGAACTTTTAATTGGTTAGGGTCTTCCACAAAACTCTGCTTTCAATCAAGAATCTGTACCCAAAATTAAGATACTAATTATAAACAAATATAGAATCTTGACTGACTGACAATCATATTTCTTGATTCGAATTTGTGTTTGCTTACCATCATTTTTTTTCATTGTCTTTCTGGAAATCAACAAAATGACTATCAAAAAACCCAACAACTGCTGCCCCTCCTAAGATGATTGCCATTGTTTTCCCTGATCCTGTCAAACATTTTAGTTTCCCAATTTCAACATATGTCATATTATTTGACAAACAAGCTAGAAACTTATTATTTATAAATATAATACCTCCTAATGAAGTTGAAGATGAAGAAGAAGAAGATGATGATGATGAATAAGTTGATAATTAAAGTTCTACAATCATAACCAAAAAACCAAATCAATCAAGTATAAGTGATGTGCAATGTGTGTGAGTGTGTGTGTGTGTGTGTGTGTGTATGTTTTGTGTGTGTGTATGTTTTGTGTATATGATCAGTGTATGTGCACTGTGTGTGTATATATGACAAGTATAAATCATCTTTTATATGACAAGTATAAATGATAAAAATTATCAAGATTGCAAGAGAAACAACAATATAACCATTAATTAAGGTAATTCATACTTTAAATTCATCATATGTTTGTATATATCAAATAGAAGTTCAAATTATGTTTCAAACAACAATTATCAAGCATACAAAATGATATGTTCTGTGTATATGAAGAGTGTGTGTATGTTCTATGGATGTGCAGAGTGTGTGTGTGTGTGTGTGTGTGTATGACAAGTATAAATCATCTTTTATATGACAAATATAAATGATCAATATTGCAAGAGAAACGACAATATAATCAGCAGCATATGTTGATATTGTCTTCTATACTGAGATACTGTAAACAAAATTGCTCCAAATACACACCCATTTATATGTAATTTACGTTGTTGTTATTGTTTCTGATTTCACAGCACAGTACAAACACACACACAGCACAGTGACATACATGGGATGAGATTACTTCAAATAAACAAGATTAATTTAACATTTTTCTCAATTTTCCAGTGAGAAATAAACAAGCTTGGGGTATTAATCATCAATAGATCTTGTCATGGATTTCACATAATCAGAAGAAAAAGAACACAAAAGCACATTATCATACCCAATCAAGTAACAAATCAAGACACATAATCAGAATGCTTTCTGCGTTTCTTGATAAAATCAATAATAAAAAGAAAAAGAAGCCAGCCTGTGCATAATAAGATCAATATATAGGATGAGAAAATTTGAACAGAAAATCAAATAACGTAATATATATTATATATTTTTCATCATTATGATGTGCCTATTCCTACTTTCGATTAAATAATACGTCCATTGTGACTACACCTTCCAGCATGGAGCAAAAAGATAAAGATGAGGTATTATATACATGTAAGGGCAACACACATTTTAAGATTCCTTTATTTGTAAATGTATCAGGTTCTTTCCTATTAATAATTCAAGAAACATCTAGCATGTATATCGATATATAATAACAAAAGCAAGGTAAGACAAATGTATACTCACCTTTTCTTATGAGTTGATACAAGAACCAAAAGATGTTTGTTTATTATGACCAGACTCATTTTTAACTCAACCGTCACATCCACCGCTTCAATTCACAACTAATTGTTGAATCATTATAATGTTATCCGAGTAATTTGTCAAGGTACAAATGAAACAATATTTAAAAAAGTGAATTTATGAAAATAGTACCAAAATAGTAGTTCTCAAGAAAATGCATAATATAAATATAAATACTATGCATATTCTAAGAAACTGTTTAACCTCATAAAGTCCTATTTAATCCCTTCTTAGGTGATTAAGCATCCGGTCATTCAAGCATCTAGCTTTGGTTCTAAATTTTAGAATACTGACTATAGTACATAAGTATAAACAAAAAAAATACGCTACATATAAACTAAAAACAGATATTGTGGTAATATAATCAAACACAAGAATCCATCAAAGAAAATTAAACCATACGCCGAAATTTAGCAAGTTTAATTCTGCTGTAATTTAGCTATTGGAATCCGAAAATAAAAACATTGCAGCAAATACGACCACAAACCCATCAAATTTAAGGCTACTTTGTCATTGAAAAGTAACAAATGCAACCCATATTCTTGTTGTCCAGACACCTAAACCAATGACTAAAACCCGATGAAAACCTATGCCTAATACGAGAACATATATGGCAAGAAACTGCCATAAATCTAATATTTACGATAGTAAAATACCACCAATCAAAATAGAACTTAAAAGTAACCATAAATCACATCAAATTTCTCATAATTTCGTATAATTAAAACAACAAGAAACTAAAACAACCTTTTGTCCTCTGTCAATACATAAATGTGACAACGAAACGCTCACCAAAAAATCCATATACATTGAGTCATTAACAGAGAAGATAAGTCTTCAATTTCTCTACTAACACAACAAGATCGAATGATGGACATTGCAAACCATATCACACATGCAAGACAGAAGCATGGTCATATGAACACGTGCTTCACAAGAAAAATATTGCTTCATAAGAAGTTATTTTACGTCACATTCGAAAGAAATACACCAAATGATTGATCAAATTCCCCCATTCCATACAATTTACACTTAAAACAAGACTTGTATTGACATTCCTCACAATTCTGAAACAAAATTATAGCATGAAATTGAGTAAATTTGTTGGTTGCAAACCTATAAGTCTATAACTCTACATGTATCAAAACTTCTGAAATCTGTAAATTTCAGAACTTGTGTGTGGATTCTATTGAACCCTGCTTTTTACTTGTTCTGGTTCATCATACTATTTTACTTATTAAGGTTACAGATAATAAAAATTACGTGAGTAAACGAACCTTATCACCACAACACCCCCTGAAGCAGGGACAATAAGAAACCCACGATTGCAAACCTGCACATAAATTTGTAAATTTCAGAACTGTGATGCACTACCCTATTCAACCAGAGATAGCCTTCTTGGGCATAATAGGAACTCCATGATGTCTTTACATGGTTTGGTTCATGAAAATATTCTTTCCAGCCATAATCAATATTGCAAGGGTTTTGTTATCTCCCAACCAGATTTTGAGAATATGAAGTAAGTTTTACGTTTTAATGCAAGTATTATTATATATTTTAAAATCAAGCTATAAATGCAAGTATAAACTATAAATCAAAATAGAAAAGTTATGTTGTTTTACTGCAAGTTTTTTTTTTTTTTTTGCTATAGACTTTTGTGGTTTTTGGAAAAATTGTTAGTTGTGTATGACTTGTTTAATATTGTTTTGTGGTGCTTAAAAAAGAATGTTATATGACTATGAATGAGTTTGTTTATGGTGCTATAAAATGATGTTATTTGGACCTAAAAAGACGATATGATGTGGCTGAAAATGGACTGTAAGTATAGGTGTAACAAACCGGTTATTGGTGTTAAATTAGGCAGTTACATGGTTTTTTCAATATTTTAATAACAATGAAAAGTTCTTTTATAGCTGCAATTTGAGTCCAATCTGTCACACCACGTTACCCCGGTTGGCAACGAAGCGTGACGTCGTGGAAGCGTAACCATAATCATAACGAACAACCACTACATGGACGTTTTCAGAAAATACATCGATTTAACTTTAAAATAAGGAATTACAAGCCAACATGAAATGTAAACAGTTCTGTTGGAATATCATTTGTTGATGAAAATCAAAGTGTAGGGTCTATTTTGTAAATTGTTCAAAGTTGTAAATAATATAAATAGGTAGTTGACTTTGTAATAATAAAACATAGATCTGACATTCTCTTTTGTACGCACGGATTTCCAGAGAAGAATTTAGGGCTACAGTTGTAATCGAATCTGTGATTAATCCAAGCATTTGGTTAGTGTTCTTGATCTTGTTCTTTATTGATTGAATTGATTGTTGATTGATATATAGGATTCTTAATTCACAATTGGTATCAGAGCTTTAGGGTGATTTTTGATTGAAATTGAATTTTTTCGAACACTGTTCTTGAGCATTTTTTTTTCGAAAAACAGAAAATCAACAAGGGTTTTAATCCTGTTGATTGTTGAATCTGAAAATTGGATCGAGGGAAGAGGATTAGAAAACGATTGAATTGATCATACATTTGTTTTGATTTATCAAACACAGAAAAAGATCTGTTGATTTTTAGAAAATATTGAAAAACCGAAGGGTATTCACTGTTTCATTGAAAAAGTCACATTTAGATCTGTTTTTGGATGAAGTACTTTCACAAAAAGTGTTTGAAATCAAAATCCCTACCTTCGATATCAATTTGGTTGAAAATAGCTCAGTTTTACAAATTAATTTGAGTTTCAGACTTGAAAATTTTGAAAAAGTAAGAAACTCAGATATATTGTGTTCTTGGGCAATTCGAGTTGACAAGCACTTAACAGTCGAGTTGATTTCAAGTTCAAATCGAGTTGACATAACTGTTAATCGAGTTGAACTTGAATTTCAATCGAGTTGACTTGTTTTATGTTCGAGTTGGGAGTGTCTTTAAATCGAGTTGAACTTACGTTCTATTCGAGTTGAACTCAGTTCAATTCGAGTTGATCCAAGTTCAAAGGAAAGAACATTCGAGTTGTCTTAATTGCAACAAGGAATTAATCGACTTTGACAGTTTAATTCGAGTTGCACATATATTCATTCTAGTTGCACATATATTCATTCGAGTTGCACATATATTCATTCGAGTTGCACATAGAATAAACCGAGTTTCACATTGAATTAATCAAGTTTCACATTGAATCAATCGAGTTTCACTTTGAATCAATCGTGTTGCACATTAAATCAATCGAGTTGCACATAGATTCAGTCGAGTTTCATTCCTTATTGATTCGAGTTTTGTTCTAACTGAATCGAGTTGAGTCTTTACTTAATTCGAGTTGATTACTTCTTCTAACAAGTTCATTTGTTATAGATTCGAGTTGAAAATACATTGGTTCGAGTTTCACTCATTCATTAATCGAGTTGATCAACTCATCATTCGAGTTGATTATCTTGTTAATTCGAGTTTCATTCAACATTCTTTCAAGTTTGATCAATTTTCAGTAATTGATCAACTGTTTCAATTTCAATCAAATATCATTCGATCTTGGAAAGTTTCCTATCTATCAGTCATCATGTCAAAAGACGCACTTGCCATGGGATCAGAGACGAAATCTCCAATTCTTTTTCGGGGAGAATACGTACAGTGGAGGGAAAGGTTTTTGTAATTTATCAGTTTCCATGACCTCTCGGAAGAAATGCTAAAGTCCTTGACTGACGGACCAGCTGTGTTCCTAGAAACAATCCCTGGTGTACCCACTGGAAACCCTCCAATTCCAGAAAGAACTGTTGAGGTTACAAACCTCACAGAGGCACAGAAAAGAAGAAAATTAGGGGATAAAACAGCAATGAAGTTGTTATTGATTTCAATCCCTAATGACATCTATACCTGCCTAAGAAACACAAAGACCGCCAAATCCATCTGGGATGAGGTGTGCAAGCTAATGAGGGGATCCGACAAGGCAGCAACCAACAGAGCAAGGAACAGTCTGATGACTTTTGAGAACTTTAGAGCACAAGAAGGAGAATTACTAGAAAATACTTACTTGCGATTTGTCAGTCTTGTAAGTGAGATGAAAAGAAACGAAGTTACAAAGTCCAATCTAGATATCAACGTCAAGTTTCTAAACGTACTGATCCCAGAATGGGAAAAGTATGCGATGTTCCAACAAACGAAAGACATTGAAGAGATGGACTTCCACATGATCTTTGAAAACCTCAACAACTATCAAGAGGTTGTTTTGAGGAAGATATCTGGTAAAAAGAAAGCCGAGAAAGAGACCGTTGACCCTTTGGCTTTATTGGCTGAAAAAAAATATAAGTATAAACTGAAGAAGGAGAAACGGGCAGTCATAAGTAGTAGCTCTTCTGAATCAGACTCTTCAGATTCATCCGCCGATTCAGAGATAGAATAGATGAAAAAGCAGATGGCCTTACTTACTAAGGCATTCCAAAAGAAATTCTATTGAAAGACAACCAACAACAAAATGCGATACAAGACTGGCTCAAGGAAGTTTGAAAAGAAAGAAAAGTATGAAAAGTCTGGTGAGAGCAGTGGCAGGAAAGCTGAAAAATATGAAAAATCTGATAAATCAGCCAAGAAAGAACTAGAGCAAAAGTGCTACAATTGTGGAAAACCATGACACTTTGCTCGTGAGTGCAGAATGCCAGTAGTCAAAAACTCTGATTACTACACAAGAAAGGCACTCCTAGCCAAAGAAAAGGAAGCTGGCAAAGCCCTTATGGCTGAGGATGATCACTGGCTACAGCTGTCAGAGGATGAAGACATATTGGATGAGGATGCTCATATCTGCTTGAAATCAGAAGTCTTCAATGAATCAGAAATGAGTGAGTCAGCATTGATAGCAGAAGATGAGGTCTAGGTTGGGTTGACGGATGAAGAAAATCAGGACAAAGAAGAGTCTGAAGAGGAAGAGACTGAAGAATTCGCGTTGATGGCAACAGGAAAAGCTGGCTGCAGCAAAGACAAGGATGCTGATGAATCAGAGTCAGAAAAATCAGACAGTACAGAATCACCAGAGGTAAATTCTAATGCTGACTCTGAAAATGATGATTCCTGTTTGCTTGAAGAAAAATTAACACAAATGGCCTTATGCTAAAGAAATTTGAAAAATCATTAAAGGCTGAAAAGAAACATGCTCACTCCTTGGAAATCAAGTTACATAATGAACATGTGTAACATCCCAATTTTCAATTATATGAAATTTACAATTTTAAGAACTTAATTATTATATTAATGAAAGATCATGTCAATTTAAGTCAATTTTGATCATAATATCAGTTAAAATGAGAAAATACAAAGTTGAGGGGTGTGTTATGCAAATGGGTCAAAAATAGGAATAAAAGAGAGAAACCCTTTCATTTTCACCAACACCTTCTCTCTCTCTACTCTCTCTCTCTACCGAATCCTCTCTCAACTCTCTCTCTCTCTCGGATTTCAACTCAAGAACACAAGAATTATCAAATTTCAAGTGCAAAATTTGGAAGCAAGTAGCAATTAAGGAACTATAGCAACTGCAAGTATCAAATCAAGGTAACAATCTCCCTATATTTCGGATTTTTGAAGTTTTTGAGTCGGTTTTTATGTGAACCGATTTCTAAGATTCAAGATGCAAATGTTAATGCATGTCATATATTATGATAGATTATCTGAATTCGAGCATGTATGATGTAGTATACAAAATTTCAGAATCAGATTCACCCTCTAAGTATGATTTCAAGATAAGTGTGTGTTTTAGTGTGTGTGTTCATCGAGACACATAGAAAAAGTCACACAAATGGGTTGTTTTGGTACATAAATGTTATGATATAAGTTGAAATAGTGTATTTAAGCTCACACTTGCAATATTAGACTCAAAACATGTAAAAATGGTCAAAAACGTAAATCTGGAAAATATTGGAAAATTTGCTAAGTATGAACTCGGATGACGATCCATCCGAATTCGGACCTACCTATTTCGGATCCCATACCCATTTCGGACCTAGCCAATTTCGGACCATGCTAATCCGGATCACCCCCAATTCGGACCAAGGACCAATTTCGGATCATGCCAATCTCGGACCCCCACTTCGGACCATCACCCCAAATTCGGACCATCTATAATTCGGACCATCCGAATTAGGATGTGGTCCGAATTCAGACCCAATTACATTTAATTTTCAGAAGTTAAGATTTAAGCAATTACTGACACAAATTCACTATTACACTTACATTACAGATCATTGTGGTGTTATCAAAACACACATTGATTCAGAGACAAGTCACACTATACCAATCACTGTGAGTAACAGATTGTCATTCGAACATTTATTGTTTTTGCATTCATGTTTATACATTCAATGGCATGTTCACATTGTTCATATACATCATTTGGCACTCGTACACGATTTGTTGTTATGATGCACACTCGTACTTGACATGTAACACACATGTAGCCAGCGTTCATTTGAAAGTGCATCTATTTACATCATGCTTGCACTGCATGATCATTACTTCACAATCTGATGCGACCTGGACTGGGGCTGACAGCAGGCCACTGTCGGGGACTGATCATCCCACTCGTTATCCCGTCAGGTTCGGCACATTCCCGATCAGCATTTGAACTGCCAACCCCATGCTAGCAATGCATGGTTTACATTTACATTGAGGCTTACACTGCCTGTTTTTACATACATGGGGCTTACACTGCCCATGGTTAAGCATTGCTTGTAAAGAAATATTTGTTGTTTGCATAATCTGTTATCTCACTAAGCTTTAGCAAACTGTTGACTCACAATGTTTTCAGGCAAAGGCAAAAGTGTAGCTGGACCTTCCACTTAAGCAAATCAATTCAATATCCCGAAGACTTAGAAGCTATTGGTACACAGATAATGTGACTTGGGGCTGGGATATTATGACTTGTAAAACAATTATGATGTTGTAATAGTTAGACTTAATCACTGTAGACATGTGTTCTATTGCTTTAGTGTGGATTTGCTTAATTCTGATTTAAGTATTCAATTTCAATTATCATATTATTCATTGGGTTGTATGTTGATCTTGGTGATTTCAATTATAATATCAAAGCAAGAGGGTGTCACAACATGCATTAGTATTAGATTTTTCCAAGGATAAACCATTGACAATACGAGTAGTTTCAGATTTGCAAGACAAAGCAAATGGACTTCAAAGCAAAATCCAAGAACTAAATAACAATATATCTGACCTACAAGAAAAACTAAGTTTGGCAGAATTAGAGGCTTCAAATTTTTCTGTAAAATATAATGCCATTTTTGAAGAAAGAACAAAACTTTATGAGAAAATAAATACAATGGAAGATGAATTTATTAAAAGAGGTCAAACAGATCAAACTATCTATTTAAATCAACCAAAAGACACTGGATTTACAATTCTAAATCTGGTATTGGTTGGGAAAATCCTAAATATCTGACAAAGGCTATCTCAAATTCACCAACTTTATATGATGTCAAATCTATGAATCTAGGATTAAAAATTACTTTTATGAAAGCATCAGATGAGGTAGAAACTAGTGAATATTCAAAAAGATTAAGATCAGATAAAATGCAAAATTCTGTCGACTATAACAGAATAAATGAATCAAATAATAATATTGACATTAAAGAGGAGTATATTCAGACATATTCTGAAAAGGATTTATCTGAATCTACTACTCAATCTCAAAAGTTATATTTACCATTTTCAATTCTTGAAAAGATAAACTCTGATCTCGAATTGAAAATCAAAAACTTTGAGACAGAAAATCAAGGCTGAACTTAAGATTCTGGAACAAAAGTTACAAAAACAGCCTGAGAACAAAACATTATCTGATCCATTATCTTCAATTTCACTAGATTCTATCAACTCTAAAACAGAATTTGATCTGTATATGAACTCTGATTTTAATTCATTAGAAGATATGTTTGTTAAGATAGATGAATTTGTAAAACCTTTACACAACAAACAATCTGATGATCTTAAAGAACCTGTTAAAAATCTGCAAAGAATATCTACAGATTCAAAGAAATCATCTGAAAAGTCACCAAGTTTACAACAAAAGAAGGAGAAAACAAAAGTTACTTTTGATACTCCTAAATATGAAAAAGGTGAATTATCTTCTACAAAGGACTCAATTGCACTCAAAGTCCAAACTTCAAAAGGTAAGAAACCTTTACAGAAGAAACAAGTTTCTAAAATCACTAATTCTCATGTTTCTTCTATGTCAGATTATATTGTGAATGGTTCTCGGAAGCAAGTATGGCGAAAGAAGTAGAGAGAAGAAAAACCAGAAAATAAAACAAGAGTGGCGAGTGAAGGAAAATATTGTTACAGATAGAAATAGCAAATTTGAAAATTCTGTCTGTAATAATGAATTTATTGATAAATCTTGTATCAATTTCTCTCGAACTGATTTAATTGCTTTGAATTCTGTTTCATGTAAATCACTGCTTGTAAAATCTGATAAGCTTGTATGGAAACCTAAGAAAAAGGACCCATCTTTCAAACAGAAAAAGGTTCCACATCATAATCTTTCAAAAACAGTTCCGCCGTGAATTGTACAAAAGTGGATACCAAAAAGAACTGTTAAAAAGTGGGTACCTAAATCATCATCAACTGTTAAAATAAAAGACATATCTGATGAGAAAAAGCATCATCAACTGCATGATTTACCAAAATCAAAAGTACCCAACTATAAGTGGGTACCTCATGTGTTATTTCGTCTTATAGGTAAATCATGTATGGTACATTGACTCCAGATGCTCGAAACACATGACCGGACAAAGAGAAACACTCACTAACTTTGTAGAAAAGTTCTGTGGGACGGTCACATTTGGGAACGATCAGTTTTGTCCGATCAAAGGTTATGGGAGTCTTGCGTACGATAAAATTACCATTCAGAAGGTCTTCTATGTTGACGGTCTTGGTCACAACTTGTTCAGCATTGGCCAGCTCTGCGATAAGGGATTAGAAGTCAACTTCAAAGCTAATCGGTGCAGCATACGATCTGGAGAAGGAAAAGAAATCCTTGCAGGAAACAGAAAAACCAACTTGTACTCCATTGACCTAGCCACCATTAATCTGAAAAAGGATGTCTGCTTAATGTTAAAAGAAACATCTAAAACAGCTTAACGATGGCATCGTCGTCTTTCACATCTGAAATTTAACGAATTAACCAACCTAGCAAAAGGTGGGTTAGTTAAAGGGCTACCAACTCTCAAATTTCAAAAGGAGCAGTTGTGTGCCGCTTGTGAAAAAGGAAAGATGACTAGAGCTTCACACAAGTCCAAACCAGAACATTCTTCAACGAAAGCACTGGAACTGCTACATATGGATCTGTGTGGACCAATGAGAGTACAAAGTATAAACAAGAAAATATATGTATTGGTAATAGTCGACGACTACTCACGATACACATGGGTTTTCTTCCTGCGGTCCAAATCTGATGCTACCGAAATCATTATAGACTTCATCCGAAGAATTCAACTAAAGTTGCAGCTTTCAGTTCAGACTATCAGATCAGATAACGGCACAAAATTCAAAAACAAATCTCTTGAATCATTTCTGAATTCTGTGGGAATCACACATCAATTTTCAGCCGCTCGAACTCCACAACAGAATGGTGGTGTTGAACGAAGAAATCAGACACTAGTGGAATCAGCAAGAACGATGCTGGCGTATTCCAACCTTCCGTTATTCTTATGGGCTGAAGTTGTTGCAACAGCTTGTTTCACGCAGAATCGATCAATTATCAATAAACGATACGGAAAGATTCCGTATGAACTTATAAACAAACAGATGCCCAATGTTAAATTTTTCCATGTCTTTGGATGTAGATGCTTCATATTAAATGACAAAGACAACCTGGGAAAATTTAATCAAAAAGCTGATGAAGGTATCTTCAATAGATATTCGAAGGAATCGGTAGCTTTCCGGGTCTACAACAAGCGGACCAAGACAGTCAATGAAAGCGTCAACGTTAAATTTGATGAAGGAGTGGTAATGGCTTCTGAACATACCAGTTCAGGACCCGAACATAACAAGCCGACTTCTATGGAGTCCACTGAACAGCGTGCAGAGAATTCAGATTTAAATAAACTGTTCGAGAATTTCTATGAAGACTACTTTGAAAAGCCCAAAACTAAAGTTTTAAATTTGGTGCCTGTCAGGATTATTGAAGATCCCGTCGTAGTCTCGGATCATTCTCATCAACTAATATCAGAAGAAACTGGAGAAGCTTCGACAACAGATGTGCACTTACATACTGAAAGTGTACAACCTATTCAACCTCCAGAATCTTCTGAAACCCACTTAACATCTGCACACTCAGAAACTCCTATCTCAGATAATGTACCATCTACATCTGAAGCAAACCCCAAACTTCCCTATTTAGACCTACATCCCAATCAAGACCACATTCAACCGTATCCACATACTTTCAAGTGGACTAGAAATCACCCAACAGAAAATATCATTGGTGATCCTTCTGCTTCAGTCCAAACCAAAAGAGCAACAATAAATGAATGCTTATTTTCCAATTTTCTCAGCAAAATTGAGCCGAAATGTGAAAGAAACTCTTCTGGATGTTGATTGGATTGTTGCGATGCAAGAAGAATTGAATTAGTTCGAACGGTTGAAGGTCTGGAGGCTGGTAGAGCGACTTAAAGATAAATCTATCACTGGCACGAAGTGAATCTTTAAGAATAAGAAGGATGAACATGGAGTCATCATTCGTAACAAAGCACGACTCGTTGCCAAATGATACAGTCAATAAGAAGGGATCGACTATGATGAGACATTTGCTCCTGTTGCAAGAATAGAAGCTATTAGGATGTTTCTAGCATTTGCTGGTCATAAAACTTCACAGTTTACCAAATGGATGTTAAAACTGCGTTTTTAAACGGGGAATTAACTGATGAAGTATATACATATCAGCCCGAAGGCTTCACTGATCCTTCGAAACCTGATCATGTATATATTTTAGACAAATCACTGTACGGCCTTAAACAAGCACCGCGAGCTTGGTATGATGCACTTTCAACATACTTGTTGAAATGTGGATTTAACAAAGGTGCAGTTGATACTACCCTGTTTATAAAACATCAGGGGCCGGATATTATAGTAATACAAATATATGTAGACGATATAATATTTGGGGTCTACAAATCCTGAATTTTGTAAGAAATTCACTTTTTTAATGTCCCAGAAATTCGAAATGAGCATGATGGGAGAAATTAATTTTTTTTTAGGATTACAAGTTAAACAATTGACTCATGGTATTTTTATAAATCAGTCTAAATATATTCAAGACATGTTAAAGAAATTTAACATGGTCAACAGTACTCGTATGAAAACTCCCATGGCTCCGGATTCAAAATCCAAACTCGATGAGGACATTTCAGGGAAACCTGTAGATGTAACTCTTTATCGAGGAATAATTGGGTCATTAATGTATTTAACCGCTAGTAGACATGATATTATGTTTGCTACATGTGTTTGTGCTAGATATCAGGCAAATCCAAAAGAATCACATTTAACTGCTGCTAAAAGAATTTTAAGATATTTGTAGGGGACACCAAACCTTGGTTTGTGGTATCCCAGAGAATCTTCATTCAATTTAACTACTTTTTCTGATGCTGATCACGCAGGTGATAAGATGGACAGAAAAAGTACGTCAGGTGCAGTTCAATTCTTAGGTGACAAACCCGTCTGCTGGTCATCCAAGAAACAACATTGTGTTTCATTGTCTACAGCTGAAGCAGAATATGTTGCTGTTTCATCATGCTGTTCTCAGGTGTTGTGGATGAAGAGCCAACTGCGAGACTACGGGTTTACACCACAGAAGATTCCGATATATTGTGATTCTCAGAGCGCAATTGCTATAGCATCAAATCCTATGCAACACTAAAAAACAAAACACATCGACATCCGGTATCACTTTATTAAGGATCACGTTGAAAATGGTAATATAGAATTATACTTTGTACCTACTGAATATCAACTAGCTGATTTGTTTACCAAAGCATTAGATGAAAAAATGTTTAATTTTTTGGTATACAAATTGGGTATGTTAAATCGTTAGATTTAATAATTCAGTAGTTACAATTTATAGTTCCAAATTTACATTCTTTATCTTGATCCTCATCTGATGTTAAATTCATAAATTTTAAAAGTTTAAATTTTTCGGAATTTAACAGATCTGGATTGTCATGTGCAGGGGGAGCAGATCTGATCTTGAGAAAATCTGATAAATTTTATCTGATATTTTATAGGGGGAGCTGACTTGAAAAATACTCTATTCATCTGAGGGAGAGCTGCATTCCAAACTTCAAGGGAGAGCATTTTATGTTTTTGAAATTTTTTAATTTTAATTTTTTAATTTTGTTAAAATTTGGTTTGTTTTTAGTTAAATTTTTTCTTTTGTGTTTTTGTTTGCGTTTGTTTTAATTTTCTTAGTTTCATTTTCTGTAAAAGTAGATACTTTTTTTGTGTTATCAAATTTTTTTTTGTTTAGTTTCTTTTACATTTGTTTTGTTTGGGTTTCTATTTTTTTTTGGAAGGAAATTTGGGTTTCTAATAAATGAGCTTAAAATGAAGTAAAAATGTGGGCCGGGTAATTTCGTTTTAATTTGAATTTTTGAAAATATTCAACTATAAAGTTGAATTTCAAATTTCATTTCAACTTTTCGAAATCTACGCTATTCACCTTCATCTTCAATGTAACAACCTAACTTTTTGCCAAGCATGTAATATTTGATTTTCGAGATAATAATGTAATTTTATTACATTATTTATGATGTAATTTATTTAAGTTTGAAATTATTTAATTAAATTATTTATATATGTTATGAATAATTAAAGATGGTTAAATTTAAAAGATAAGTAAATTACAAAAGTTTAGTGGGTTAATTTGCAAATATGACTAAAATAATATATAAACAAAATTAATGATCAATTATGATCATTAACACCAAATCTCTATCTCTCTCTAATCTCTCTCTATCTCACGGCTCAACCAAGAAATTATCACAATTGGTCATTCAAATTTCAATTAAAGGAAGAATCAATACAAGAAAGTGTTACAATAAGCATCAAACATCATCAATCTACAAGAATTTGAGGTAAATTTACTTAAATTTCGGTATTTAGATTGTTTTGTTCGGTTTTGTGTTCAAACCGAAACCAAGGTTTTAAAATGTGGAAATTATGTGTTGCATGTGTATAAATTTAGTAGATTATGATGAATTTAAGTTAATAAATGTGATAGAAACAAAGATTTTGGGTTAGATTATCCAAAAATGAATAAAAATCGGAATTTTGATGAAAATGATGTTCTTGACAAAAATGATCATTTTTGGATGATCTTGCTCAAATTAGGATGTTATTGATAGGAAAAATAGTATAAAATCAACCCAATTATGATAATACAACTTTATATTAAGTTGCATGTTGATTAAAATGAGTTTTAGTAAATTTTATCAAAAATCCGTATGAACAAATGAAGAACACCAAGAACAATTATCTGGAAAATTCTAAGTCTTTGAGTCCGAATTCGGTTGGTACCGAATCCGGATGATTTGCTCAATTCGGATCCCATCTTGAATTCGGATGAGTTCAATTCAAATGTTCATTTCGGATGACTCATGATCCGAACTCGGATTGATGCCTAATTCGGACCTTATTGGAATTTGAATTTGTCCCATTTCGGTTGATGCCAAGTTCGGTTGGGTCATGATCCGAATTCGGGTTATGCTATTTCGGATGGTGCCCAATTCGGTCTGATCCGAATCCGGATGGATCCGAATCCGGGTTGGTCCGAATCCTAAATGCTGATTTCTATAATTTAATTAAAATGAATAATTATATACATTTACATGTTGTTATATATATATATATATATATATATATATATATATATATATATATATATATATATATATATATATATATATATATATATATATATATATATATGGACTTTTGAGAAATATTGAGACAAAGAATGATTTGTGAATAAATAAGTTATCAGAATCAGATAAAATTCAAAGATTTAAAGACTAAAATGATGATGATAAAGATGATGAAATTGACATGATAATTCTGGACAGGTTCAGTTAATATCTGAACATTGATACAAAGATTTATAAAGATTAAAGCGGGTCAAAGATTTGAATTGACAGACAACAGACAAAGATAAAATCCTGAGATAACTCAGGTGGCAGATTTTACATCTGTTTGATAAAGACCCAACACAGTGAGTTATAGATATTCAGATTGAACATGTTTAAATTCCGGTTGAGATATATTGTTGATGTTAGATTTATTGACATTCATTGTATCAGCTGGATTGAGACCTGTGCACACCATGGTTCGGTGTTGCCCAGTGGATCATGATAGCTATTTGATTATCATTTCATATTGCATTTAAGACTTCTTCAGATATTGCTTTATGATTCATTGCTATCATGCCTTCTATGACTTAAGCTTTCACTATTGATCAGACAGTTGATAGATTTATTCAGCATGATTAGCCTTGATGGTCTATTCTTCTAGACCTGGCTATTTCACCAGTTCTTATGGACTTGGTAATGACCTCCGATGTTCCGCCATATTGACTTACTGGTAGCTAGCCCAGTATGTGGCTGATCCCCACGATTTAAGCGTGAGTGTGGCCTGAACATCATCCAATTCTATGAAATCTATATCTCAATCATGAGGGCTGTAGCGGCAGCCAAGACATATCACGCTAGACTGATGATCCGCTTGACACGCATGTTAATATTGAAAATCTATAAACTCACTAAGCATTGCTTACAGTTGCTGCATTATAATTTTACAGGTAAAAGCAAAGGAAAGTCACCTGCTGGACCTAGCTCTTAGGTCTATTAACGATCAAGATAGAAGTATCATAGATCACTACACAACAAAACCTTTCGGTACTGATTGGAAGACAGAAATTGTTGTGGATTTTGGGTAGATTTAATATGATTCTATGATGTAATGACTAGATTAGATGTTACCCCTTTTATAACTTTAATTTGAAATATGTAATCTGTATAACTTAACTCCTAATCTGTTTGTGCAAGTAATTTATTATTCCGCAATTTAATTACCCTATCTCAGTATGGTTGATATCGTATTGCATGATGTGGGACCTAGACTCCCGGAAGGGGAGGTCTTCACAGGATGGTATCAGAGCCCAAGTTTGAGTGAATCAAGTATTACGTGAGTATACTTGGTCTCAAACTGAAGCAATACATATGTATCAATCATTTAGGTGGTTTGAACTGAGATAGGATGTACAGACTATTAGGATGGGAAAAAGGGTACATAGATCTAAGTCTATAAACTGATAGTTAAATGCTTTTAATTTTCAGAAAAGATGTCAGGATCAGGTGACATACCAAACATGACCCCACAACAAATGTTTGAAATGATGCAACAACTATTAGCCCAACACTCAGAACAACAAAATAAGACAATGCAAGAACAGTTTCAGGCCAGAGATGAGGCCGAAGCTAAAAGACGTGAAGATAAAAGAAATAAGCGAAAAGAAAAGCAAGTCCAGACTAATGAATCTGATTCTGATAACTCAAATCCCGAAACTCAAATAGCTCAGCCAAAAGGCTGCAAGTTTAAAGATTTCAAAGCTAGCGGTGCATTGAATTTTGAAGGAACAGTTAATCCAATTCAGGCGATTGATTGGATTAGTCATACCGAAGAGATCTTTAGAATTTCTGATTGCTTAGACTCCAAGAAAGTGAGTTATGCGTCCGCGTTATTTATCGGTGCTGCTCGAGCTTGGTGGAAGACTCAGAGGAGTATCTATGGAAAAGAGGTGATTCAGACTTTAGAGTGGAATCAATTCCTAGACATGTTTAACGCGAAGTATTTCCCGCTCGATCAACAAGATAAGATGGAAGTTCAATTGATGCAGCTGACTCAGGGAACCAAGACAGTTGACGAATACGAACACGAATTCTCACGACTATGCGGTTATTCCTCGTATCAGGTAGCTAGAGAGGAGAGAAAAATGAATAGATTTCACGTAGGACTTAAACCTAAATATCGACATCCGATGAGCGCGATCAAATACAAAAGTTACTTGGAAATGGTAGAAGCAGCTAGACAAATCGAGCGAGGTTATTTAGAATACGGCGATCAGCTCTATGCTCCGTCTACTAACCCGATGAATCCGTCTCCTCCGAAGAAACAGCGATTTGGCAGATTCTTTAAGCCAAATAAGTCACAATCTCAGCAATTCCATCAGCAAAGTTCACAGCCGAAAGCTCAAGTTTATTCCCTTACGAACGAGCCACGATTCTGCAAGCGATGCAGAAAGTCACATATGGGGTTGTGCAATCCAGAGGATGTTACTTGTTTCGCGTGCAACATGATCGGTCATAGCAGTGAAGAATGCCCACAGCAGGGACGTGGATGTGCAAAGTGCGGGAAAAGAGGGCATTTTATGTACCAGTGTCGAAGCGGGCAACATTATCAGTCACAGTCGTCGGCTGGAGGGTCTACAGTAAAGAGTTCTGCTGCAACACCAACCGCAAGGACACGTGCGTTTCAGATAACGGCCGAAGAAGCGAGAGAAACACCTGACGTAGTCACCGGTACGTTTCTGTTAAATACGATACCTGCTCGCGTACTATTTGATTCTGGCGCTAGTCGTTCTTTCATATCGACTTCTTTTGCATCAAGATTTTCTAAGTCCCCATCGAAGCTTCCTGTTGTACTTGACATTGAGACAGCCAGTAACAATTATGTTATGGCTGATTCTGTTTATCGAAACTGCACTCTACTTGTTGATAATATCGTGTTCAATCTCGACCTCATTCCTATTCCGTTGAAAGAGTTCGATGTCATCATCGGCATGGACTGGTTAACAAATAACGAGGCTACAATCATATGCAATCGACGAATCATCAGAATCAAGTCTTCAGATGGCCGAGTATTGGAGATCAAGGGCGAGAAACGTAAAGGTGCACACTGCTTTATTTCTATAGAGAAAGCTCATAAATATGTATCTAAGGGTCGCGAATCCTATCTGTGCTATGCTCTATCTGAATCCAACTCTGAAAAGAAATCTCTGTCTGATATTCCGATTGTCTGCGAGTTCCCAGACGTATTTCCTGATGACATTTCTGGAGTGCCACCGGAACGTCAAGTCGAGTTCAGTATTGACTTGGTTCCTGGTGCGGCTCCTATTGCAAAAGCTCCTTACAGACTTGCACCTGCAGAAATGCAGGAGATGTCAAAACAATTGCAAGATCTGTTGGAGAAGGGTTTTATCCGACCGAGTTCATCTCTGTGGGGTGCACCTGTCTTATTTGTCAAAAAGAAAGACGGAACTTTCCGTATGTGCATCGACTACCGCGAGTTGAACAAGGTTACAATAAAGAATAAGTATCCTCTGCCCAGAATTAATGATCTATATGATCAACTACAACGAGCCAGCTACTTCTCGAAAATCGATCTTCGTTCTGGGTATCATCAATTAAAAGTCAGAGATGAGGATGTTCCAAAGACAGCCTTCCGAACAAGATACGGTCATTACGAATTTCTCGTAATGTCGTTCGGCTTAACAAATGCACCAGCGGCGTTCATGGACCTCATGAATCGCGTGTGCAGACCTATGTTGGATAAATCAGTTATCGTATTCATAGACGATATTCTGATTTACTCCAAAACGGAGACTGATCATTCTATTCATCTACGACAATTGCTAGAGTTACTAAGAAAAGAAAGACTCTACGCAAAATTCTCTAAGTGCGAGTTTTGGCTCAGACAGGTATAATTTCTATATATGTCTTGAGCTATTTCCTAAGTATTCATTGATTTACATCAGAACTTGAATTTCTATTTTGATTCTTATAGATACAGTTCCTTGGCCATGTTGTTTCTAGCGAAGGGATTTCCGTTGATCCTTCTAAAGTCGAGGCCGTTCAGAAATGGCAAACGCCTCGTAATGCCTCGGAAATCCGAAGTTTCCTTGGATTGGCCGGTTATTATCGGCGATTCATAAAGGATTTCTCGAAGATTGCTGTACCTTTAACGATGCTAACACGAAAGAATACTCCTTTCGTTTGGACTGATAAACAGCAAGAGGCATTTGACATACTGAAACAGAAGCTCATTCAAGCGCCGATCCTAGCCTTGCCAGAAGGCAATGACGATTTCATTGTTTACAGCGATGCATCTGGTACTGGCTTAGGATGTGTTCTCATGCAAAGGGGAAAAGTAATTGCTTACGCTTCAAGGCAATTAAAAGACTACGAGAAAAGTGCACCAACTCATGATCTTGAGTTGGCTGCCGTTACCTTTGCTCTGAAGATCTGGCGTCACTATCTATATGGGACTCGGTGTCAGCTTTACACCGATCATAAGAGTCTCAAGCATCTCTTTACTCAAAAGGATCTAAACATGAAACAACGACGGTCCTTGGAGCTTATCAAGGACTATGATTGCGAGATCCTATATCATCCCGACAAAGCTAATGTTGTCGCGGATGCTTTGGGTAGAAAAGTTTATCCAGAAAAGTGTTGCTATGCCCTGACTCCTGTCGTATTCTCTTCCGATCTTATTGAAGATATCAGATCTGCTAAAGCCGAAGCATTGAAAGAAGAGAATCTTTGTTCTGAAAATCTTAAAGGGCAACTTCAATTCTTATCTCTGAACCATTTGGGACTTCACTGTCTCAAGGGAAACCGAATCTGGGTTCCTAAGTATGGTTCAATCCGTAGCACTCTTCTCTCGGAAGCTCACAAGTCCAAATTATCTGTTCATCCTGGCAGCTCAAAGATGTATTTTGATCTGAAAGCCATCTGAAAGCCGATTACTGGTGGCCAGGAATGAAGAAAGACATCGGTAAGTGTGTTGAAAGCTGCAGAGTCTGCAGATGGTAAAGGCAGAACATCAGAAGCCCTTCGGGGATATGCAACCACTGCCAGTTCCTGAGTGGAAGTGGGAGCATATAACTATGGACTTCATTACGAAGCTGCCGAAAACCAAAAGACAACACGACTCCATCTGGGTAGTCGTGGATCGATTAACGAAGTCAGCTCACTTCATACCGATGAAAGAAACATATTCCCTCGATAGATTGGCACAATTATACATCACTGAAATAATTTCTCGTCACGGTGTGCCAAAGTCTATCGTATCCGATCATGATAGTCGTTTCACATCCAGATTCTGGCAAGCTCTACAAGACGGGATGGGTACTCGGATCTCTATGAGTACTGCTTATCATCCTAATGCAGATGGCCAGAGTGAGCATACTATCCTAACTCTGGAAAATATGCTTCGTGCCTGCGTTCTTGATCTAGGTGGTAACTGGGATGACCACTTGCCACTGGTCGAATTCTCGTATAATAACAGTTATCATTCAACAATCAAGATGGCTCCTTTTGAAGCTCTATACGGAAGAAAGTGCAGAACTCCCACCTGTTGGCGTGAAACAGGTGAATCGCCAATAGCAGGACCTGCTCTTCTACAATTGACTCATGAAAAGATTCAGTTGGTTAGAAGAAACATTCTTGAAGCTCAGAGCAGGCAGAAGTCATACTATGATAATCGACATAGATCAATCAGTTTTACGGTTAACGATTGGGTGATGCTGAAAGTATCTCCAATGAAGAATGTGGTGCGGTTCATTAAAAGAAACAAGCTAGCTCCAAGATTTATCGGTCCGTTAAAGATTGTGGAAAAGATAGGAAATCAATCTTATCGCCTTGAACTGCCAGCGGACTTAGCTGGAATACATCCTGTATTTCATGTTAGTCATTTGAGAAAGAGTTTAGCAGACGAAAGAGAAGTTCAGATACCACACGTTAACTTGCAGATTGATGAGAAGCTTAGAGTGGTTGAAGAGCCGGAGTGTATTCTGGACTCGAAGACCAAAAAGCTTCGAAATAAAGAGATACAGATGGTGCTCGTCCAGTGGAAACACCACAAAGGTTCGCATCAGTCTTGGGAATCCAGAGATGTCATGAAAGCTACATATCCCAATCTGTTCGAACATAGCTAACTTCGGGGACGAAGTTTGTGCGTGGTGGAGCCCATTCTGTAACAACCTAACTTTTTTCCAAGCATGTAATATTTGATTTTCGAGATAATAATGTAATTTTATTACATTATTTATGATGTAATTTATTTAAGTTTGAAATTATTTAATTAAATTATTTATATATGTTATGAATAATTAAAGATGGTTAAATTTAAAAGATAAGTAAATTACAAAAGTTTAGTGGGTTAATTTGCAAATATGACTAAAATAATATATAAACAAAATTAATGATCAATTATGATCATTAACACCAAATCTCTATCTCTCTCTAATCTCTCTCTATCTCACGGCTCAACCAAGAAATTATCACAATTGGTCATTCAAATCTCAATTAAAGGAAGAATCAATACAAGAAAGTGTTACAATAAGCATTAAACATCATCAATCTACAAGAATTTGAGGTAAATTTACTTAAATTTCGGTATTTAGATTGTTTGGTTCGGTTTTGTGTTAAAACCGAAACCAAGGTTTTAAAATGTGGAAATTATGTGTTGCATGTGTATAAATTTAGTAGATTATGATGAATTTAAGTTAATAAATATGATAGAAACAAAGATTTTGGGTTAGATTATCCAAAAATGAATAAAAATCGGAATTTTGATGAAAATGATGTTCTTGACAAAAATGATCATTTTTGGATGATCTTGCTCAAATTAGGATGTTATTGATAGGAAAAATAGTATAAAACCAACCCAATTATGATAATACAACTTTATATTAAGTTGAATGTTGATTAAAATGAGTTTTAGTAAATTTTATCAAAAATCCGTATGAACAAATGAAGAACACCAAGAACAATTTTCTGGAAAATTCTAAGTCTTTGAGTCCGAATTCGGTTTGAACCGAATCCGGATGATTTTCTCAATTCGGATCCCATCTTGAATTCGGATGAGTTCAATTCAAATGTTCATTTCGGATGACTCATGATCCGAACTCGGATTGATGCCTAATTCGGACCTTATTGGAATTTGAATTTGTCCCATTTCGGTTGATGCCAAGTTCGGTTGGGTCATGATCCGAATTCGGGTTATGCTATTTCGGATGGTGCCCAATTCGGTCTGATCCGAATCCGGATCCTTAATCCGCATGGATCCGAATCCGGGTTGGTCCGAATCCTAAATGCTGATTTCTATAATTTAATTAAAATGAATAATTATATACATTTACATGTTGTTAAATATATATATATATATATATATATATATATATATATATATATATATATATATATATATATATATATATATATATATATATATATATATATATATATAAGCTTTTGAGAATTTATGAAACAAAGAATGATAAATGAAAGATTTATAAATTATCAGTTATCAGAATCAGATAAAATTAAAGATTTAAAAGACTAAAAGATGATGAAATTATGATATTGATATGATAATTCTGGACAGGTTCAGTGAAATTCTGAACATAGAGACAAAGATTTATAAAGATTAAAGCGGGTCAAAGATTTATTGACAGAACAGATTGACAAAGATAAAATCCTGAGATAACTCAGGTGGCAGATTTTTATATCTGTTTGATAAAGACCCAGACCTGTGAGTTATAGATATTCAGATTTAACATGTTTTTCCGGTTGAGATATATTGTTGATGTTAGATTTATTGACATTCATTGTATCAGCTGGATTGAGACCTGTGCACACCATGGTTCGGTGTTGCCCAGTGGATCATGATAGCTATTTGATTATCATTTCATATTGCATTTAAGACTTCTTCAGATATTGCTTTATGATTCATTGCTATCATGCCTTCTATGACTTAAGCTTTCACTATTGATCAGACAGTTGATAGATTTATTCAGCATGATTAGCCTTGATGGTCTATTCTTCTAGACCTGGCTATTTCACCAGTTCTTATGGACTTGGTAATGACCTCCGATGTTCCGCCATATTGACTTACTGGTAGCTAGCCCAGTATGTGGCTGATCCCCACGATTTAAGCGTGAGTGTGGCCTGAACATCATCCAATTCTATGATTCTATATCTCAATCATGAGGGCTGTAGCGGCAGCCAAGACATATCACGCTAGACTGATGATCCGCTTGACACGCATGTTAATATTGAAAATCTATAAACTCACTAAGCATTGCTTACAGTTGCTGCATTATAATTTTACAGGTAAAAGCAAAGGAAAGTCACCTGCTGGACCTAGCTCTTAGGTCTATTAACGATCAAGACAGAAGTATCATAGATCACTACACAACAAAACCTTTCGGTACTGATTGGAAGACAGAAATTGTTGTGGATTTTGGGTAGATTTAATATGATTCTATGATGTAATGACTAGATTAGATGTTACCCCTTTTATAACTTTAATTTGAAATATGTAATCTGTATAACTTAACTCCTAATCTGTTTGTGCAAGTAATTTATTCTTCCGCAATTTAATTACCCTATCTTAGTATGGTTGATATCGTATTGCATGATGTGGGACCTAGACTCTGAGGACTGCCCCGGAAGGGGAGGTCTTCACATTCAAACCCTTCCTTCATTACTAAGAAACTTCAAAAACTCTCATATCTTCGGTTATTTCAGAGTAAAAAGCAATAAATTGTGAGTTTTTCCTTCTGTTTTATGTATGTTATTTCAGTATTAGCCTGTTACTTTCAGTTTTTGAGTATCTGTTATATGTGTATGTGTTCGTATGAACATAAATCTGTGTTCATGGGTTTTTCAGAATTTGTGGTTGATAATCTGAAATTAAGAGTGTGTTGGATTGCGACTAATCATTCTGAACGTGAATATTCAATTTCATAGTTCAATTTAACACACTAACAGAAATTTGAATTTTGAGTTCAAAAGGTTTCGAGTTCATAGGTTTCTGAAAAAATGGATTTTTAACAACCATGTTGTTGTTTTTAAACAAAGTTCAGTAAACATAAGTTGTTTGAAATAGATTTTCGAGTGCGGGTCAATTTTTGAATCAGTGAAAAAGTCCTTGTAATTAAAATTTTGAAAATTAGTGTAAGGACTTGAAAACAATTTCTAAAGAATATTTTCTTTTGAAAGTATAATCGAGAATAGCATCAGTTCTATTCGAGTTGTTCACTCAGTCAATCGAGAATCAGTAAGACTTAATCGAGTTGGACATGTACTATGATCGAGTTGGACATGTATTATGATCGAGTTGGACATGTATTGTGATCGAGTTGGATATGTATTGTAACACCCGGCCCGAACGCAGAAATGTCACGCCAATACAATACACAGGTGACAATATCTCAATAACTCAAACATTCACATGTCACAGGATAACTGAAATCACTAGCAATTTAAAACTTTTATATAAACACCTATTAACGTATAATCCGCTAATTACACAAGCCCAGAAGCTGTTAACATAAATAATATTGATCAGATCATTACACAAAACTAACACAAAGCTTCCCAGATAATTCCCGATCCCAAATCAACAAGCACAGCTACTGATCCCGTCACTGATACCCTGAACATGGCAGACTCGAATAAGTAAGCTCGAAAGCTCGTGAGTACTCGAGGGTTAGACCCTGCACAGTAAGCACATAACATGCATACACATAGCACATACGCACAACACAAGCTCAATCTCTGTCCCTGGCAATCAACATCTCAGTACAGGTATGAACACATAGCATGAGATCCCAAGCCCTGCACAGAATCACTGAAGGGGGACCCTTCCCCAGCTAACGACCGCGGCCGCGGTGGTTAGCCACAACCCTGTAGCACGGGCGCGAACCGGCTACATACCCTGCCGTGTATACACGCCCCAAGGACGGTTAGGGACAGTCAACCCGCGCGATAACCCATCGCGAATCACCGACCGCATAGAACTCATCACGGACCTCGGACTGGATCTCATCTCATGCACATATATCACATATGTAAGAATAGAATCATACCTGCAGCCCGCGTCCCTGTCTCGTACACAATATATCACAGTATACACATATAACACAATACGACCCAGAAAATAGAGCGCTCGTTTGGAAAAGACTCGGGTACTCACCTGGTCGATCCACTAATCTCGGAATCTCTGACTCGGCTCGATTCGCTGACCCGTCCCTGCATTCACACGGATCCCAACTATTAATTCCTGTCTCAAACGGCACATATAACGGAATTATAATAAATCCACAACCGACTCGGACCCAAGGTGTCACATCCTTGCTTTAAAACACGCTTGCTTATCCCAGGAATAACAATAAATGCATAAAGCTAAATAAAACATTACAATAAGTCTTGCACTACACATGCTTCAAGGTTACAGTACTAAGTTGCTAAAAACA
The DNA here is from genome assembly GCA_020465985.1 of Centrapalus pauciflorus. Lineage (NCBI taxonomy): Eukaryota > Viridiplantae > Streptophyta > Magnoliopsida > Asterales > Asteraceae > Centrapalus > Centrapalus pauciflorus. The sequence continues at coordinate 243,816 of JAANYP010002287.1, forward strand.
TCATAACATAAATAAAAGCAGCTACCCAAAACCCAAGGCATCATAAGCTATACCACAAGCTGAAAATGAGCTAAGTCCTCTGGGCAGATCAGATAATAGACCTAAGCAGAAGGTCCATCTTGTTCTTTACCTTTTCCTGTAAAAATTGTAAGTAGCAACTGTAAGCTAATGCTTAGTGAGTAAACAGATATTCAAGAATGCATGTAAAATATGAGGCGAAAATGCCTATAAAGGCTGTTATGCTTGCTTGCTTGTTTGCTTGCTTGCTCATTTGCTTAATACCCAGAAAGAACGCTGCACAATTGAGACATTTCACGCAGAACGGAGATGCCACCACTATGGGTTTACCGCTGACAGATGATCAATCTGTGATACGGGGCTAGCTACCCGTATAATGCTCAAGGGATAGTGGTGAACATCAGAATTGCTTGCTCGCTAAATATAATGCTTATGAGATGCACAAAGAAACGCTAACACAAGGTTTGCTGTATAGTATGCAGAACAATAAACAGATAGCAGATAAATATGCATATTAATAGATCAAATGTAAGATCCGGCTAAGCTGGGCATCACCTGTACCACAGTGTTCGCCTTCACTCACAAAAGTCTATTGAATTCCAAAGAAGTCACATAGAAGCAATTTATGTCTCAATTTCATATAAAAACATGTAAACAAGAATAACTGTTACTCACAGTACTGAAAATGCTTTGAAACGCTCTGAAATACTTGCTCGGGCTTATTTATGCTTTAAATTGCTTTATAATGCTTGCACTTGCTTATCTAGGCTCAATATAGACTGGCACTGGCTTTGACTCGCAGCTGGGCTAAACAGCTTATGTATAATATCTGAAGTTTAATATTTACAGAACATGTGCTAAATTAATATTGTAGCTCAATATTCCAACATCTATAAGCCATAACTTCTAGCTAAATATTTTGCTATTTTTTGCTAATTTATGCGTTGTTCGTAAATTTTATCAATTAGATTCGAAATTTAGGGGTTAGATTCGAATCTGAGCATCAGATTCGAAGTCAGATTCGAATCTGAGTAACAAACTCGAAGCCAGACTCGAACTGGGTTAGATTCGAAGCCAGACTCGAACAGGGGAGGGGTTAGATTCGAACCTCATTCGAATCTGAGGATAGATTCGAGACCCATATCTCGAATCTAGCTCTATTCGAGTCTGTTCTTGGCATTTCGAGTCTGTTCTATACATACTCGAGTTTGTTCATAAACTACAGCTTTAAACATGCATTTTCAAGCCTCAAATCCACAAATAATCTAAGTAATAAGCCTCGGTTTAGTTATATTATACATTATCTATCATATTCTAGCTAAAATTCATACGAAATTAGCTTTAAATCGCCTAAAAATAATAAACTCGAATTTTGTACTTCAAACCGAAAATGCAGAAGTCGAAAATGACATTTCTTACCTCAAATCCGTATGAAATCGTACATGCAATAGGAGATTCACGTAGTACTCTTCGAGATCTTTCCGTTAACGTATAGAACACGAGATTTGGCCGGTCGGTTTGAGAGAAAAGTTAGAGAGATGTTTCGGGCTAGAGAGAGAAGCTCTGGAATTTGCTAGAAGGATTTTGCAAAAGTGAGAAAATGTAACTCCCGACTCCTATTTATACTAAATCTCGAAATTACATCATTTTACGCAAATTTCTCAAAATTACTAAAAATAAAAATGCAAATAAAAAGCAAGGTGTTATAGTATGAGCCCACCACGCTTGCACTTCGTCCTCGAAGTACCTAAGGCTCAAACAGATGCGGGTATCGAATTCTCATGTCCTGCTCAGATTCCCAAGTCTGAGAAATTCCGTGAGAAGTTCTCCATTGCACCAACACCATTGCTACCTCTCGATTTCTCAACTTCTTCATCTTTGTCTCTAGAATGACTTCAGGCTCGTCACATTGCAGCTTCTCATTAATCTTATAAGTCAGATGATCGGCCCACTTTTCTCTGTCATCTTCTTTGCACTTCCTTAGTTGCGAAACGTGAAATACGGGGTGTATGTTGGACAGTTCGCTTGGCAAGTCCAACAGATAAGATTGAGTTCCAACACGCTCGGTGATCTTGAAAGGACCAACGAATCGTGGTGCTAACTTGCCACGCTTGCCGAATCTGAACACACCTTTCATCGGCGAGACTTTTAATACAACATAGTCGTCCTTCTGGAATTCTAAAGGTTTATGGCGTCGGTCGTGATACGATTTCTGTCGAGATTGAGCAGTTTCCAATCGTTGACGTATGATTCGGATCTTTTCATTTGTCTGCTGAAGTAGCTCGGGACCGGCGATTGGTGCTTCACCGGCTTCATGCCAACACGTAGGAGTTCGGCACTTGCGTCCGTATAAGGCTTCGAAAGGTGCGGCTTTGATAGATGAGTGGTAACTATTGTTATAAGAAAATTCTGCTAACGGCAAGTGGTCATCCCAACTACCGCTAAACTCAAGAACACATGCCCGCAGCATGTCTTCGAGTGTAAGGATCGTACGCTCACTCTGGCCATCAGGCTGTGGATGATACGCTGTGCTCATTCTGATCTTAGTGCCTAATCCATCTTGTAATGCACTCCAGAACCTCGAAGTGAATCGGCTGTCGCGGTCGGAAACAATTGACAAAGGCACACCGTGTCGTGTAACGATCTCGTCTATGTACAACTTGGCTAGTTTCTCAAGAGAATAGTTTTCGCGAATCGGAATGAAATGTGCGACTTTGGTTAGGCGATCCACGATAACCCATATTGCATCGTGCTGTCTTCGTGTAGTCGGCAACTTCGTCACAAAGTCCATAGTTGTGTGATCGAACTTCCACTCGGGGATCGGTAAGGGCTGAAGACTGCCGTAAGGCTGCTGATGCTCCGCTTTGACTAATCGGCATGTAACACAATTATCAACATATTGGCCTACGTCTCTTTTCATACCGGGCCACCAATACTCGACTTTTAGATCGTTGTACATCTTGGTGCTGCCGGGATGTACAGAAAAGTTTGAGCAATGCGCTTCTGAGAGTATCTTCTGTCGTATACCTCCAAATTTCGGAACCCAAACACGATTCTTGAAGAGCTTTAAGCCACGAGGGCTATCGATTAAGAATTGAAGTTGCCCTTTCATGTCCTCAGAGTTGAGGTTTTCTTCTTTTAGGGCTTCGGCTTGAGAAACGAGAATTTCATCAATCAGAGTAGATGAAAACGAAGTATGAGTCAAGGTATAGAGACATTTAGCAGAGTAGGATTTACGACTCAATGCGTCGGCCACCACATTCGCTTTGCCAGGGTGATAAAGAATATCACAGTCATAGTCTTTGATGAGTTCCATGGAGCGTCGCTGGCGCATGTTGAGCTCCTTCTGGCTGAAAACATACTTAAGGCTCTTGTGATCCGTATACAGCTGACATTTGGTGCCGTAGAGATAATGCCGCCATGTTTTCAACGCAAAAGTCACAGCAGCAAGTTCAAGGTCATGAGTCGGATGACTCTTTTCATGATCCTTAAGTTGGCGAGAAGCATATGCTATGACTCTGCCTCTTTGCATCAAAACACACCCAAGCCCTTGATATGAAGCATCGCTGAAGACCACAAAGTCTTCATTGCCTTCGGGTAAGGCCAGAATAGGTGCTTCGGTGAGTTTCTGCTTTAAAGTTCGGAATGAGTTCTCTTGAGCTTCTTCCCAAATAAAGGGAACATTCTTGCGAGTAAGAGATGTAAGAGGCATGGCTAGTTTTGAGAAGTCCTTAATGAATCGACGGTAGTAACCCGCCAATCCCAAGAAACTTCGGATCTCGGTAGCTGATTTGGGAGCTTCCCAATTTTGAATGGCTTCTATCTTAGAAGGATCCACAGAGATTCCTTCACCAGATATCACATGACCAAGGAATTGTATCTGTCGCAACCAAAATTCGCATTTAGAGAACTTGGCGTAAAGTCGCTCCTTGCGCAGCAACTCTAGCAGCTCTCTAAGATGCACAGCATGCTCAGCTTCAGTTTTCGAGTAGATGAGAATATCGTCTATAAAGACGATAACAGACTTATCGAGCATTGGTCTACAAACGCGGTTCATCAGATCCATGAACGCCGCAGGAGCGTTTGTAAGGCCAAAGGGCATAACAAGAAACTCGTAATGCCCATATCTGGTACGGAAAGCCGTTTTAGGGACGTCTTCTTCATGAACTTTGAGCTGATGATACCCAGATCTAAGATCGATCTTTGAGAAGTAACTGGCTCCCTGAAGCTGGTCGAAAAGATCGTCTATTCTGGGCAACGGATATTTGTTCTTTATTGTTACCTTGTTCAACTCCCTATAATCAATGCACATCCGGAGAGTCCCATCTTTCTTCTTAACGAATAAAACAGGAGCTCCCCAGGGAGATGAACTTGGTCGTATGAGTCCCTTATCTAGCAATTCTTGCAATTGCTTCATCATTTCTTGCATCTCTGCAGGTGCAAGTCTATAAGGGGCTCGAGCAATCGGTGCCGCGCCGGGCACTAAATCAATTCTGAACTCCACCTGACGGTCTGGCGGGAGTCCAGAGATGTCCTCGGGAAAGACATCGGGAAACTCGGAGGCTATCGGAACCTCGGCTAATGCTTTCTTTTCAGACTTAGCATCTATCGCATATGCTAAGTATGACACGCAACCCTTAGCTATATGCTTCCTAGCTTTGACTACAGAAATTAAACATATTTCACCTGTTTTTCTGTCACCGTAGATGCAAATATTGCGGCCATCCGGAGCAGTGAGCTTTATCAACTTCTTCTTGCAGACAATGCTGGCGTCATGATGATCAAGCCAATCCATACCCACGATGACGTCGAATTCATGAAAGTCCATCGGGATAAGGTCCAGTTGGAATGTGCAGTTGTCGAGCAAAATGATGCAGTCACGGTAAATTTTATCGGTAGACACACTTACATTACTAGCCGTTTCAATATCAAAGATAACAGGTAGAGTAGTCGGTGCAATTCCAAGTTTAGATGCAAATGAATTTGATATGAAGGAACGGTTGGCTCCTGAATCAAAAATAACTCTAGCAGGGATAGAGTTAACAAGAAACGTACCAGATACCACATCTGGTATTTCCTTCGCTTGCTCGGCTGTTATTTGGAATGCGCGATTCTGACTCCTAGTTGGCTCGTTACGGCGACTGGAACCTCCACGCGATGCGCTATGTCAGGCTGGTTGATTCTGTCTTTGTTGATGATATTGATGTTGTTGCTGAGGTCGGTATTGCTGTTGCTGCAATCGCGGATGATGCTCTGCACTCGGGTAAATCATGCTGAACGGATGCGTACATGCATGCTCATTATGTCCAGGGCGTAAACAGTTGTTGCAAACTTTAACTTTGTTAGGACATTCTTCACTGCTATGTCCTATTTCGTTGCACACATAGCACCTCACATCATTGGGGTTACAACGCCCAATGTGTGACTTCTGGCAGCGGTGACACTGCCTCGGCTCAGAATGTACCGCATATGATCGAGTTTGCTGTGCTGGAGGCGAGCTCAACTGTCGGTACTGAAACTGCTGTGGCTGAGAATATCTGGATGAAGATCCAGAATAGCTTCCGGTGCGCGATTTCTTGGGCGGTGATGGACATGTCGGGTTAACAGAGGAAGTAGGAACTCCTCCAGCTCGAATAAAATCCTGCTCGAGAATTCGAGCAGCTTCAACACAGTCAGCATAGTTGGTATATCCCCGGTGCTTCAGGAACTTCTGATATTCAGGATGCAGACCCATCAGAAAACGGTCGATCTTTCGCTCTTCAGTAGCGACTTGATAGTCAGACAGCAAGCTTAATCGGGTAAATTCTATCTCATACTCAGTCACCGATTTGGTTCCCTGAGTAAGAGACATCAGTTTCTCTTTCAAACGTTTCTTTTCATCAGCTGGGCAGTACTGACGAAAGAAGATAACTTTAAACTCATCCCAAGATAGGGACTTAATCCAGTTGGCTCCGTGCATGTTTTCCTGAGATCTCCACCACATAACAGCGCCACCCTCGAACAGTGTAGTAGCAAATTGGATGCTTCAGCACAGTCGCTGATGAGAAAAATCCGCTCAATGCCAGTGATCCACTCAAGTGCTTCGATCGAATTTGCAGCACCCTTAAAAGGTTGAGCTCCGCAAGCCTTAAAGTAACGGAAGTTGCAGCCCTTAGGAGGGACTACAGGGGTTTCCTCCTCGTCGGTGTCGTCGTTGTGGCGTCCAGTGTCACCATGCTGTTGTTTCCTACGTTCTTCTCTACGCTTAGTTTCGGCTTCATCACGAGCACGAAACTGATCTTGTAAGAACTTAGCTTGACGCTCGTTGTTTTCATTGAGCATCGTTTGCATTATTTGCATGATCTGTTCAGGAGTGAGTCCACCTCCAGCTCCTTCACCAGATCCAGACATGTTCTGAAATTATATAAATAATACTTGCATAAGAATAGGCATAACTCCTATTCTACCCCATTTCCCAATTCCTAAAGCAAAGTCAAAGCCTATCTCAGGTCAAGTTAAAGCCTAGACATTCAAAGCTAATATCTTCGCTTAAAAGTTTGAGTCCAAGTGTTATTGCTAACACTTGAATCCCTCAAACTAATGCTCTGATACCATCCTGTCACATCCTTGCTTTAAAACACGCTTGCTTATCCCAGGAATAACAATAAATGCATAAAGCTAAATAAAACATTACAATAAGTCTTGCACTACACATGCTTCAAGGTTACAGTACTAAGTTGCTAAAAACATCATAACATAAATAAAAGCAGCTACCCAAAACCCAAGGCATCATAAGCTATACCACAAGCTGAAAATGAGCTAAGTCCTCTGGGCAGATCAGATAATAGACCTAAGCAGAAGGTCCAGCTTGTTCTTTACCTTTTCCTGTAAAAATTGTAAGTAGCAACTGTAAGCTAATGCTTAGTGAGTAAACAGATATTCAAGAATGCATGTAAAATATGAGGCGAAAATGCCTATAAAGGTTGTTATGCTTGCTTGCTTGCTTGCTTGCTCATTTGCTTAATACCCAGAAAGAACGCTGCACAATTGAGACATTTCACGCAGAACGGAGATGCCACCACTATGGGTTTACCGCTGACAGATGATCAATCTGTGATACGGGGCTAGCTACCCGTATAATGCTCAAGGGATAGTGGTGAACATCAGAATTGCTTGCTCGCTAAATATAATGCTTATGAGATGCACAAAGAAACGCTAACACAAGGTTTGCTGTATAGTATGCAGATGAATAAACAGATAGCAGATAAATATGCATATTAATAGATCAAATGTAAGATCCGGCTAAGCTGGGCATCACCTGTACCACAGTGTTCGCCTTCACTCACAAAAGTCTATTGAATTCCAAAGAAGTCACATAGAAGCAATTTATGTCTCAATTTCATATAAAAACATGTAAACAAGAATAACTGTTACTCACAGTACTGAAAATGCTTTGAAACGCTCTGAAATACTTGCTCGGGCTTATTTATGCTTTAAATTGCTTTATAATGCTTGCACTTGCTTATCTAGGCTCAATATAGACTGGCACTGGCTTTGACTCGCAGCTGGGCTAAACAGCTTATGTATAATATCTGAAGTTTAATATTTACAGAACATGTGCTAAATTAATATTGTAGCTCAATATTCCAACATCTATAAGCCATAACTTCTAGCTAAATATTTTGCTAATTTATGCGTTGTTCGTAAATTTTATCAATTAGATTCGAAATTTAGGGGTTAGATTCGAATCTGAGCATCAGATTCGAAGTCAGATTCGAATCTGAGTAACAAACTCGAAGCCAGACTCGAACTGGGTTAGATTCGAAGCCAGACTCGAACAGGGGAGGGGTTAGATTCGAACCTCATTCGAATCTGAGGATAGATTCGAGACCCATATCTCGAATCTAGCTCTATTCGAGTCTGTTCTTGGCATTTCGAGTCTGTTCTATACATACTCGAGTTTGTTCATAAACTACAGCTTTAAACATGCATTTTCAAGCCTCAAATCCACAAATAATCTAAGTAATAAGCCTCGGTTTAGTTATATTATACATTATCTATCATATTCTAGCTAAAATTCATACGAAATTAGCTTTAAATCGCCTAAAAATAATAAACTCGAATTTTGTACTTCAAACCGAAAATGCAGAAGTCGAAAATGACATTTCTTACCTCAAATCCGTATGAAATCGTACATGCAATAGGAGATTCACGTAGTACTCTTCGAGATCTTTCCGTTAACGTATAGAACACGAGATTTGGCCGGTCGGTTTGAGAGAAAAGTTAGAGAGATGTTTCGGGCTAGAGAGAGAAGCTCTGGAATTTGCTAGAAGGATTTTGCAAAAGTGAGAAAATGTAACTCCCGACTCCTATTTATACTAAATCCCGAAATTACATCATTTTACGCAAATTGCTCAAAATTACTAAAAATAAAAATGCAAATAAAAAGCAAGGTGTTATACAAGGTAACCCCATGGAACCCCGACTCAAAAACAATCCCAACGAAACCCCGAGAACTCAATCAAACCCGACCAAAAAACAATTTCAACAATATCCCGAAAACCCAACGAAATATGACCCAAAATCCCAAACGGAACCCGACCCCAAAAACCCCCAAACCGCCCCCAACAGCCCCCAAGGCTTGCAAACTCGACTCCCCCCTCCCTGACCATCGAACGCGCCCACGCCCCCAGCCCCATGCGCCCGCGCCCTGCAGCTCTCGTCGCGGCCACGCTCACCCGAGCGCGACCGCGCTCCCTTGCGGTCTGGCCCTCCTTCTTCTTCGCTGATCTGCTGCTGCCCAGGAGTACAAAACTCCATTTCCATCAACTTCCAGTAAGAAAACACATATATCTCTCATACATATTAACCCACACATGTCCCATAATCTTTCATAAGATTTCAACAATACATAACTCAATTTCTTTTGCTTACCTTTGAAACCTCAAACCCAAAGATGAAGATGGAGTTTGAATTTCGGCACCTCAAACCCAAGTTATGGAGTTGATCCTGCTGCTCCAAGAAAACCCACGTACACACACTAATTTCACACACACTTCACACTTTCTTAATTTGGAGGAAAGCAAAGGAGAAATACGTACATATTCTTTTCTATTTTCAACGGGTTCCAACCCACTAGCCCGAACCCGATACCCCAATTTCACAATTAATATCCACTTAACCCAATTAATTTCACGAACTCAATTATATAATTAATCCACTAAATTTATAACCCGGAGACACGTAACTCGCAACCCGACACGTATCAATCCACTACTCGGGATCTCATTAGTCCAACACAAAATTAATTATTTAAATATCCACTAAAATAATTCCACGCAATTATCACAAAAACGGGATGTTACAAATCCTCCCCTCTTAAAAAGATTCCGTCCCCGGAATCTATCGCAAGCCCATTCGCAAATGTTGACTTACAACTCTCGACATCATCAACAACTCTGATAAATTCGCATTTGAACTCTGAATGGCACAATCATCATTAATACACGTCTTCACTTCACAGTTAGTCAATCCACTAATAGCTCAATTAAATCCCCTAATTCACATATTAGCAACTGACAGATCCTCTATTCACAGAGTCTTCACGTGGCGTCGCCTCATAAGCCACTCGGCCCACGTATGATCTCAGTCCATCGATTTTCACTCTCTCTCATCACATACTCGCATAACTCTATATAGATCATCCACTAACATAACACATAAAGACATCTCTATCGAATCACTAACGCAAGCTCATAAACATGGTTAAAATCATAAAGGGATTAAATCCACTCTCAATAGACTAATCCACTATCACAACAGAACTCTCGACTCTTTTCATCACAACAGATAAACACATTTCATAAAACGCAATATTATAGATACGGATAGCACACACAAGAATTTAAATCCACTATCAATATGATAATCCACTATCAGAATTAATTAATCCACTAGCACATCACAAACACATTCACAAAGATTACTCATACAACTCACATAACTCAGCAAGATTAACCCACTAACATAGCACAATGCCCAATCCCAGAACTCTGATAACCCATCTTACCACAATATATTCCACTCTCACACACATACCCAGATATAACAATCCCATATAACCCATACACAACCATTCCACACCTCTGTCACTGAGCCACATAATCACCGACAAAACGAAGCAGTCATACACAACGGAACACATACACTTATCACAAACATTGCCCAATAACCCGCCCCACAACTGACACACACTTAAAGCAAGCTCAGAAAGACATACCCGAAACCATATCAGCATCATCTCGAGCTTCCTCTGCAGTCGCCTGAAAGACTCGACCCCTTGCCCTAGTATCATGACGACCAGATGACGACGGCTCTGCTCTGGCCCCACTAGAACTCGCACCCTGTACCACTGGTCCCGACTCTGGGCAGTCTCGCACTCTGTGTCCCGGCCTCCCACAACGAAAGCATAACGGCTCTGGGACGGTACACGTGGCGGCAGCATGTCCCTGCTGACCGCATCGATAACACCTGGGCACACACGGCCTACTATGGCGACGGTGGCATCTCGGGCACTCCCGATCTCCAACCGAACTGTCTCCTCTATCGCCCCCATCTCGAGGTCTCTGCCCCACACTGCTCTGGCTCTACCCTGTATATCTCGAACTCTGCCTCTGACTCTGACTACCTGATCGCTGGCTCCGCCCCAGTCCATTCGACCTCCGCTCCCTATCCCTGTCTCTGTCTCTATCTCCGTCTCGTCTGTCTCTCGAACTATGACCCGAACGCCGCTCCCTAGAATCGTCTCGGGAATGTCTCCGATCTCTCGAGGATCGCTCGGGAGTCCTCACACGTCGGCGCTGAAAGGATGGGTCCTCTCTCTGCTTAGCTATCTCCCGCTCTCTAATACGGGCCATCTCTAACGCTCTGGCGAAGGTAGGTGTCTCATGCATCCCAACGAACTCTCTAATATCAGCTCGCAGTCCATCAATGAATGCATCGACCTTTCGCTGCTCGGTGGCGATGTGATGGGTGACAAACTGCGAATACTCATTAAACTGGTACACATACTGCTGCACTGTCATCTCGCCCTGTTGCAAATGCAAAAACCGACGCTCCATCTCCCGCCTTTCATCTCTGGGAATATACTGCAGCTCGAACACGGCTCTAAACTGATCCCACGTCATCGCATAAGCTGCAGAAGATGTCATCGCTGACTCAATAGATTTCCACCACTGAGATGCCCCTCCCCTCAACAGATAAGCTGCATACCCCACCATATCCCTCGGCTCCACATGCGCAACTCGAAAAGCAGCCTCTACCTCGCGCTCCCATGCCATAGCCATCCCTGGCTCACCCCCGCCTCTAAACTCTGGCGGATTCCCGGTCATGAAATCCTTAAACGAACCCCCTCGCCGAGACGTAGATGAAGGAGGCACCCGTACCCGTATCCTGACCACCCCCAGCACGTGGTCCCACACCCTGATCCTGTTCCTGCTCTCTCTGCTGCCTGTAAAACTCGGTCAATACCCCCAGAAGCTCTGACTTGCGAATGAACTCGTCCCCTGGCGCCTTACCCGCGCCGGATCCCTCGCCTTGATCTGTCATAACTATCTGCACAAACCAAAACAATTGAGAACCATAGATAGATCACCCAGCGTTATACACTAAGCCAGGTTAATTAATTCCACCAAAATCAATCGCAATGGATCCCCCACGGATCGGAACAAGGTTTAAGTTAAGCATCCACTAATGATACTCAAACTTCAAACCACAAGCTCTGATACCATGCTGTAACACCCGGCCCGAACCTAGAAATGTCATGCCAATACAATACACAGGTGGCAATATCTCAATAACTCAAACATTCACATGTCACAGGATAACTGAAATCACTAGCAATTTAAAACTTTTATATAAACACTATTAACGTATAATCCGCTAATTACACAAGCCCAGAAGCTGTTAACATAAATAATATTGATCAGATCATTACACAAAACTAACACAAAGCTTCCCAGATAATTCCCGATCCCAAATCAACAAGCACAGCTACTGATCCCGTCACTGATACCCTGAACATGGCAGACTCGAATACGTAAGCTCGAAAGCTCGTGAGTACTCGAGGGTTAGACCCTGCACAGTAAGCACATAACATGCATACACATAGCACATACGCACAACACAAGCTCAATCTCTGTCCCTGGCAATCAACAATCAACATCTCAGTACAGGTATGAACACATAGCATGAGATCCCAAGCCCTGCACCGAATCACTGAAGGGGGACCCTTCCCCAGCTAACGACCGCGGCCGCGGTGGTTAGCCACAACCCTATAGCACGGGCGCGAACCGGCTACAGGCCCTGCCGTGTATACACGCCCCAAGGACGGTTAGGGACAGTCAACCCGCGCGATAACCCATTGCGAATCACCGTCCGCATGGAACTCATCACGGACCTAGGACTGGATCTCATCTCATGCACATATATCACATATGTAAGAATAGAATCATACCTGCAGCCCGCGTCCCTGTCTCGTACACAATATATCACAGTATACACATATAACACAATACGACCCAGAAAATAGAGCGCTCGTTTGGAAAAGACTCGGGTACTCACCTGGTCGATCCACTAATCTCGGAATCTCTGACTCGGCTCGATTTGCTGACCCGTCCCTGCATTCACACGGATCCCAACTATTAAGCCATTGAATACTCCTTCATCCGCAAATTTCAGAATTTCAGCAGAATTGGCTCCTCAAACAGAGGCTGAAGTGGAATACATGGGCAAAGTCCCGTATTCAAGTGTTGTGGGAAGTCTTATGTACGTTATGGTGTGCACTAGGCCGGACATAGCTCATGCTATAAGTGTTGTTTCTCGCTACATGGCATGTCCTGGAAAGGAGCATTGGGTTGCCGTTAAGAGAATTTTTCGATACCTTAAGGGTTCGGCAGATGTGGGTCTCATTTACGGAGGAAATAGAGACTGTTTTGTGGCTGGATTTTCTGATTCAGATTATGCAGCTGATATAGATACTCGAAGGTCGTTAACATGATATGTATTCACTGTTGGAGAAGGTATAGTGAGTTGGAAAGCTACATTGCAGCCTTCAGTCGCGTTGTCCACAACAGAGGCGGAGTATATGGCGCTCACAGAGGCTGCAAAGGAGGGTATCTGGCTGAAAGGCTTGCTTGGACACCTTGGATTTCATCAAGATCAGGCTGTTGTGTTTTGTGACAGCCTTAGTGCAATTTGTCTCGCGAAAGATCAAGTGCATCACGAGAGAACGAAACATATAGATGTTCGTTATCACTTTATACGTTCGGAAATGAGAGTTAAAGTGAAGAAGGTGAAGACAGAAGACAACCCATCAGATGCGCTAACTAAACCCGTTCCATTACACGAATTTAGACATTGTTTAGATCTCCTAAACATAGATAGATGGAAATAGAATTTTCTGTTTTTGACTTTAGTAGAATTAAAGTCAAGGTGGAGATTTGTTGAGTGGAATGACTTTAATTCACTTGTATAGTTAGTTGTATTTCCTTATTTTCCCTATCATTGTAATCTCGTAGCCTATAAATAAGGGCTGACCTCTCCATTGTAATCAGTTCATTCAATAAAAGATTTCTCTCTAAATTCCCTTAAATTCCTAACATGACGTAATTGAATTTGGCGGTCAAGGAAGTGCAATTGAATTCTGGAAATTTGGAATCGCTGTGTGTATTCTGGAAGTCCAAGATTCTGAAATTTTCGTTTGTGATGTATTTGAATTTCTTGGCAATCGATTTTGCGATTGGGTGGTGTTGTGTTTGAATTTCTTTGAAAGAAATCAAGTTCAGATTTGGGTCATTCGTCTTGGTCTCGTTGTTTTGTTTTTTCTTGGTTCGTTTCAATTTTGGGTTTCAAGAAAACGAATTCTTGAACGTTGTTACTGTTTTGGGTTTCAAGAAAACGAATTCTTGAACGTTGCTACTGTTTTGAAATATGAATTCGCAAGTCGTAAGAAATTGATTTGGATGTTGTGGTTTAGTCTTGAATCAAGTTTGGATTTCGGTGATTTGTATTTATCTCGGGTTTTTGTTTTCTTGATTCGTTTTGAAGACGAAATGGTCGTTTGGGTTTTTCTTGAATGACGATTCAAGAATTTAGGTGTCAACTCATTTTCGTATGTTCAGTTTAGTTTCAAAATTAGAGCTGCGTTTTTTTGAATTCATGTTGATTCAAGAAGTCGGTGTTGATTGAATTTCGAGTTGTTCCTTTTCGTAGGCATTTAGATGGCGATATAAGTTCCGTTTGATTTTTGATTTGTTTTTTATGACGGTTGGTTTTCGGATTGTTTCGTCATGTCGGGGAAATGCATCGATTTGTTTAGTGATCGACGTTTGGGTTATGTCGTTCCGGTTTGTTCAAACCGTGATTTGGGTTTTCGGTTAACGATCGTTTATTTGCCGATTTGGAGTATTATTCTCGACTTTGGAGTTTGAATTGGTTCGTATCATCATTTGGGTGGAGTTTCTCATTCGTTATTGGTTACCCGTTAGTTTTTGGGGTATTTGGGAGAAATTACACATTAGTATTTAGTTGCGATGATCGTTGTATTTTGGGTCCGGATTTTGTTGATCGGTTGATAGGTTCCGGCGTCGTTTTTGGGTTGTCGCTTTTGCGTTGTTTCGGGCCGTTTGGATATTTTGTTTTGGGCTATCGTTTCGTTGCGACATTTGGTAACCGGTTGATTTTGGATATGGATTTGTTCTCCGGTTTGTTGGTTTGGTGCACGTTGGTGTTTTGGGTCGCATAGATGATATTTGATATTTGTTGCTTCGGGATTGAAGTTTTGGATTTTGGGTTTGTGTTTTGAATTTGAATTTGATAGTGTGTTTCCAAATAGGTGGAGTAACACAAATTTGTTTATGGGATTTGTTTTGTTTTGTTTTTGAAATTCAAGTCAAGGTGGAGATTTGTTAGGATAGCGACTTGAATTAGTAGTAATAGTTCAGGGGGTTTAGTGTAATTCCCTGATAGTTAGATTAGAGTTAGTGTTGAAATTTTTAGTATAAATAAGTCCTATGGGTTAATGAGGACACTAACTCAAGTTGTAGTCATGTAACCCAATTTGTTAGTGAATTTGAATATTCTTCTTTCATGATTCACATCTGTGGGTTCTTGATTTTGTGAGTTCTTGGTTTCTGTTTGTAATTAGTTTCTGAATTCCTAACATGGAAGATTAAATCATTTTTAACTTCATAAATAAAAAAAAATGGTGGAACGAAAAGATTTCACAAATAGCAATTTCAAGAAGCAAGCACTACAACCCAACCTTGAAATGAATGTTTGGGTTGAGTTTCAAGGTTCGAGTTTTAATGTGAAGTCGAGCTGCATGTTAGGGTATCGACTCGACTCGCTGCGAACACGGCCGGTCCTAAGATTTTTAATGCCCAGGGCGAATAACAGAGAAAATGCCCTATATTGACATAAAATACTTAAACAAAACACACACCGAAATTTTAGGGGTTTGGAACCTAATCAAGCTAGGCGGTTCATTCCCACGCTGAATTTTACTAAAAAAAATAATATGTTATGGCTACATTAACGACATTTGTTTTCTTAACATGAATGTCTTCATTATTTTTAGGTTAACCAGGATATTTAGTTTAAGATCCATGTAATGAACTAGTTAGTTCTTGTTTTTTTTTTCCTTACGTTTTCTATTTTGAGCACCTATGATTATTTTAGAGGAAACATGGTAAATCAGAATCAAGCAAATAAATTTTATAAGATAAAACAATAATCGAGCATAGAACGTTAAATCTTGAAAACAGCAGGAGCGATGAGTCGCGAGCAAGAAAACCAACATTCTTAAATATCAAACAAAAAGCAACAATTTGCACTATCAACAAATACCTTATCAAACAAAAATCAGCAAAAGAATCAAACAAATACCTATTTGACAGATTGTAACCATAGCCAACATTGTAAGTTTGTAACCATTCACGGATTCTCAAAATAATTAACAAATTGACTGATTGTTTCTCATTCACATTTGGATTTAGTAATTTCAGGTTCAAGAGTTCAATTGAAACAAACAAGAAAAACATTTGGAACCAATTGGAACATTAGCCTTTCTAGAATTTGAAGCCATATGGAATACTTGAAACAAAAAACAAGTCATGCCAAGTTTATCACGATTACAAGCCATGTGCAAGAGTTCAAAGTGCTGAATAAATTAGGACTGTAACCATACTAGTATACTACTATACTAGAATAATGTTCATAACAATATAACACAACTACAAGAGCAGAATAAAAATCAATCCAAAATAAAAAATCAACAGAAGAAATTCAATCAGAATAATAAAACATACCTCATGAAGAATTGAACTCGTTATGTTTTCCAACCACAAATCATTTATGACGATCGAAGAAATGAACATCATTCGAAGCGTCGATCATAAGGCAGAAGCAAGGATGTGAGCCGCGCAAAGGGCGGAAGCAAAGAAGTGAGCCGAGCAGAGATCGATTGAAGCTTTGAAGCAAGCGAGTGACCACCGAGCAGAGACGACCTCTGTGTTTAAAACTTCAGCGACAGACACGCACATGCCAACACCCTTCCGTCTTCTTCGTTCTTCATTCCGCTTCACGCACGTACGTCCATCGATTAATGATTAAATCGATTCCCGAGCAAACGATTGACTGATTTCTGAGTGAGACCCTTCTTCTTCTTTGCCGTTTGGGTTTCCTGCTTCACGTTTCCCTTTGATTGCCTGCTTCACGTTTCCCTTTGATTGCCTGCTTCACGCTTTCATAATTCTGTGAAAAACCACCGGTAGCCTAAAATTGAACCTAGTAATGGGTTACAAGCCTCAAAAAAATGATGCCCCTGAATTTGTAAAAGAATTTCTGCCGTGGGCCTGAGCCCAGTCTGCCCATATATGTGGGCCGGGCCTGGCTGCGAATAGACCTAAGTTAGATACAAATAACTGAATATAAGTACCAATAAATCTCAATTTGATGGGCGAATTTATGTTTAGGACTTTAGGTGGACAATATACGAGGATGTGTCACCAAATAAGATGTGGGTGTGCGAGCCTGCCTCACAACCGATTTTGGTGATGGACGAGAAACATATAACACAGAAAAACGGTGTAATCATTTCATTTGCCAGAGTGTAAATGTACCTTACTCGGAAGCCCTTTTGTATTCTTCAAAATTTCAATTGGTAACGTCTCAAGCACTTTCAAAGGAATCAGATCCTCGGTATGCCTGTGTGAGAATTAAAGGTGAAATACACAGAAGCAAAGAAAACATGCCATTCAATATTTGAACTGAATGTGAATACGTGCTCAAAAAAGTGGGCTTGTAATTAAAGTATACCAAATGTAATCAACAGTGCCCATAAATCTGGAGTGGAAGGACGTCGCTATAGGTTCTCCATGATCATCTCTCGTCAAACGGCTAGCCTAAAAAAATGAAACCAAGTCATAGAACTATTTTCAAATTTATTCATTTGTATCATCTCATCATATAGCCCATAAGTAAATTATAAGTTCCAACAAATATGAACTTACACAGCAACCTACATCTAAAAGGAACGTGCTTTCGGAACAGTCAAACTATTTTAGGCCACATCCTTTAAAAATCAAAATTTAATGGTCTGCATTCTATTTTTATCATCAAACAAAAGATGTAGTCAAACTCAGACGTGGTTGCTTAATTTCAGACAACTAAAATGAAACATGTACACTTACGACTTACTTGGGAACGGAGGGAGCATATGGTCGCTAAAAGAGAACATTAATCCAAAGTAAAATGAACTCAAAGTCACATAAGTGGAAGTAAATAGAGAAGTTAAAGAGACATGTGTACAGACAAGAAAGCATAGAGACATGTGTAACACTTGATACAGGTTGCTCAAAAACAATATTAAACCATAAATAATAAAAAAAATATTATTTGTCATCACGCTATACATTTTGAGATGCACCATTTGTATATACTCGAACGAATTACAAAAATGGGATTTTTACTCAAAAACCTTAAAGTTGGACCATTTTTATGATTAAAACCCCCAACTATTTTGTTGTCACAAACAACCCAACCGACTAAAATCTCACGAAACTGGATGCAACTGTTGCATCCAATGTTGTAAAAATCTTCCCTAATCGGCGCCTAGGCGGTGATCGGTATCTTCCTGATGTGATTAGGTTGTGATCGGCCTTATTTAGGCGGATTCGATCTCGGGGGGTCCTGGGCGGTCAAAAAGTCAACTTCTATTAGAAATTTAAATAAAAAAAGACAAAAAAAGCAAAAAAAAAAAAAAGACAGATTAGTGTTGTTCCTTCATACGACGCTCACATCTGCTGCTTTTCCTTCATACGACGCTCGCCTCTGCTCCTTGCATCTCTCATTCTCTCTGCTCGGTGGTGCTCGGTGGTCGACTGCTCGGCCTCTCTCTCCGTGCGTCTCACATCTGTTGCTTTTCCTTCACACGCCGTCTCTCATTCTCTCTGCTTTTCCTTCATACGACGATCAAGGTGAATCTATCTAATATTCTATTCTAATTATAGTATTAATGAAGTAGAATTTTATATTTGAACTTTGAAATATGTCTATTTGAAGTTTTTAACAATTATGGTTGTCTTATTATAAAACAAAGTTTTGGATGTTATGATTAATTATATTTATATCGACTATTTATAGATATGTTGTATGTCTCTCATCCTCGACTACTCCCAACTACTCCCCGCCTAGGCAGGCCACTTCCTCGTCCCCAATCGGCCAGCCGACTACCGCCTAGCGTTTCTACAACATTGGTTGCAACTAGTCCTCTGACGACTGACTTGGTTTCTCGTTTAGAGTTAGACGCACTAAAACTGTTGAGATGTAGGCTTCGATATTGAGAAAGGGGCAGTCAGCCCTAATTCCTTTGTAGCCCATAGGTTAATTAAGGAAACATTACCTTGTATTAGTCTATATAATCTCATTGTACTTGTAATATTTCTCTATCACCTCATAATAAGATAACCCTAGTTGCCCCAGTGGACGTAGGTCGACCACGTAATATCGTTGTGTTATCGCTTTCTATTTACATTGTGTGTGTTGTGTGTGTGACGAGCAATTTCCTAACAACCGAGCTCACGTCTGTCACAACCCAGCCCCTGCCGCCACTGCCGTCGCCTGAGCGCCGCCGTCGACCGCCGCCGCAGCCGCCGCCTGAAACCCTAATCCAGAAACCCTAGCCGCCTGAACCCTAGCAAACAGAACCCAAGTCACAGAAACCCTTTTGGCGCAAACCCTTTGCCCAGAAACGCTAGCGCCTCCGCCGCCGCCGCCAGCAAAAACATTAGTTGTCGCAGAAGGGTTGATTGATGTTGTTTGCTGCTGTTGCGTCAAAACCCTAGCAGTTAGGGTTGGTTCTTGTTGGGTAATATTCATAATAGAGTTGAAAACAATTTATATTGTATAAAGTTCAGGGGGCTTTAGTGTAATTACTTAATAGTTGTCTTTTGTATAAATAGATGTTAGTAACTTATTGTAAGTAATAGTTGACATATAGGGAATACGTATGCTTGCATGAGAAGAGGAGAGAGAATGATTGCTTAACAAGAAAGTCAAGAACCTCAATTGTAATATTTCTTTTCTCGTTAATAAAGCATTCAGTATATTGTGTTGTTTATGATTGTGTTCATATGACTGTTAATGTTGAATAAATTTCATGAAATATTGAATCATCAATGGTATTCCGAAAGAGTCCAGGTTCATACAACAGACGCCTTCTAACGGTTTTGTCAGATGCATCTCGAGCTGAACAGGCAGAATACAATCAAATGATGTTAAAGGAAAGGAGACCAAAGGCTGAATAATGGTCCATATCAAAAATTGTAAAGATCAACAACATTCACATGTATAAATGGGCACGAGTGTTTACTCCAGCATTCGAAGTCCTTAGAGAAGATAGATCGATACAGTTTTTACATGAGGATGACCTGGACTTTGTCAACATTGACGATATTGAGTTTCTGCACAACAAGTGAAAAACACTATCAAGAAAGGGTTAACTCACGTCACTGCTGTTGCTGCCCTGACAAAAAGCATGAATCGTTGATCTATTGTCATGTGCTTAAGGGATTTCCAAATGGCGATTGAGAGCGCATTGGTTAAAGTTGGTCTAAAGGCTCTAGAATAAGATATTTTCCTCCTTATTCACTTTCCTGCATATAAAGTTCTGATGGGAGGCCAGCACGGGATCATCTTTGTGAATCAGAAAGGGCATAAAAGGTTCATGCGCATTGAGGACTTGCCTTGTTATTCCGATGGTACACTCAGATTAGTTAGAGCTGAGCTCACCAAATGACTGCAAAAGACGTTGCTCAACCAATCTTGGAGTTTAAACGAAAACCGAAGGATATTCAAGACATGCTCTGCGGCATCGAACTAATAAACGAAAGGCTACATATCAGGCAAGTGACTCGACGATTCGACGCCGTCCTTGACCTCAGAGAAACAACTGATCATGCCCGTAGTCATCCACAGTGATCAAAAGGGGGAGATTGTTAGACCTTAATTTCGATCATGTGGAATTTCATTTTTGTAATAGTTAGTTACTTTATTTCATATGTAATGTCATTTAATTTTTATTACTTTTTCGTTTGTAATTTCTAGTAGAGGGGTCTGGTTATCATTAGGCCAAAGTTCTAATAAATATAAAAGGAAACCCCACCTAGGGTCCCAAAACAATTGTCGAATTATCACATTTTGCAATCATACGGCCGCCGACCTTCATCATTATTCTCTTAATATCCATTGTCAGAAATAGAGTTTCTTTATTCTTTATGTCTTGGATTATTGCTGAATTATTGTGTTGATTATTACTGGGATTGATTACAACAATATTGATGTATTTGCGTTAAATAGTAATGGATAATTATGTATTTCTTATTAACATGAATTGTGATGTCATTAATTTTTATTTTTACAAAACAATATTACTATTGTTTTGATGGTAAAATATGTATTTTGAGAATGAATGTGCAAAATTGACAAAAACAACATAATCAGATAATTTTTAAAACAAATAGATTTATTGAATTCTCGTATTAGACCTCGGTATCTTATTAGAAGTGGAATCAGAAATCAGAGAGTTTACTTCTTATACGATCAAACAACACCTGAGTCTACCCTAAAACATCTTTTAAAGTCTCAATGAGTAATAGTTTGTATTATTAACATGTATCTTATGACTCACAAAGACATCTGCATACTTACTATGTATAAGCTTACCATTTTAGTAGCTTAACCTTTTTAGGCAAAAAAAAGACAATAGTGTGGCTAGTTCTTCTTCTCAAGCTTGAAGTTGTTTGATGTGAAAGCTAGAGACTAGTTGTTATGGTATTGCAGCACTTTATGCATTATGGATGTATTAAACTATGGTATATAGATTTTACTATGTATGATGCATTAGTTTAGAATTATCACTTTATTTAGCATGTGTAGTGCACGACTTATGTATGTTTGTGATTTTAGACTTTATGCTTTATGTGGAATTATCTTATGTGTGGTATTATGCAAATATTGGGAGTTTATCGTTGTCGAGGGTGTTTAAGTTTGGTATCAAAACACTAGTTTGAGGGATTCAGGTATGTGATGATATTTTGACTCAAACTTAGGTGAAGATATTAGAATGACATACCTAGACAACGACATAACTCACGATAGGAGTGTTCCTACTTTAGGATGAAATCTGGGTAGAATGTCTACTAGGTTATTCTGAATTTTTGATATAAGGTCGGTGATGATACTAACGCTGGGGGAGACCTTGGCCCTCGATCCCAACGACTTTTAAAGTATTTGCAGCGGTGCATTTAAACTATAATTGAATCTCGTCTCAAAACTCATGGGGAAGGGTCTTCTGTAAAAGAAAGAAGAAGAAAGGAGACGATGGTGATAGGACTCTCGTGATAACTCGAGTAAGGTTGTAATTTTTGGCAGTTCAATATTTACGGAGAAACTACATTTGTCGGGACTACTGAGGCAACACAATTACTGGAATGGTTGACTGCATCAGAGCAAATCTTTGAGATTAGTGACACTGTTGATAATAAGAAAGTTAGTTATGATTGTCCTCTATTGACTTGGGGAGCTGTTGTATGATTTAGGTCTACAAAGAATACCGGTAACATGATCAAGGCAATGACTTGGGATGATTTTATGGAATACGAACCTGTAACATAACCTCTTGCTTAACTACGACTGTGATGTTCTACTTGAATGCTTTTTGACTTTGTGCTTGCCTACATGTTACATATATTACAGTCTCTAATTACTCAATAAGCATAATCTTACCATTTTAGTGGCTTCTTTTCACGCAAGAAAGACAAGTGTGTGGCTGGTTCTTCTTCTCAAGCTTGAAGGTGTTTCCGTGTTTATTGTGGAAGCTATACACTAGTTGTTTTGTTATCGCAGCACTTTATCCATTATGGATTTATTGAAGACTTTAGTATGTCCAACGTAATAGTTTGAACGTATCACTTTATTTAGCACTTAATGTATCTTTGTGACTTTACACTTTATGCTTTATATATCTTTGTGATTTTACACTTTATGCTTTATGTGATATTATCTTAATAGTGGTATTATGCTAATATTTGAAGTTTATCATGAGATTATTGACATGGGTGTTTCATTTGGTTTATTCATTACTGAGAAGACGACATCTGCTTTGAATGGATCTCAAACCATTTGTTTTGGAGGTTCTAAGGAGTAGTAAAGAGAAATTGAAAATATTTTTTAATAGTATCGATCTATGACAAGGAGATGAATTTAATTCCAATGAAAGGTTGTGAATTCAATCAAACTCTAGTTGACGGTGTTGAAGTCCTCAGTTCACTCACTGAGTGTATGGTATAGATTGTTCTCCATCGGTGGAATTTAAGAATGTCATTTGTTCATCTATGTTATTATAAATATTATCTTCTATCAAGTTAATCAATCCTAACTCCCCTCCCTAGTCAAATTTTAAACAAAGTCACTGAGTTCATTTTGTCGTATTATTAACCCATCATTCAACATTGAGGATGGTTTGAGTGATGATGACAACAAATTCATTATTTTCTAGTCATCATTCACGGAGGGGGAGGCGGGGGAGGATGGTAATGTCAACTAGTGGTGAGTAAAAGTCGAACTAAAATCCAAAATATCAAAAGGAACCGAACTGAAGGTTTGGAATTCCTCTAAAAACCGAACCGAACGGAACCATTGAGAGAAAATCCTTTGGATAACGTTGGGCAAATTTTAACAGAATCATGTCATGAATGACAAGACCATGTTTCCTTTTATAAAAAAGAGTATTAACATATTTTAACAAGATCATGTATAAAATGACAGGCCATGTTGAATCCTTTGGAAAACGTTAATGCGAATTTTAACAGGTCAGGTATAGAACAAGGTCATATTGTTTCCTTTGAAATAAAAAAGGCGATGATAGATTTTAATAGGGATGAGCATTTTGACCAAAAAACTAATCCCTACCAAAAAAACCTAAAAACCGGCTCGGACCAAACCGTTATTAATGAAGTTGGTCGGGTTTCGATTTTTTTTAAATCACTATTTTCGGTTTTTGGGTTTGGTCTACCTGTTTCGGTTTTTAACCCGGCCCAAAACGAAATTTAAAACTGAAAAGGTTATTAAATTTAACAAAATTATAAAATATTTTAAAAACTTAAATGATACTTTGTCAAATAAAAAACAAATTTATAAAATCTTTTCCATATTTTAATGAATTTTGCCAAAACAATATTATTAATTTTGAAAAAAGTTATTATTAATCTACGAATCATTATGCTCATGTTTCACTCCACACCAATTTTGAAAAGATTTATTATCAATTCAACTTTGAAAATTTTTTGAAAACCCAATATTTTTAATTTTTGAGTAGATTTATTTACCCGCTGCATTGCGAGAATCGTTCCACACTTCCACTTCACCCAGCAACCCACCATTGTTAAAGAAAAATGCATAAACTTGATAATTTCACAAAGATAAAGAAAGAAAGATAAACAAAACATAAAATATCTATGAAAATTGTATCAGTTCCAACCGGTCCGAAGAACGAAAATACCGGACCAAAAAACCAGACCGGACCAAACCCATTTTACAAACATTAGGCCCGTTTTCGGTTTTCTCATCTCCTTACTTTCAGTTTTTTTTTCGGTTCGGTCCAGTTTGGTCCAAATGCTCATCTTTGGATTTTAACATGGTCATGTTTGGAATGAGGTGGTTCAAACTTGAAATTCTCTCAAGCAGATTCTGAATTTTACCATCAATCTCAAACTCATTAGGACCACGCGCCTACCAAAAAAATAAATATTATGGGTAGGCAGAACTCGAGCCATAAACAAACTTTACAAAACCAAGAACCAAACCAAAATCGGTTCGGGGTTTCCAGTCTTTAATAACGTTCAGTTCTAAGTTCAAGGTTTCGGTCCGATTTTACATTTTTTTTTTAATAAAGGTCTTCAAAAGGCTGGATTGTACAAGAACAGGGACTGTAACATTTACTAGTTTCTGATATTCCAGTAATTCAGATTTGGTTCGGTTTGGTCTAGTTCAATTTTGAACCATTGCACCCGTATCATATATTCACAATTTTCCATCTTGGCATACAATGACCTACTAAATGAAACATTGATTATTTACAACACATAACATTGCATATTCTCGAATTCGGTCATTTAACGTAGGTAATTTGTTGAGGTCACTTCTTCATGTTCAGAAAGAATTATCAGCAGCGAAAGCCAATTCGCACACCAGAGCAAGATGATCGCTTCCCCATCTCTGCATAAAACACACAAAGATAAACTTAGTAATTTGTAATTGTTGTTGTGATTTATGATGAATAAGATACTGATTACAAGGGTTATATAAGAGATTTATTTACAATCTAATCCCTCTAATACATGGAAACCCTCTAATATAAGGAAATACTAATATATGGAAATCTCTAATATAAGGAAATAATAATATATGGAAACCATCTAATATAAGGATATGCATAAGACTCTAGTATTCCCCCGCAAGCTAAGGCCGGGGAACGACTGTAGCTTGGATCGTAAGAACATAAAACGCTGCGAAAGAAGTGGTTTGGTGAAGATATTTTCAATCTGATCATCGGTGGTTATGAACTGGACCGAGAGTTGCATATCTGCAACCTTTTCTCGAACAAAGTGAAAGTCGACCTCTGCGTGCTTAGTTCGGGCATGGAACACGGGGTTGGCAGAAAGATAGGTAGCGCCAAGATTATCACACCATAGCGTAGGGATCTTCTTAAGAGGGACTTGAAGTTCGCGCAACAGTGTTTCAAGCCAAGTTAGCTCAGCGACTGTATTAGCTAGGGCCTTGTATTTTGATTCCGTCGATGACCGAGAGACAGTCTTCTGTTTCTGTGCAGACCAGGATACTAGGTTTAAACCTAGATAGATAGCATATCCCCCAGTGGATCGACGGTCATCTGGGCAACCAGCCCAATCAGCATCTGAGAACCCTGTAATAGAGTTATAGGCAGAATCAGTGTAGGCATGGAGAGTGCTAGAGTCACGCCGAAGCCGCAATCCATAAGTAGAGGTGTCTTGCAGATAATGAAGAATCCGTTTAACAGCCGACCAGTGAGGGCAATGCATAAATTGAGCGACTTTGTTAACGGCAAATGTAATGTCCGGACGAGTCAAGTTGACATACTGTAGAGCACCCACAATTTGACGATACTTGACTGTGTCGGAAAAAATAGCACCATCACCAAGAGCAAGATTAGCAGTCGTAGTCATGGGAGAAGGAACCGTTTACACTGAGAAAGGCTGGCGCGTTGAAGAAGCTCAATGGTGTACTTCTGCTAAGAAAGTAGCATATCCGTACCCATGCTGGTGACCTCAATAGCGAGAAAGTAGGATAGGGATCCCTGATCCTGAATGGGAAAGGATTGGCCGAGACTGTGGACCACTGTATCAATTGTTTGCTGGTTGTTACATGTCAAGACAATGTCATCAACATAGACAAGCATGTATAGTAGAGTGTCGTGGTGGGAGTAAATAAATAAGGAGGGTGGTGGGAGTAAATAAATGAGGGACCTGTTTTGGAGCCCTGAAAACCAAGCGAGCGAAGGACCGTGGATAGGCGATGAAACCATGCTCGTGGAGCCTGCTTTAAGCCATACAAGGACTTGTGAAGAAGGCAAACATGATCTGGTTTGGCCTGGTCAATGAAGCCGGGAGGTTGTTCCAAGTAGACAATCTCTGTAAGGGTTCCATGGAGAAACGTGTTCTGAACATCAAGTTGTCGCAGAGACCGGGTAACGGCAAGGGAGAGAACAACGCGAATAGTGGTGGCCTTTACGACCGGGCTAAACGTCTCCTGATAGTCAATGCCAGGTTGCTGCCGCAAACATTTGGCGACTAGACGGGCCTTGTAGCGTTGGATCTTACCTGTTTGGTCCTTCTTCAGCCGGTAGACCCACTTACCGTCAGCAACATTAGACTTCGGACGGGGAACTAGCGACCACGTACCATTCCGCATTAGGGCCGAATACTTTTCAGACATAGCGTGACGCCACTAAGGATCCTTGTTGGCAACGGAAAAACGATGTGGTCCGATGTCGGTGTAGCCGTGTAGGTTGTGTGAAAGGAGGAAACATTATTAGGGTTTGGTTTGCTTGGGGTTGGGACGTAAGTTGGCTGGACGAGTACGAGTAGTCGAAGAGGCGGTAGTAGGAGTTGGTGCAGGGGGTGGGTCTTTAGGTGTAGGTGTAGGGGTAGGCGGGTCAGGAGATGGGGATACGGGAGGTGAGGGTAGGTTAGTAGGCGTAGTGATGGGAGTGGTGAGTAGGGTGGGGTGTGGATTGGGATAAGTAGAAGTGTATGGGTCAGGAGTAGGTGTCGGAGAGGGAGTGGGAGTGGTGGAGGTTTGGTGAAAGGGAAACAATGCTCATTAAAGCGAACATGGAGGGCTATGTAAAGGCGATCGGACTGTGAGTCCAGACAACGGTAGCCATGGTGGGTTGGACTGTAGCCAAGGAAGACACAGGGAGTAGAACGAAAGTCCATTTTGTGAGTGTTGTATGGACGGAGATGAGGGAAGCACTGACACCCAAAGACGCGAAGGAATGAGAAGTCTGGTGGATGTTTGAACAAGAGTTCAAATGGAGAGACGTTGGAGTTTGTCCTAGACGGCATGCGGTTAATGAGGTATACAGTGGTGTCAAAGGCGAAATGCCAGAAGCGTTGAGGTACATGAGATGTGACGAGTAAAGTGAGACATGTTTCGACAACATGATGGTGACGGCGTTCAACAAGACCGTTTTGTTCACTTGTGTGAGGAAGAGAGGAGAAAAATTTGGAGAGATTCCTGAATTCCCTCCCAGTCAGTTTGGACGGTTTTGAGTTTGGTTTGAAATTGGCGTTCAGCCATGAGAAGTAAGCTTTTAAAGGTAGCATACACTTCAGACTTAAGTTTTAAAGGGAAATCCACATGAAGCGAGAATAATGATCAACACATAATAAGAAATAAGTGTGTCCATCAAATGAAGTAACAGGAGTGGGCCCCAAACATCACAAAATACTAAATCCTAAACATGAGAACTTCTATAAGTAGACGGCAACAAATGAAGTTTAGACGACTTTCCTACTAAACATGAATCACACGAGAAACTACTAGAACTTTTATTAAGTAAAGGTAACCTATACTTAGAAACCATTGAATTAAAAAGTTGTGGATGAGGGTGTCCGAGACGATGATGCCAAATTGTGGAGGAAGTACGAGTGGTGCAGAATCCGACTTTGAGAATCGGTTGACTCCGAGGAAGGATGAAGGAGTATAGACCGTCATTACTTTGACCCGTGAGGAGGATAGTGTGTGCAGACTTGTCCTTCACAACAAAGAAGGAAGAGTGAAATTCAAAGTACACGTTATTGTCAAGATATAACTGTTGAACAGAGAGAAGGTTTTGTTTAATTTAGGTACATGTAGGATGTTTTTAAGAGAGAGAGTTTTGTCAGGTGAGTAAAGGTTTGTGGAACCAATATGGAGGATAGGTAAGCCCTTACCGTTGCCAACATGAAGATTATCAGTACCGTGGTAAGCCTCAGAGTGATTGAAACTAAAGAGGTCCGGTGTGACGTGATGATTTGAACCAGTATCCGGAAGCCAAGAAGTTGAGGAGGTGCCATGCGAGTCCGCAAAATTGGCTGAGGGGGAGGCTGTCTGGACCGTATAGTTGCGGGGTCACGGTTGGGGCACTGTGATGGAATATGACCAATTCCACACCTGTTGCATGTACCAAATGCTGTATTCTGAGTAGAAGCACAGCTGGACTGTTTGCGAGTACCGCCTTGATTCCGATTGTAGTGATTTCCGCGGCCACAAAGGGAGTCACGGCCACGACCCCGAGACTTTCCTGATCGATCGATTGGTGTAGTGGGTTTGTGCAGGCTGAGCAGTAAGCGGTTGACCCTGAAGGCCAAGTTGGGATAAAGCCTGTTGGAGAGCGTAAAGTTGATCAGGAGTTGGAGTGGCGACGGGAGTCACGGGAGGGCGAGTCTGAACAGTGGCGAGAAAGGCCTGAGTCGGGGAAACACCTGGTGTAGACTTCTTGATCATGTAGTCGTGATCGGAGAGTAAACCATGAAGTTCTGAAAAGGCAACAGGAAACTGACGACCGATAAGAGTGGATTTTAACCCTTTGTATTCTTCTCGAAGACCTGAGATAACCAACATGACTAAGTCTTTCTCCTTGGGTGGTTCACCAATATTGGCTAAGGCAATAGAGTATTCCTGGGCGCGAGTCAGAGAAGCTGGGTTTTGAGGGTGTATTCCCTAGAGGAGGTGTGAGGGGCATAGGCACGTTCGAGAGACAACCACAAATCGTGAAAAGTGAGGCCTTGAACATGCTGGAAAGATGCCTCAGAGATGGTAGAAATAATGAGCATGTGAACGTGAGCGTCACTGGAAACCAGGCGGTGTAACTAGGGTTCAATTGTGGGGGTACTGGGGTACCGTCTTTGTCGAATGAGGAAGTTATGGTCATCTAAGGGCAAGGTATAGTACCATCAACATAGCCAAACAAATTGTTGGTGAGAAGAAACGGTTGGAGCATTGTTTTCCGGTAGCCATAGTTGGTTGGGGAGAGGGTAAAGTCAAACTTGTGAGAATTATGGCTAGTTTTCTCCGCTGGAGTGAACGAGGCAATGGAGGCAATGGGAAAGAGGTAATTTGAGGGTGGCAATGGGTGGTTGGCTGCTATTTGTTGGGGAACAACAGCGAGACAGAGGGTTGTGGGTGACGGTTGCTAATGGGGTGGCAAAGGGGTGGGTGGCAGAAGGGTTTCAGGGGTTTTAGGTGGTGGCAGCAGTAAGGTTTTAGGGTTTTCAGGATTGTTAGGGGCTGGCGGCAGTATGATGTGAGGGGTTTTAAGGGTTTCGAAGGGTGGCTGTTGTAGCAGGCAGAAAGGGGGGAGCCAGCACTGTGGCTGCTGTAGCAGGCGGCTGTCAGGGTGGCTGCTAGGGTTAGGAATCCTAGGCTCTGATACCAAGATAAACTTAGTAATTTATAATTGTTGTTGTGATTTATGGTGAATAAAATACTAATTACAAGGGTTTATATAAGAGATACATTTACACTCTAATCCCTCTAATATATGGAAACCCTCTAATATAAGGAAATACTAATATATGGAAACCCTCTAATACAAGGAAATACTAATTTATGGAAACCATCTAATATAAGGATATACACAAGACTCTAATGCACAAGTACAATAAACCACAATACACAAAGTTTAGAGCAAAGATAATCGCTTCCCCCATTTTGATGAACCATAACCGAAATCAAAAATCAAAAAAATTCCATGCTCCTTTTATTGTCGATGATTTATGAAGATTTAGTTTGGTTTTCTGATTTTAGTTATTTTTAAATGGAATAACTGCATAAAAAGGTAATGTACTTAGACCAAATGTCTTTCAGGTAATGAACTAATTTTCGCATCATACGAAGGTAACATACTTTTTAAGAAGTTCTAAAAGAGTAATTTGACTAATATGTTATATTTAGCGACGGTTTTAACACGTTTAAAAACCTTTTTTTAGTGACATTTCTTTAAAAAAACGATACCTTTGTATAACACCAACTTAGTTTGTTACCTAAAATAGAATATAGCCTCAAGTACGTTACCTATTTATAAAACTATCCTTTTTTAAACACCTCTAGCTAATTACAAGGCACTTTATTAAAACTATCCCTTTGTAAACACCTCTAGCTAACATACAAGACACTCCCTCCAAAATCATCTAATAAACCAAATAACCAGACTTTGCTATTTTCTTACAAAAAATACATTACCTTGTGCCCCTTGTCGAAATCATCAGATTTCGACAAATTGTAAATGGAATGTTAGGTTAGTGACTTGAATTAGTTGTAATGGTTCAGGGGGTTTAGTGTAATTCTCTGATAGTTAGATTAGAGTTAGTGTTGAAGTTTTTAGTATAAATAAGTCCTATGGGTTAATGAGGACAATAACTCAAGTTGTAGTCATGTAACCCAATTTGTTAGTGAATTTATATATTTCTTCTTTCTTGATTCACATTTGTGGGTTCTTGATTTTGTGAGTTCTTGGAATCTGTTTGTAATTAGTTTCTGAATTCCTAACAAGTGGTACCAGCGACAGGCTGTGATCATCACTTCTGAATTCGGTCGTCTTCACGTTCGTTTTTTTTTTTTCTAGTTTGGAAGTAGACGCCTCCGGATTTCTCTGCATTGTGTTCTTGATCTTTTGTTATTTCTGGGATGGTGATCGTGATTGTCAATTGATATTGCAATTGGAATTAGTGATCATCGTGGTGCAGTTTTTGGGTCTGCCGATTCTGGCCAATTGGAGTTTGGGAGTGATCAATTTTAGTGTTCAATTGAAGAAGTCGGCCAGGGAAATTTGCGATTGTAGACGGAACTTGCTCCAGGCCAAACTGAATTTTGCAATCGAATTTGATAAATGATTTCTGCACTGTTCAATTGATGATCATATGCTTCTAGATATTTTGACGTAATTGAAATTGGCAGTCAAGGAAGTGCAATTGAATTCTCGAAATTTGGAATCGCTGTGTATTCTGGAAGTCCAAGATTCTGAAATTTTCGTTGGTGATGTGTTTGAAATTCTTGGCAATCGATTTTGCAATTGGGTGGTGCTGTGTATGAATTTCTTTGAAAGAAATCAAGTTCAGATTTGGGTCATTCGTCTTGGTCTCGTTGTTTTGTTTTTTCTTGGTTCGTTTGAATTTTGGGTTTCAAGAAAACGTATTCTTGAACGTTGATACTGTTTTGGGTTTCAAGAAAACGAATTCTTGAACGTTGCTACTGTTTTGAAATATGAATTCGCAAGTCGTAAGAAATTGATTTGGATGTTGGGGTTTAGTCTTGAATCAAGTTTGATTTCGGTGATTTGTATTTATCTCGGGTTTTTGTTTTCTTGATTCGTTTTGAAGACGAAATGGTCGTTTTGGATTTTTCTTGAATGACGATTCAAGAATTTAGGTGTCGACTCATTTTCGTATGTTCGGTTTAGTTTCAGAATTAGAGCTGCGTTTTTTTGGATTCATGTTGATTCAAGAAGTCGGTGTTGATTGAATTTCGAGTTGTTCGTTTTCGTAGGCATTTAGATGGCGATATAAGTTCCGTTTGATTTTTTATTTGTTTCTTATGACGGTTGGTTTTCGGACTGTTTCGTCATGTCGGGGAAATGTATCGATTACTTTAGTGATCGACGTTTGGGTTATGGCGTTCCGGTTTGTTCAAACCGTGATTTGGGTTTTCGGTTGACGATCATTTGTTTGCCGATTTGGAGTATTATTCTCGACTTTGGAGTTTGAATTGGTTTGTATCATCATTTGGGTGGAGTTTCTCATTCGTTTTTGGTTACCCGTTAGTTTTTGGGGTATTTGGGAGAAATTACACATTAGTATTTAGTTGCGATGATCGTTGTATTTTGGGTCCGGATTTTGTTGATCGGTTGATAGGTTCCGGCGTCGTTTTTGGGTTGTCGCTTTTGCGTTGTTTCGGGCCGTTTGGATATTTTGTTTTGGGCTATCGTTTCGTTGCGACATTTGGTAACCGGTTGATTTTGGATATGGATTTGTTCTCCGGTTTATTGGTTTGGTGCACGTTGGTGTTTTGGGTCGCATAGATGATATTTGATATTTGTTGCTACGGGATTGAAGTTTTGGATTTTGGGTTTGTGTTTTGAATTTGATAGTGTGTTTCCTAATAAGTGGAGTAACACAAATTTGTTTTTGGGATTTGTTTTGTTTTGTTTTTGAAATTCAAGTCAAGGTGGAGATTTGTTAGGTTAGCGACTTGAATTAGTTGTAATAGTTCAGGGGGTTTAGTGTAATTCCCTGATAGTTAGATTAGAGTTAGTGTTGAAATTTTTAGTATAAATAAGTCCTATGAGTTAATGAGGACAATAACTCAAGTTGTAGTCATGTAACCCAATTTGTTAGTGAATTTGAATATTCTTTCTTGATTCACATTTGTGGGTTCTTGATTTTGTGATTTCTTGGTTTCTGTTTGTAATTAGTTTCTGAATTCCTAACATGGAAGATTAAATCATTTTTAACTTCATAAATAAAAAAAATGGTGGAACGAAAAGATTTCACAAATAGCAATTTCAAGAAGCAAGCAGTGTGCCTACTACAGGCTACAACCCAACCTTGAAATGAATGTTTGGGTTGAGTTTCAAGGTTCGAGTTTTAATGTGAAGTCGAGCTGCATGTCAGGGTATCGACTCGACTCGCTGCGAATAGACCTAAGTTAGATACAAATAACTGAATATAAGTACCAATAAATCTCAATTTGATGGGCGAATTTATGTTTAGGACATTAGGTGGACAATATACGAGGATGTGTCACCAAATAAGATGTGGGTGTGCGAGCCTGCCTCACAACCGATTTTGGTGATGGACGAGAAACATATAACACAGAAAAACGGTGTAATCATTTCATTTGCCGAGTGTAAATGTACCTTACTCGGAAGCCCTTTTGTTTTCTTCAAAATTTCAATTGGTAACGTCTCAAGCACTTTCAAAGGAATCAGATCCTCGGTATGCCTGTGTGAGAATTAAAGGTGAAATACACAGAAGCAAAGAAAACATGCCATTCAATATTTGAACTGAATGTGACTACGTGCTCAAAAAAGTGGGCTTGTAATTAAAGTATACCAAATGTAATCAACAGTGCCCATAAATCTGGAGTGGAAGGACGTCGCTATAGGTTCTCCATGATCATCTCTCGTCAAACGGCTAGCCTAAAAAAAGGAAACCAAGTCATAGAACTATTTTCAAATTTATTCATTTGTATCATCTCATCATATAGCCCATAAGTAAATTATAACAAATATGACCTTACACAGCAACCTACATCTAAAAGGAACGTGCTTTCGGAACAGTCAAACTATTTTAGGCCACATCCTTTAAAAATCAAAATTTAATGGTCTGCATTCTATTTTTATCATCAAACAAAAGATGTGGTCAAACTCAGACGTGGTTGCTGACGATTCCACAAACCCTTATGTCCGGGAACACATACACCACCGCCCCACCCCCACCCCCCCCCCCCCCCCCTCTTTTTTTGTCAAAAAAAAAAAATTCTCTTCTGAAATGACAAAAGTAGTAATTAGCTAGCATGTAGGTGGTAAATCACATAAAACTAGAAAAAAAAAAAAAAAAAAACCTAAAGATAATGGAAAAAGCAAAAAATGACAAAACTTACTGGAACTCCATGGTATGCGCTATTCAGTTTTAAATTGTGCCTAATATAAGTTGATTCTTCAGTTCCAGTTGCTAGCCATATTTCTTCTTTAGTCCACCCACGTAGTAATGGCCTAGAGATGTCAATATTAAGCACAGTTAGTCAAGAGAAGCATCACCTGGTCGAGTGTCCGACATTCAATCAAATATTAAATTAAAAATATTCAGCAGAAGAGTCACGCACCTAGATGAATAATTACTTTGAGATTGAAACATTGGGTAATCCAATGGACAAATCTGCCCAGATATTCTTTTGCGTTCATGGTGTTGGATGTTCAACTGCAAAAGAAATTAGATAGATATATATATACGTTTACGCTCTAATGCTTTCTTTTTATCAACCATCTCAAGCGTCCCCTACAGTCATTGAATTTTATGTTCACAAAATCAGTGTCCATATTTCTATTTTATTTTGTCCCAATATAAGTGTCCACTTTAATGAAGATTCCAGTTATACACTTAATTGTGTCACACATATAATTTCACCTTTCCTAAGCACTTCTATTTTAAATAATTGAAGGGTAAAATAGTCATTTACCTGTTTAAAAGATGGAATTAGAACACATTTCTAAAAATTATGTGCATTTTATTGTGGACAATTTTTTAGGGACAGATAGTAGATAGACATTAGAGTAAACCTGGCAATTTGGTACACGACACGAAAGACACGACACGTATACGACACGAGTTTTCCGTATGTGGGTTTTACAAATTCGTGTTTCGTGTAAATTCGTGTCGGCACGAATTTAAAATCTTATACAGGTAAGACACGAATTTACCTGTATAAACACGTGTAAGACACGTATAAGTTTCGTGTTACACGATGACACACTTAATTGTGTCACACATATAATTTCACCTTTCCTAAGCACTTCTATTTTAAATAATTGAAGGGTAAAATAGTCATTTACCTGTTTAAAAGATGGAATTAGAACACATTTCTAAAAATTATGTGCATTTTATTGTGGACAATTTTTTAGGGACAGATAGTAGATAGACATTAAAGTAAACCTGGCAATTTGGTACACGACACGAAAGACACGACACGTATACGACACGAGTTTTCCGTATGTGGGTTTTACAAATTCGTGTTTCGTGTAAATTCGTGTCGGCACGAATTTAAAATCTTATACAGGTAAGACACGAATTTACCTGTATAAACACGTGTAAGACACGTATAAGTTTCGTGTTACACGATGACACGCACAAGACACGTCTAGGATTTGAAAATTTATAAAAAATGTTTGACTATTTAAGTCCCCCACTAAATTGAAAAAATTTGAAAAAGGATTTGTAAGTGGCAACTGTCTGTTGTTTGCGTTTCTCTGAAAGTCCGCCTCCCCATCCTTCACAGATTCATAATTTCACAGTGACGGTTCCATCACCCTTTACGACTCGATCCATATTCCATCGCTCTCTGTCAAATCTCCGGTGAACTCGCCAGTGGACTCACGCCGTCAGCACGTCTCTCTCTCCACCGCTCTCGACTCGAGCCATCAACGCACCTCTCGATTTTTCTTATTCTCCGGTGGCCATCTCCATCTTCAACATAGATTCAGAAGAATCTATGGCTTCTAACTCTGTGGTTTGTTTTGTCTTTCATGATATGTTTTGGATTAAATTCGTGTATAGATTCGTGTTTTCGTGTTGTCGTGTGACACGTGTTTTAGGCGTGTCGTGTCACGTGTCACACGAATTTTTTACGTGTCGTGTTCGTGTTTCATATCAATGACACGTTTTATAATTCGTGTCGTGTACGTGTATTACAAATTCGTGTCGTATAAAATTCGTGTCTGACACGGCACACGACACGATTACACGTATTGCATACCACCTCCGACAAAAAAAAAGACCACATTTAAAAAGCACATAGTTTAACGAATATGTGTTTATTATAAATTTTAACCAACTACATGATAATTTTACCCTTACTCTATTAAGATACCAATCGCCTTGGAGAAAAGTCAAATTATTTGGACCTAACATTGAGTATAGTTGGAATCTTTTAAAAGTGGACACTTAATTTCAGACAACTAAAATGAAACATGTACACTTACGACTTACTTGGGAACGGAGGGCGTTTGGTCGCTAAAAGAGAACATTAATCCAAAGTAAAATAAACTCAAATTCACGTAAGTGGAAGTAAATAGAGAAGTTAAAGAGACATGTGTACAGACAAGAAAGCATAGAGACATGTGTAACACTTGATACAGGTTGCTCAAAAACAATATTAAACCATAAAATAATAAAAAAAATTATTTGTCATCACGCTATACATTTTGAGATGCACCATTTGTATATACTTGAACGAATTACAAAAATGGGATTTTTACTCAAAAAACCCTAAAGTTTGACCATTTTTATGATTAAAACCCCCAACCATTTTGTTGTCACAAACAACCCAACCGACTAAAATCTGGATGCAACTGTTGCAACCAATGTTTTAAAAATCTTCCCTAATCGGCGCCTAGGCGGTGATCGGTACCTTCCTGATGTGATTAGGTTGTGATCGGCCTTATTTAGGCGGATTCGATCTCGGGGGGTCCTGGGCGGTCAAAAAGTCAACTTTTAAAAAAAAATTTAAATAAAAAAAGACACAAAGCCAAAAAAAAAAAAAAAAAAGACAGATTAGTGTTGTTCCTTCATACGACGCTCACATCTGCTGCTTTTCCTTCATACGATGCTCGCCTCTGCTCCTTGCATCTCTCATTCTCTCTGCTCGGTGGTGCGCTCAGTGGACCACTGCTCGGCCTCTCTCTCCTTGCGTCTCACATCTGTTGCTTTTCCTTCACACGGCGTCTCTCATTCTCTCTGCTTTCCTTCATACGACGATCAAGGAGCATCTATCTAATATTCTATTCTAATTATAGTATTAATGAACTAGAATTATATATTTGAACTTTGAAATATGTCTATTTGAAGTTTTTAACAATTATGGTTGTCTTATTATAAAACAATGTTTTGGATGTTATGATTAATTATATTTATATTGACTATTTATAGATATGTTGTATGTCTCTCATTCTCGACTACTCCCCAACTACTCCCCGCCTAGCCAGGCCACTTCCTCGTCCCCAATCGGCCAGCCGACTACCGCCTAGCGATTCTACAACATTGGTTGCAACTAGTCCTCTGACGACTGACTTGGTTTCTCGTTTAGAGTTAGACGCACTAAACCCTACGACGGTGACACCTCCACCTCCACTGAAGCCTCTGTCGACCGTTGAAGCTTCATACGCATTGGATTCAATATGTTAGGATTTAGATTGTTGATTTGGTTCGATTTTTCATCCAAAATCGTTTGTTCTTAAAAGGGTTACCACAAAATGCAACCGCTTAAACTGGTTGCATGTCACATTTTTTAGGATAATCACTATTTTGATAAGTTTTAGTTGGTTGGGGGGTTTTATGACAACAAAAATGGTTGGGGGCTTTAATCACAAAATTGATCCAACTTAAGGGTTTTTTACGTAAAAATCCCTACAATATATAAATGAAAAGAATTCACTCAAAAGTCTAAATCATAAATACTTGTGTGTTTTCACAAAGACGTCACACTCACCTCAGATGAAGCAATGAACTGATACAATGGACTCTGACAAATAAATTAACAAGTATAAAGATTAGTTATAAAAAATAATAAAAATAATCAAATTAAAAAAAAAATTTGGAAAGCCATTGAAGCTACCTGGGGCATGCTATTTAAATCCCCACCAAGTATAGTAGGTATATTTCCCCATGTTTGTGAAAGTTTATGAGCCTTCGCAAGAAATAAGCGAACCTGCAACATCATATTTCTTAACAAGTGTTGTGCACCAGATAAATAAATCGGTTATGTAATTATTTATGAACAAGCTGCACATGCTATTTCAAAAAGAGAAACAATAGACATGCCTGATTCATGTGCCTAAAAAATCAACCTAATCCATTCAATGATTGACGCATGACATAAGCAATTTCTCACTCCTCATTTCTGAATTTGATTTTGCCAGTCACAATCACATTCTTAGGTTGATTTTTAGGCATGTTATTTAGGTCCATCAATCATATCTCTTTCAAATATTAGCTATTGTTAATTGTAACCACTTTAAGCAAATAAAACACATTATTACTGAGTGTGCAATTAAACAAGACATAATAATGTTAGATATAGAGAGTTATTAATCATCTGATGATTGATTATACCGACCACAAACTAGTGGTCAGGTATGCACTAATGATTCTCATTGTAATTCTCTCAGAACTCAAAGTCAATGAAGTGGGTAAAAAATTCCTAATATTCTCTCTTGTTTTTTGTTCTTTTGACTCTCAATTTCATACCATCATTAATCATAGATTTTTAGATCTTACATGTTTTGGATTTTCAGTATCCATTTGAACATAGGGAAGTCTAATGTGTGAATGTGTATTGGATTACCACATACATCAATAATAAAATGTATCACGAGTGTATATCATCATTTGCATACAAATTAAACATAGCCAAAATACATGTGGAACAGGAAGGTGACTTGCGGCCATTGGTAAATCACGTTGTTCCAGTAATAAAATGATGGAGAACAGGGACAGATGGCAATTTAAAAGAAAACAATGGTGTCCTAGAGTTTTTCTATTTCTTTATTTTGTTTCTTAAGTCTTTAGTTGTTTATTTGTCTAAGGATTTTATTTAGTTTCCTTTCATTGAAGTCTTTCCTTTGTCCATGAATGTGGCATTCAGAAAAAAAAAACATAATACCACTTTTTTCCGGACTTATTTATTAATTCAAGCTGGTGTTCTTTTCTTTTGCTCTTTTGCTGCGTCCAGTTGGTATCAGAGCAGGTTTTGCTCCTGATCTGATGGCAGGTGGTGGCAAAGAGGATGATGTTTACATCCGTGGCGGTGTTCAGGACATAGAAACCCTCAAAGCCAAGACCCAGGCTCAATGGACAGTGTTAGTAACCCTAGAACAAGGAGTCAACCGCAGAATCCAGCGCTTGGAGCAGTGCCTTGAAGACATTGTGGAACGATTCGATGTTTTAGTGTTGAACACAGACAACAATTGGGATGGTAATGGGGCAAGTCAAAGAGGAGCCGCTCATGGCAACCCCTGTATCAGGCCTGTTAACGCTGCAAACAATTGTTGGCAGCCACCTAATGACCTAATGAAGACGACTCGGAAGAAGACAATGTGCGGGTCTATAATCACCGGTAGCCTATTCGACAAGGTGATGGTCGAGGGGGTATCGAGGACATATTTTTGAACGGGATCACAAAGAATTATGTTGAAGGTGGATATCCCTAATTTCAATGGGAACTTGAGCATTGAAGTTTCATCGATTGGCTCGCAGAAGTTGATCATTTTTTTAATACATGGAAATCCCAAAAAAACAGAAGGGTGTGATTGCGATTGGTAGCCTTTAGATTGAAGGGATTCACTTCTGCCTGGTGGTGGAGGCTACAAAATCAGAGATACCGCAAAGGCAAGCAACCAATTATTACCTGGTATAGAATGAAACAACTGCTACAAAAAGACTTTTTGCCACCAGATTATGAGCAGATATTATTCCAGCAATATCAAAGATGCTATCAGGGTCAAAGGACCATTCAAGTATACATGGGTGAATTTAGAGAAAGTGAAGGGCATCAAGTTGCAAACCAGATTATGAGCAGATATTGTTCCAGCAACATCAAAAAGATGTCGTCAGTGTCAAAGGACCTTTCACCTTGGTTTAAAAAGGCGCGAGGCGCACCCATGCGAAAAGTGTTCTGGAGCCCGAGGCGCGAGGCGCACGCATCACGTACGCGAGGCGCCTTAGAGTAAAACACTTCTAAAATTATTTTAGTATAACATTTCATACAAACAAACACATTAAAACTATATTTAACAACTAAAATTCCAAAAAACCTAACATATGTTGTGTAAAAGTAGTCTCCTAGTTGCTAATCCATTCACTAAAATCCATAATTGTGTCAAATTAGTCGCGTTGTACAGGAAGCGGTCAGGCCGTCGCCTCTCGCTTCCATGTGTTGCCACATGATGTGATCGCCTCCATGCGCCTTCTGTCATCGCATCGCCTCAAAGCCAGGATGCGACAGCACCATCGCCTGGCTGCGCCCATCGCCCAATGCGCGCTTTTTTAAACCAAGCCATTCACAAATACACAACTCAATTTATGAGACTTGTAGAAAGGTCCAACCTATGAGAAAGTGAAGGGCAACATGTTGCAAGATACTTAGGTGGATTGAAACCTCAGATTAAAGAAAAGATTTGGGGGCACAGGATTTATGGACACTAAATGAAGCAAAGAACAAGGCCATTAAAGTGGAGTTGATGTTGCAAGAGAGGCAACACATGGGATTCCAAAAAGCGTGGTTTTGGAGGGGACAACTACAACAAGGCTTCTATAGGGAATCCAAAAACAACTGGTGAAGGTCGTTCATACAATGAACAAAAAAAAGACAAGTCTGCGGGGAAAAGGCCAATGGAGCAAAAAAATGGCCAGAAATGAGAAATCACATCTCGGCTCATAATCACTCGTTTTTTGGATGGTGACAATATTCGACACCCTTTACACCGGCACGGTATCCCATTCAGAGCCCCTTCTTTGCCCTTGGCTCTAACTTCCCTTCCTTGACGTGGTAACAGGCGGGACAGCCAATACCTCTCAAAGATGAGTCGTCGGCACCCTTTCCGGACCATACTTCAAACAGAGTCTTGCCATCAATGGCGGTGGCAGGTGATCGATTCACTATAAAACAAGCTCCATTGACCGCTTTGGCCCAAGAAAATATCTCTAACCCGAAATTAGAGAGTAAACACCGAGCTCTTTCCAAAAGCATTTAATTCCAAAAGCATTTAATTCATCCTTTCCGCCATCCCATTTTGTTGAGGGGTGTGACCATAGTTACCTAATTCGCGGTACGATCCGGTACGGGTACGCGGTACGAAATCGCAATTCGCTAGGTTCCTAAAATTCGGTACGAAGGGGGGGTAGGCTCATTTCGGTACGTTCCGGTACGATGTACCATATAATGCGGTACGGTGTACCATATAATGAGGTACGATGTACCATATATTATATATTCTTACTTATTAGTTATTACTTTGTTACTATAATTTAAAAGACATAATAAACTTACAAATTAAAACATAAACTTGATTTTTTCATAACAGAAGTACATAAGCAAAAGTACAGAACAGAATCACTGATTCAACAGAAACATAGATAATCAGAAATGCAAAAAGCCAAAAACATAAGCAGAAGTGCTGAACAGAAATGCACAAATCAATTCACCCTTGGTTTTTTCCCTTTCCCTTTATCATTATCTTCATCATCCAGATCTTCCCATCCAACATCTATCATTGTTGAACTTTCTAAGTATGTAGAATCGGGATCCATATCCCACTTCATGTGTGGTCCTTCTTTATAAGCTTCAGAAAACCTTGAACATAGACGGATATTTGAATGAACAAAGACTAACTTATCAGCCCTTTTGCAATTCAGCCGATTTCTCTTGACATTATGAATATACGAATACGTGCTCCAATTCCGTTTCCGATTTGGTTGCTTATCATTCCGACTTGGCTCATTAGCATCAACGTCATTCTGGTCTTCTTCATCCACGAGATTAACATAATCATCAGCAACATCAACAACTTGTTCTTTTTCACAGTAGCAGTCCGATTCTTTCCAAACACCATTATTAAATTTTGAGAGTAGAAGTGTAGAAAGTTGAGAGAGTTCTTCTTTCTTAGATGTGATGTAAGTATTATTCAGACTTGAGAATTGGGACATATTTATAGATTAAAATCAGAAGGTGTTAGGAAATTAGAAATTAATAGGAATTAGGATTTAGGAAATGCAGCAGTAGGGGTGTAAACGAGCCGAGCCGAGCCCGAGCCCGTTTAAGCTCGAGCTCGGCTCGTTTAAAAGTATCAGGCTCGAGCTCGAGCTCGGCTCGTTTCGAGCTTTGTATGTAAAGCTCGAGCTCGGCTCGTGAATAATTTTTCAAGCTCGAGGCTCGGGCTCGGCACGTTTATTATATATTTTTAATTTTTTAATTAATTTTTAAATAATCTTTTTATATAATATATATAACTTATTATTTTTAAATATTTATATTTATATGTATATATATTATATATTTATTAATTTTTAAAAATTATTTATATCTAGGCTCGTTTAAGCTCGTTTAGGCTCGCGAGCTCGACATGTGAAGCTCGGCTCGAGCTCGTTTATTAAACGAGCTCGAACTCGTTTAAATCGAGCTTTTTTCGAGCTTTTAACGAGTCGAGCTCGAGTAGCCCACGAGTAGC
Source organism: Centrapalus pauciflorus (assembly GCA_020465985.1). Lineage (NCBI taxonomy): Eukaryota > Viridiplantae > Streptophyta > Magnoliopsida > Asterales > Asteraceae > Centrapalus > Centrapalus pauciflorus. The sequence continues at coordinate 285,946 of JAANYP010002287.1, forward strand.
TCGACTCATTTACACCCCTATGCAGCAGTAGCCAATCACTCAATTAGAAATTAATAGGAAACGCAGCAGGCAATCAAGCAGGTGAAGGAAACGAGCGGTTTATTATAGAAATTCGAAAAGGGAGTCGAATTCGAACAGTCGATTATAGAAACAAGCAGTCTGTGGCCGCACGAAATTCGAACAGTCGATTCGAATTGGGTCTGATCGGTTCGAATTGGGTACACGAGTTTCACTGATTGAACACGCAGAATTGCACACGAAATGAACACGAATTTCTTTAATTGAAAACGCAGAATTGCACACGATTAGAACACGAATTAAACGAATTGAATTCGATTTGGGTTACCGAATTGGACGGCAATCGGAACGCTATCGAATGCGATTCAGTTCGTGGCGATTGGAACGGAAATCGCGGCCTCTTGGGGGAATTAGGTAACTATGGTCATAACAAACTAACTAGACCAGCACACAACTAATCTTATCTAACTACTTATTACAACAGATATCTTATTGTTTGAGTATGTAATAAAAAATATGAAAATGTAAAGAATTTTTTATCTTTTTTGTCAAGAACTAACATATCCAACCACAAAGTAAGCGGATTAAGCCTGGATTATAAACTACTAGGGACGGGATTGTGGGGCTATTGGCTTTGCTGGGATTTACCTTCCGCTTGACTTGATCACCTTGATTGGCATATGTTTTTATGCGGTTTCCTTTTTCATATGTGATGGATGCCTCAAGCATGATAACTGGTGCATCACCATCATTGGCAAGCATTTTGACGCAATGGAGCCTATTTATGCTCCAAAGGACCGCATTGCCCATGAAAGTTCTTGTTTTACTTTCACGAATTTTTATGTTTCTTTTGTATATCTCTACAACCTTACGGTGATTACCACCTTCTTTTGGATCCAAACCAAAGCTAAAATTAGTTTATGTATAGGGCCTCTCTTTTTCAGTTAACGCTTGGTTTGGTCGTTGTGTCCCAGTAGCTTTTTTGTTTCTTTAGGTTTTAGGTTAGGTGTGTGTCTCCTTTGAGTTCTCAAAGGCTCTTTGTATAGTAAGTGTTTTTTTTTTTTTTTTGCATTTATAAAATTCACTGGGAAAGAAACCTCTTTACCCAAAAAACTATATTGTGAAAGTACCTGACCAAGCTTAATGTCTCCACGATTTGGGTTAAAAAGCACATGTATATTTCCAACCAATATGCTTCGAGAATGTTTCGCCCTACACATAAAAAAAAGTTATGTCTTTAATGTCCATAGAAAATGTAAAACATCAAAAAAAAATATTAACAATCACTACTAAGACCATAAAAACAATTAAAATAATTTATTTGCTTGCTACGGAGATGTGATAATAATAATATACATGTTTTCTATCTCTAGTAGACTAACCATTCCACCTTCCATTGTTGTAATCTCTTTATGTGTGACAGGGATGCTAAAATTCCATCACCAGCAAAACTAGAAAACTGAATCGGAACCAAACTCAAGCCTGTTACATTCTGTTTGGTGCTCAGTTCAAGACTTTTTCACGATTCACAGTAAATGGTCTTTTTGGAAAGTTTATGTTTCATATCTGAAGTGATGCCATTTTATATATATACAGGCTTTGGTTGAGAAACTAAATATTCATGAGATATTGGAGAAGCAAACTGATTCAATAACTTACAAGCTTCAATAATTTTACAAATACAGGCAGGTTCAGAAAATAGTGAATCTGAGTTACATACTACATCAATTCACTTTTAACATGTTTCGCATATATTGGTTTTATCATTTGATCCTTAATTCCTTATATCTATTAGTCTAATTCTATTATAATACACCTTATACACTTATTTTAACTACGAAGATCTTGTTAGTGCATTTTATCCACTGAATCTCATCCAGCCGAATTACAGTTTACAATTTTTGCAGTATTCATCTTCCTAAACTGCCTAACTTTCTCTCCCATTTCGCTTCCCTCCTACAGTTATTTGCTTTGGGTTGCAATTGATCAGCAAACATACTCTGAAAAGTATGACTGCCATAAGCAGGAAACATTAATTCCTTTGCTTGCAATCAATTATCCAGCAGAAATCTTTCAGTAATTCACTTGGTAAAGTTAAATATCTAGAACAAAACACCCATCGATGTCCAAAATGAGGTCCAATTTTCTTGTAGCAATGCATATTTGTTTGCTCAAACTCAATTCCATATCCCCCCTTTGCCCTACTTCTACGAATTAAAAAACCCATAAGCAGCATAATTATTAATTAGCATTTCACATTTTTCTGAGAAAAGAAAAAGAACAAGAAGTGTGTCCATATAGAACAAAAGCCAATAACTGAAAACTTACTTTGGGTTTTCATTTTCTCCAATGTGTTTCTGGTATTCACTTATCTGTACGACTTGGAGGGCAGAAGGTCAATAGGTATTGCTAGAAAAAAAAATTAGTATGAAGGGAATATATCTGAGAGACATGTGAGCTCAATGATCAAATATAAATGCATCGTTCACAAATAACTGTTACACCATTTTTTAACTGTTACACCATTTTTAAAAGACACGGGGTGTAGCATAGGTTCATAAAGAATAACTCCAGTTACATGCCACTGTTAAGCATAGCTAAGGTCACTCGTGATGAAAATATTATATTCTTAAAACCAATCCACCTAAACTGGTTAGTCAAAACATCTTACTTAAATTGCAATGTTCACCCCTCCAGGCAATACTAATATAAGCTATTAAACATCAACCAAAAGTCCAAGAAGATCCTAGGGGCGCATTTGGTGAAGAAAAAATCAGAGAGAATGGAATATGAATCACAAGTTTTTATGCCATATGAAGAAAACTCTGATCCTCAATGAATGAAATGTAAAATTGATTTTAAGGTAAATTCTCAGATCTCTATATTCTTCATCATACTATGAAAAATCAAATACATGGAAAGGGAACGAGATTTCAATGTTTTTTCTTGGTTTTGTATGTTGATCATTATTTATGCATCATCATTTTTTGTTAAAAAGACCTTTAAACTCAAGCAATTTCATTTCCCTAATTCTCCCTACCAAACACACCCTAGATGCTTTAGTGGATGCACACCACAAAGCAAGAAAATAATTCTAGTTTTGATTAAATCACATCAAATTAAGTAAAACCTCATTACCAAAATGCATCACTACGCCCTCTTGTAAGAAATACTAACATAAGTTATCTACACTAAAATATTCCAATATCACAACTGTAATTGAAATCCTAGAATCGGGCGTGATGCGCTTCTTGAATGACAGGGTGTGCTGTTTTCTCCAAAGAATGATGAATTTAAATACGAGCTCATAGCATATGGTCGTTGAAGCCTCCAAAATCAGTTCCAACTCAAACACAATGTTCGTGTTATTAAGATAATAAGTTAGATTGACGTTGGAAGGCCACCACTCCAAAGCGGGAGTCCGATGGTACCTTAATCTGAAATCAATAATCGCTAGTGCCACCATTGACATGCATTCCTGGACCAAGCAATGTATATAGTGTTTTTCTAGATACTATTTGTATTTAGCTTTCCGTAGCCTAGTTTTTGTTGTACGAGTGTGATCACGCATCCATTCACAATTGTCTTTTCCTCAACATTTAAAGCAAGGCACATAGTTTATCCGTCATACCTTTAGAACACAAAATTGAGCAACATTGTCACGAAGGCAAAACCGCTTAAACTCGATGTTCTCCTCATGAAGAAGGGAAAATCTACGTAAATCGCATAAAACAGGAATGTCATGCCGCATAAACAAAATAATAGAAGAAAACATCACTATATAGCTATGAGCTTTGGACATTGATTCATTTATATATATATATATATATATATATATATATATATATAGGTCTCTCTCTCTCTCTCTCTCTATATATATATATATATATATATATATATATATATATATATGGTCTGATTTGGTAATTACACTGAAATGATGCATGTTGGTAATTATGGAAATTAAAGAGTTTGGAACCGTACATTTGGAAGATTATACTTTCAGTAATGGTCTATTTTGGTAATTATAATTTATGAAATGGCTCATTTTGGTATTTAAAACTGAAGTTGATTCAAAACTTTTATTACTTAAACTGACAATTCAGAGAGTATTATTACCAACATAGACAGTTTATGAAAATAATTAGCCATAACATATAATTACCAAACTAGTCTAAACTGTATAACAATCAATATAGACCAATAACAAAAGTATGAAGCTACTTAGTGACATTTTCCCCATAAATAAATAAGATCAAGTCTCAAGGTCAACAATCGAATGATCAATAGCTTCAAAATGCCAACCAAAGACAAATTTGACTTGTCTTCCAAAGCATCCATTTTACAGGTATACACTTGAAACAGATACATTATACATGTGCCAAAAATATACACAAAAAGACTTGGTTTACAGTTTACTAGATGACATCATTAGTCATGCAATTATCTCAATAAGTAATAACTGCCAAATGAAATGTGTTGTCATCATACTCAAAGACTTGCTTAGCAATTCTGTACCAAACCAAAAAAACCACGCATACCCCTTGCAGGCCTTTATGGAGAACTTATAGCCGTAATACAATGAACTCTTGAAACAAGGTCACATCACATCATGAATGATCAAGAGTTCCCACTTTCCATTCTACTTAGTTGTTCAAAACTGATTAAAAGCGAAATTAGAAATTCATTTCATGATCAACACAAATCTCATTGTCCGCCAATACGGCACGCTTGAGCAATCACGTAAGTCAACACATCGACTAAAGCAACACAAGCGAGAAAGCCATGGGACATGCTATGCATAGCAATCTCAGCAGTATAATTATGTCAAGGAAGCCACAACAATGGTATATGATATGATGCAGTATGTAAAGAGTCGTTTCACTTCCCAAGTTTAGAAACGGAAAAATAAAACACTTACAATTTGTCTTTCCAAAATATAGCACACCCATCACGTGCTTCTCCTGTACGAGCCTAGTAGATAGATGAGGTTCGATCAACCTTTTGACATGGTAGAAGGCGCAACAAAATAGTGCTAGGAACAAAAAACAAAACCTGGTAAACTCCTCTAAACCCATCCTTTTGCAAAATTCTATTCAAATCATCAAAACAATCAACCTCCTGCAGCCACGATACCATAAGAATATAAGTCAATAAAATGAATGTAGAAAACAATGCACGTAAACTTCCATTTACATGGTTGTAGCCATATTAGAAAGTAGCTTGAAACAAGATTTGTCACAATTTGAGTTATGACATAAATAAATATGTTCTTTCTAGCATTAATAAAGATGAAGAGATCGAAAAGATTTAATAAAACTGAGGAGAGCATATCAATGATGTCTTTCATAAAAAGATTTGTATGTTGAGTAAATGGCCCACAAAATAGTAAGAATGACCTACCTTCACGACCGCACTAACTAGTAACTTACACTAATTTCCGATAGGTTACAATAATATAATACATGAGACATTTAAGACCAAAACAGAAAAACCAAGTGGGCTTGGGCCAAAAAGGAGCAGAATCCCTCTTCTTAGAATTTAGAAAATAAATTACCTTTCAAACGCAATTTTCCATTTTAATTTCCATTAGTTGTGAAAAGAAAAAGGGAACTCTGCTACAAATTCAAATCAAAATAGAAGAAAATGGAAACTTGCCTGGAAACACAAAATGCTAGGATTATACTGAGCAATCTCTTTCCGTATAACCCTTCTTCTATATTCCCATTTCAAAAACTTGGGAAGCACATTGAAGTACAAATCCTTATGCTTTGCAGCATTTTCAACACCCAATATATTATATGATACAAATACAAACTTATCTGCAACAACAAAATTGAATAAAATTCAACGAAATACATAAATAATCAGACCAGAATACATACATTATGAATAAGATAAGTGGTGATGTTGTTATTACCTTTATAATTAGAATCGTCAAGAGTAGAAAAAACCCATTTGCGATTATTATCATCCACGCTCTCAGAGTTTCTTCTTCTACCGGGTTTCTTATGCCTGGAACTATGTTTCTGATTTTGGGTTAGGGTTAAGGGTTCAGTTTCTATGGTTAATTTTCGTTTCTTTCGGGTGAAACGTTGTTCACGATTTGTTGTAGAATGCGGTTGTTCTGCCATTGATTGTTGTTTGGGCTTAAACCGAGAAACAGTAGTAAGATTTCGTATCGCCGGTAGGGTTAGGGCTCTGTAGATTGTTAGGATTTCACCGGCAGAAGTTGTACAACGTACACATTCTCTATTTTTCTTTAGGCATCTCCGAAAATAATTTTTAGATTGGGTTAATTAACAACAAAACTAGTTAAACCAACAAGTTAAGTTAGAATTTCATGTATTTCCTAAACATCCTTTTTTACGTATATTTCCTTACAAAATTTCTTATTACATATATACTAGTTATTAACCCATGTAATACATGAATATAGGTAATAATAATTTTTTTAATATAATTATTATAAAAATAACTAATTATTAATATATAATAATAATAACTAAATCAATATTATAATATGTTTTTTTTAATTTGAAAACAATATTTAGAAAGTATTATTTTGTGAAGATTAACATATTGTTATTTCTTTCATATTTAGATGTGTTTTAGTTTTTAGCAATAAATAAGCTAAAATCAGGTTCTATGTTAAATTTTTTTGATTCAGTTGACAATGAACAAAATCTTAAATCGATTACGATTTGTGACATAATCTATCTATCTATACTATATATAATAAGAAAATCACTTGGAGTTTCTGGACCATTGGATGGAAAGAAATCAATGGTCCAGATTAATGACAACTCATAATTATTTATGAAATGTCTCTTATACCCTTAATTACAATCAATAATTATACCTATGCCATTTTTTTAATTCATTTTCCAAATTTACTACCTTAACTTGATTACATTAAATTTTGATTTTAATTTTTTCATTAATCAATTAATATTTACCTAAAATAAATATGTTCATTATTATCCTTAATGATCATAGTTAAATTCAAATGTAAAACTTTGGATTTAAACTTAGAAGTGTAGAAAATAAAGTTAAAAATGTTTGTTAATTATTTTTGTGAATTCATAGTTCACGCAATTCATATCAACATTAAACAATTCGTATGAACAATTATCACAAATACATAAAACCGAATGCTTTAATTGAGTAGAAAGATATTACATTGAGTTCATGGCTTTCTTGCAAAGTACTTCTCTTCTCTCTATCAACATGCAACCGTATGTGTGTGTAATCTGAGATTTCTAGCTTCTTTTACAAACGAAACCATACACTTCTATTTATACACAATACACAAGTATTGTGTATTTACATATATAACCCCTAATCTATTGAGTATTTACAATTATATACAATATAATTGTTTCATCTCTATTGTTTATTCCCAACATTCTCCCCCTTAGAGATGAACACAATTATTAAAAGTAATATTCATTTCAGCTCTACAAATATATTGTCTCTAACAATTTTGCTAACAAGATTAAAATTTAATTGATAAAACTTGTATTGTGAATATGATAAATTTTGGTTGTTGATTTTCATATATTCCATTTTTATATTTTATCATTTTCAAAATATATACACATTCACATAATTGAAGTTTTTTGTTTCTTACATTGATATTTCATATTTGAAGTTAATAAAAATTAAAATAGACATTTTTTACAAACACATATTATCTGTTTTTAATAATACAATATAATAATATGTTTTTATTAATATCAAACAACTAAGTATTTTTTTATCTTTAATTTAACTAGCTTTCAACTTTTTTATTTTGTTTATATATAACTTTTATAATAATTTATTAAAATATAAAAAAGTATGTATTTTCTAAATCAACCTATGTATTATAATAAAACAAAACAATTCATGTCACATGTTACTTCTACAATACAAGAAAATTTTATTTTTCCACCTCTTTTCCAAATTTAACACCTTAACTTAATTGCATTAAATTTTGACTTTATTTTTTTCTTTAATTAATTAGTAATAAATTAGATTTTGTAACATTTAAAATTAATGTTTACCTAAAATAAATATCTATCATTATTATCCATAATAATCATAATTAGATCCAAATGTATTAATTTGAAAATTAATGGGTAATTATGGTAGTTTAATTTTAAATTTTTAACAAGTAATATGTAATTATTTAGTTAGTTCTTTTTATAAAGTTGAGTCCTCCATCTAATAAATGTGATGACAAATCTCATGTAATAAATAAGAAAGTTAATGGGTTAGTTTAATTTTAAATTTTTTAACAAGTAATATACAATTATTTAGTTAGTTGTTTTTATAAAATGTTGACTCTATTTCATTGCGGTCCATTTAAACTCTAGGATCAGAGCCAGCAATCACCTTGTCTTTACTAATCCACCTGAGGTATATAAAAGTGAGGGGTTAGCAAATACAATTTGCTACGTGAGTTATTAGATCGATATGAATTGCAAAACATACAACATGTATAAATGTTAAAATGATTATAAAATGACAAGTGCAATATCTTTTAATAAAAATGTTGTGGGCATAGCCCATTAATTTGCATAGGTTGTGGTACGTGACCCGCTGACCCGCCGTTGCCAACAGCAGTGATGTAACACCCGGAATCTAGCAGCAGGTACGTGTAATTTTATTTATTGGCCTTGAGAGTTGTCTTATTGAGTTGGTGGATTTTAATTGATTAATTGCACGTGAATTGATAAGTAGATTGCCATTGCGTGTAATTTTAAGCGGTTGAGATAATAACCAATTTAGTAGTAATTGTGGGTTTGGGGTTGTTTTAATGGGTTAATTAACATTCTAAACCCGAGGTGTTAATTTGGGAATTAATTGAATTAACGGGTATTTACCTAGTGATTAATGAGTACCGTACCCGTTTTAATTGAGTTCGGGACCGGAAACGTATATATATCAACTTAGGCTTCCTTTTCTTTCATTTCATAGCAACTCCAAGTGCATATGTGTGTATGTGTTTCAGCTGATCAAGGAGGAAAGGGGGAAGGAAGATCAAGACAGCCATAACCAAGAAATCATCGCTATCAACTTTTTAAAACTATCGAATTGAGCGGATAATCGGTTAGTGATTGTGTGAAGTTTGATTGTATTATTATCATGAGTAATAGTAGTGAAGTAAGAGGGATATTACCCTCTGTTGTATGCGAAATCGAGATTGGGAAATGAGGCCTCCCTGGTTGAGGAAAAACAGAGACTTCTCTGTTTTGTTCGTCGCCGCAGCGCGGCCGCGCTCACCTGGTCACGCCCGCGATCAGGATGAGGCGGCTAAGGGTGATCGCTGGCGGTGGGATCGCGCCCGCGCTCCCAGACCGCGACCGCGATCGTGGCCGTGCTCGTGGGTCTGGGTCCGATAGCTGGTGTCGAGTCCGTAAATTTAGTAGTATAGTTGTTATGGGTTCAGTAGCTAGTCGTTACAGTGTAGTTGTATTTATTGTTGCCAGGATTCGTAGCTAAGCCTGAGACTGGTAAAGCCCGTCGTTGATAACAAGATTGTAGTCGTGCTTCAGGTGAGTTACTTACTTGTTGTATATTTCCCGGGTCCGGTGTGAACCCTTTTTCATGTTGACACTTGTTAGCACAGAGCAGAGCACGTGAATTACGCGTACTGGTGTGGTGCGCAGAGTAGAGAGGCCTGTTGGGTCATCCCCAACCCAGAGGTCCTGACAACCCACTACTTTGTGGAGTGGGCTATGCAGGCTATTCCGGGTCGCTCCCGATGAGGCGTCGGGCAGTTGAGGCCGGCCGCACGTTGATTCTTTGTCGTTATATTGTGCTAACTATTTCATAAACTGTTTTAACGTTGTTTATAGTAACTCACCAGCTTTCCGCTGACTGTTGTTTTAACTGTGGATCTCAGGTACGAGGACTGAGGCTAGGAATACAGCGGGCAGTAGCCGAGACCCGCCACGTGGACAGTAGTTAGTGACTACTTTTGTAAGTAGTCTTGCTATTTTGTGGTTTGGCTTACGAGCCATTGACCTTTGGATGACTATAACCTATACTTATGTTGTGGTTGACTGACATTACCGACGGGGGTTGGTTCCCGTTTCGTGTTACTTTATGCTTGATGTCGATGTTTAGTAGTAATTAGTTGTTTAACCCTTGATGATGTTGTCTATGATTGGATGACGTGGACTATGAGTCCCATGTGGCATTAGTCGTAAAAGTAGGGTGTTACAAGTGAATCCATGTCCAGCTACGCAACTCCAACCGGCTTCCATGTCCAGCCACCTACCCGCGAGCTCATGCGATGTAGGAATTTATACGCACAAACACAAAGTAAGGCGTTAATAATAATAATGATAAACTGGATATCCAGTGAGGCCAATGATAAATGAGCATAGTTCACAATGGGGTAATCAAGTGTAATCATATGAAGCATGAAATGAACGATCTTCAAGCATAACATGAAGATTAATATGAGTAATGAAAGGTATCAACTGAGGTATGCTGGCCGTAAACTATGATCAAATAATAAACTGCCAACTAGGACAGTATGTCATGTAAAATGATACTCAGTAGATAGGCACAATGTCATGATTAAAATAAACATGTAATTATGTATGCAACACACACATCAATACTAGAACTCACAATATAGTAGGCTATAATAGCCTTTAAGGCTCAAAACGGCCAATAAGTCACTTAACGCCCCGAACCGACAACCGGTACTCCTTTCAGCTCCAAACCTATCAAATAATGATATTCAAGGTATTCATTAGCTTATAGTAGTATATCATAAGTTTTGGAAGTTATTCAAAGTGTTTAAACGTTTTTAGTTTAAGTTTTCTAATTTATCGACACTGATACGACTCTTATTGAGTTTTATAGACTTTTTAGTGATATTAAATGCAAAATTAAGTGTTATATAAGTATAGGATGATCCCATGATGTTATAATATCATTATAGGTCTTAAAGTAAGTGTTTTGGGTGTACCGGGGCTCAACTCGCACGAGTTTCGTATTTTGTCCATATTTTTTTCATACGAACTCAGATTTAAGTGATTCAAGAGCCCAGACAAAGAGGACACACATGGGTATAATCTTTATCTTTTAGAAAATGGCCCATCTGATTAGGAACTTGGCGAGTAAGTAGGGAAACTCGGCGAGTTCCCTTGCTCCGCAGTCCAGAACGTCACTTTTTGACGTCCTGCTCGTATCCACTCCGTTCCAAACTCGTTTTTTAACATATAAAATCACTTAGAGACCCATTTTATGTTATATAAGATAGGTACAAATATATGTAAACTTATTCCAATATCCATAACATAAAACCTAGCAATCCAATCACCACACTTGGTTTCAACACTCATTTACTTTGGGGTGGTTAATTGGGAAGAAGGAACAAGGAAAAATACATAAATATCTATACATACAAGTGAAGTTACCTTGATAATTGTAAGAGTTTAGTGGCTTCAATTTCCTTAACCACCAAGCAGAATCCTCCAGCCCTAAATCTCATATGTGTGTGTGTTTATGTGGGTGCAAGAACTTTTTAAAGAAATATTGAGAAGAAGACAGTCGATTGGGGGTATCATATGACCCTCAAATGGTTAACTAATTTCACAACAGACCCCTCTGCATTCCCTTTTCTAATACCGACTACCAATCTTTCTTTTCCTTTTCATTTTATTTCTTATGAACTTAAAAAACTTGTACATATGCATTAGAAGCTTGTATATAATTATATAGATTCCAAGTTACAAGGACTAAGCACATAGTGCAAGTGTATAAAGCTTATGGTTAACCACACACATCCATACTAATCATAATTAAATTATTAGATTGTAATTCATTTGGAACTTAATAAATTTAATAAGTATCTTTATTATGAGAATATTATAGCAAAGTACGAGTTAAATTAGCTCAAATACGTATAAGCCTTGTTTATCTATTTATAGTTTTGTAGAGTAACGCTAATAAATATATTTATATATTCTTGTTAGGCACAAAAAGGCCTCAGTCAAACCTGTTCTACATCTTAGGGGGAGATTATTTATCAAACTTGTTTGATGCACTTGAAGGTATAATTTAAGTCCTATTAATGCCTTATTGAAACCTGATAAGTGATTTGCAATATTAGTCAAAGCTGTTTACCCTGTTGCATGTGTTGTAACTAAGGCAGATTGCCCAAACCGTTCTATTCTTTTGAACAGGCTGGACATAAACTGTCTACGCTGCTCTATCCTATTAAGCAGTTTGGACAATCTCTAAGTGTTCTGTTCTTTGAGAACAGAACCTGTTCTTTGTGAACGTACTAAACACTTTATGGAATATGTTTTCTGTTGGGTTTCCTATACCCTTGCTAGGTTAAATTAAAACTTTGTGGAAAATTAAATAACCTAACTATGCAAGAATATAAAACCTTAAGGATCTAACCAAACAAGCTAAGCAACTAATTATTAAAATAAAGAGATGAATAAGAAAAACTAACCTTGAGAAAATTCGCAATTTTCTCCACGAAGAACGATTGCACGAACAACCTCTGAATCGAGTAACAAGCGTCTAAAGCAAGATCGCATCTAGTTGTTCACACCCAATGAACAAAAGAAAAGATAATTATAACTTTTCTAAGCTCAGATCTTAGAGTCCCAAAAACTGGTATCTCTTGTGATTGTTAGAGAACTTAGAATTGAATGAGCGAGGAATGAAGCAGGCAGGGGCTGCCTATTTATAGATTTTAGAAACCTACAAATTTTTGATCCCAAATCCATGTGGGATGGATTGGTGGCCGGCCCCCCTATTAGGGTTTAGGGGGTGCCCTGTTGACTATCAACTAATTGCAGTTTAGCCCCTGTACTTCCTCAATTAATTCTATTAGCTTCCGGTTAATTTATTAACTATTAATAAATTAACAAACTAACCCATTAATCAAATATAATCAATTATTTAGTTTCTAATTAATTTATTAAACATAATAAATTAACAAACTAATTAACATTATATATTTAAGTTAATCATCTTCTCTTTACAATTCATTGCATGCACCCAAAAAGGATCCAGCCTGATAACAATATGTTTACAAATAATTGTGACTTGGACACTAATTCCAACAGTCTCCCACTTGGACAAGTTGGCAACTATTTGTCTAAACACATTCTATTACCAGCCTTCCTAGCTACTCGATACAGCTGCCGAACTCTGAATCATATCAGAGCTAATCCTTTAGATAAGGGATCAACTATTCCTTCGTTCTCTGATATCGTATGAAACTAAGACATGGATTATAATCAGTCTTTGGTTTCAAAATTTTGTTTCTGATCTCCGATTAATATGACTATATGAGACTTATTAATTGAACACTTCAATTTTGTCTCGGTCGGGCCCAACACTCTCTAGTCAACGTTTAATCATCAGAGGGCCCATAGATATCGCTTTTCCATATAGGCAAAAGGAACGAATAAACTTCGCATACACAGCGCTAGCTAACTAATAACATCGTAACTAGATGCATCCGTTATAACTGGCAGTTACGCACAACGTTTGAATGCACTAAGGTATGACGGACTAGAAAACCACAACTTCAATGTATCTCCGTCTGAAGAATAGAGGATATTATCATCTTGGAAATACTTATGATTTGATCCATGAAGTATCTTTCCAAGTGCGAGTGCCCTATACTTAAATCTCCATTAAGTACCCATGAATGTTGCAGCAATCTCTATGCTACGTCAAACTCTTGACAGTCTACTAACATTCCATGACAGTCTTTATTCAATACTAACTCCCGGTAGTACGAACGACTGAGGTATTTGAATAAAATTAATTACTCTGGGAGTTGGTTCTAAACATGCAAAAGGAAACACAACGATAAATTAATAGAAGATGGCAGCACTTTGCAAATAAATAAATCTCCATTATTTAATCACCAAATCCATTACAATTTCAAATCATTGTTACAATGTTTCAAATTCAAAACTAACTACTAAACTTTACATTATCTCGTAATCCTATGCTAACAGCATGACTACAGTGTTTCGGTTGAGAAAGTGGCTTTGTGAACGAATCAGCAGGATTCTCCTCTGATCGCACTCTTTTCACAATCACATGTCCTTCTTCAACCTTGCTACGAACAAAGTGGTACTTCCGATCAATATGCTTGGACTTTCCATGATCCTTGGGTTCTTTAGTCAACGAAACAACACTTTCGTTGTCGCAGAATATTTTGATGGGGTCTTGAACCGTTGGGACAACTCCAAGATCTCCAATGAAATTCTTCAACCAGATGGCTTCCTTTGAGGCTTCTGAGGCCGCAATATATTCTGACTCGCAGGTAGAGTCTGCCACGGTTTCCTGCTTCGAACTCTTCCACGTCACGGCTCCCCCGTTCAATAAGAACACCCAACCAGATTGTGACCGACAGTCATCTCTATCCGTTTGGAAACTCGCATCGCAATAACCGGTTACTTTGAGTTCATCCTGTCCACCATAAACCAAGAACCTGTCTTCAGTATTTCTTAAATACTTAAGAATATTCTTGACCGCCGTCCAATGACCTTCACCAGGGTCTTGCTGATGTCGACTCACCATGCTTAAATCAAATGAGACATCAGGCCTCGTACATGTCATGACATACATTATAGATCCTATGGCCGAAGCATATGGAACTCGACTCATTCTGTCTCATTCCTCCTGTGTCTTCGGGGGTATGTCTTTACTAATCTTTATGCCATCAGCAAAGGGAAGGTTCCCCTTCTTAGACTTCTCCATACTGAACCTTTTCAGTATTTTGTCCAAGTACGTATCCTGGCTTAGTCCTATTAGACGTCTCGTTCTATCTCTATAAATCTTTATACCCAGAATAAAAGCTGCATCTCCTAGATCCTTCATAGCGAAACATCTTCTCAACCAATCTTTTACACTCTGTAATGTTGGGATGTCGTTTCCTATAAGTAATATGTCATCGACATATAATACCAGGAAGACTACAGTGCTCCCACCACTACTACAAAATGAATCTAAGGCGACACTTTTAATGCAACACTTATGAAAAATGTTGCTTTTATTATAAATTTAGTTATAAAGCAACACTTTTACGATAAATGTTGCATATAATGATTTAATGCAACACTTTTTTTAAAGTGTTGCAATTTTTATTAAAAAATGTAACACTTTTTTTAAAGTGTTACAATTTTCATTAAAAAATGTAACACTTTTTAAAAGTGTTACAACTTTTATTAAAAAATGCAACATTAATTAAAAGTGTTGCATTTCAAATGTAAATATGTGACACTTTTTAGAAGTGTTGTATTTTTTTAAAAAAAAGTTAATACACATATATAAATTTTTATTGTTTTATAAAAATACAAATACTTAATTTAAAATTATTTACTGTTTTATAAAAATACTTAATTTAAAATTTTTTACTGTTTTATAAAAATAAAATACGAAAATATATATATAATAAAATAATTAAAGATTCACAAACTTGAATTTTAAATTACCATTTTAATTAAACTTCAAAAATTATTTAAGTTGATATAACAATTTAAACTATTTAAGTTGATAAAGAAAGATAACAATTTAGCAATTAAAAAACTTAAAAATCTACATGTAAATTAAAATTTAAAATTTAGATCACTTTCAAAAAATAAAAAAGCAGCCTTAGGAAAATTGGAAAAGAAAACGCCTAACCCTCCTCCCTAAACCCGCAGCAACCGTTCGCCTTACCCTCCTCCCTATCGATTTCTTCCAGCCTTCATACGGTTTCTTCCTCACAGCAACCGGCGCGTTCGACCTCCGGCGACTGTCCGATTTGGCATTGTGAGTTTAGCGATTATCATATTCTTGAGGTATCGTGTCTCTGTCTATTCGTTTCTACTCTTCGATTTCTCAATCTACGATTTATGTGTTCATGTTTCTGATTTCATTCTCGTTAATTTCTGGTTCTGTTGATCGATTCCAGCATTATTTGGTCATGGGTATGGAATCGATTAGTAGTAATTTTTTCAATCTGAGATCTTTACGTGTGTTATGGAATTTTAAATGGCATGTGAGGCTAATATTCTTCTGTTCTTTGCGTTGCTAGTCAGCTTCTAGTCTATGCAGGTTTAACCTTCTATCTGTTCTTCTAGTTTCGTGTATTGCTATTTAGGCCCTTGTGTGTTATTGTTTATGTTAAATTATAAAGGTGTTATGTGTTAAATTTTTGATTGTCTATTCTGGATGCTAGAATTAACTTGGTCCCCTTGCATCTAGTTTATTACAGTAACAACAAACAACATGTATATTTGTGTTTTGTGTGTGTTGATCAGTCCGTAACTTGGACCGAGAATGAATCTTTGAATGGCCTTTTTGGCCTAATATGATTGTTTGATCGATGTCCAATATAAAGTTAATTGCTTGATCATTTGTAATGATTAAATTCGCAAATTATCCTTCAGTGGTTGCTGCTATATAACAATTAAACAGAAGTTACAGAGTGTGGTGTCTGTAGCTCGGGAGCAAATGTCCTATAACTCACCATTTATCACTCCCTCAATTCATCAATGTTCAATTCCTTAACTCACAAATAATTTAACGTTTCATCCTATGTAATTATGTTGCATTTGTGTGCGTGTCCAACATCCCCATCCCTTGACTGAAAACAAAACACAACGTTGATGGGCTATTCGTAAGCCAGCCTTGCTGAGTGTCGCTATGTTAGAAGTTCAGTAACTCATAAATATCAAGTACCTCAACCCGTAAATCACTTAACAATTCATTCTATGCTTAATCTAAGAAAATGTGGGGGTGCTTGTGGTTTTAAAATAGAATTTCCAGCAGCATTTGACAGCAATATTAGCACAAAAACATAATGTGTTGACGTGTGTGCTGTTAAGAATCGATAACTCAGCAATAGGCTGACTTGCTGGACTATTAAAGTTCATTAACTCATAGAAATCAGTCCCTTAAGTTCTATATAAATAATAATTCAATGTATTAATGATCGTGTGTGATTTGGGGCTGCAAAACAGAAAGAAACATCACAGCAGATACAATATATAACTTTTTTTTTCTCTAAGTCCACACATGCATTATCACACCTCTTTGATGCTAACTAACTTCAGGTTCTGTTGTACATCATATCAATTCATGTTGATTTTATGAATTTTTTGCAGGTCACTGATGGGAAACAAAAACAAGCAATATCAAGGACCACAAAGACATTTGAATGATTATGAAATGCGTAAAATGCAAAGGGTTCAAGAGAATCAAGATAGATTACGAGAATTGGGAATTACAAATATTGCCAAGTCTTTGACAAGTTTGGTAGAAAGCCGAAAAAATAACAAACGCAAGGAGAAACCAGTGGTTACTAACGAGAGAGATGGAGAATATATTCCAGAGTTTGGTGGTGATGGTGAGGGAGATCACGAAGAAGAAGTTGCTACAAGTGTTGAAGGCCGTCAAAAGGTATCCATATTTGCAAATGCTTTGTGTTTCATTCTTATACAAAATTATTAACATTCTGATTTTTGACGGATTTTGCACAAAAGAGCATTCTTTTATGCGAAAATTGCATAATCTAGCAACAAACTTTTTTAAATGGTGTCGGTTTTTAATGGAAGTTTCACAACACATCAAAAACCTTCTAAAAACATCATTTCTATATAAACATTACACTTCTCATTGCTAATTTTCATTTTCACTCGTTAAAGTACTATTCTTTGCATAAAATAGCAAGAAACATTCATTTGATGTCGGATTTCAATAATTCTTTTTGCAACACATCCGGAATCCTTTAAAAACATCATACTTATATAAATATTTCATCATTTATTGCTTTTTTCCAAATTCTTATTGTTTCATTCTTATAAAAATTATTCTCTAATAAATGTGCATCTTTCTATAGAAACATCGGGCACAATATATTGCACCAATGTCGATGAATAGATATGCTAATTTAGCAAAGAAACAACGAGTGGCTGCTGCTCCATCTGTCTCTCGTATGTTAGAAATTGAAGAAGTTTGTCATCAGAATGGAGACCGTGCTGATTCCATTAAAAGGAAGACAAAAGCAATGACGATGGGTGAGTTAATCTTGAACAAGAAAGGGTCACTAATGGGTAAGGAGGCGGTCAAACATAATTTAGTGAAGCCTAATTGTGTCATAAGAAGAAAATTATTTCTTGTCGATGAAGATGAGGAGGATGTCGGGAGCCCTCAAGGTATGATTAGTCATTCTAAAAACTATATCAATTATTCGAAATGAACTCTCATATTCTTATGCTTCTTTATGTATATAGACATGGATGGACCATATATGGAGAAAGATGGTGATGGAGATGCTCCAAATGAATGGGATGATTTATTATTTCAATGTACATATCTTTACGTTATGTTTTCTACAATTTTTTTATGGAACCATGTGAAGACCACCCCTTACGTTCTGAAATTCCATTCAGTAAGTTTTCGAACTAGATTTTGGCAATTGCTTATAGGGGTGTAAATGAGCTGAGCTACTCGTGAGCAACTCGAGCTCGACTCGTTAAAAGCTCGAAAAAAGCTCGAATTAAACGAGTCCGAGCCGAGCTCGAGCCTAAATTCGAGCTCGTTTAATAAACGAGCCGAGCCCGAGCTTCACATATCGAGCTCGCGAGCCTAAACGAGCTTATATATAAATATATTTTAAATTAATAAATATATAAATTAAATAAATATAAATATATTAAAATAACAAATTATACATATTATTTGAAAAGATTATTTAAAAACTAATTAAAAAATAAAAATATATAGTAAACGAGTCGAGCCCGAGCCGAGCTCGAGCTTGGAAAATTATTCACGAGCCGAGCTCGAGCTTTACATATAAAGCTCGAAACGAGCCGAGCTCGAGCTCGAGCCTGATAATTTTAAACGAGCCGAGCTCGAGCTTAAACGGGCTCGGGCTCGGCTCCATTATGTGAATGTCGGATAAGCTTTACAGCTAGCATAACTATATTACTTTCTAATGTTAGTATGTACTCCTTATGATGCTAGTGTGAACTCCGTTCTTGGTAGCAGGTAGCTTAACTTAAATTGTTGGTCCCAAAGAGTGATAGATAACAGTAGCTAAACTCAGCTGAATAAACACTTAAGTTCAGTGATAATATTATTTATGAATCGTGTACTGCTGCAGTTAATTAATAAACATTTCATATTACATTTATGGTAGTGTATCTTGAATAAATACTTATAGGTTGCTGTTTCTGTTTGGAATTTATATATACATATACTATTTCTGGAATAAATACTGTTGCTGAACACACATACTTATAGGTTGTTGTTTCTGTTTATATTTGGAATTTATATATACATATATAGGTTGTTTCTGTTTCTATATACATATATAGGTTGCTGTTTCTAAATACTGCTGCGGTTAATTAATAAACATTTCATATTACATTTATGGTATCAAGTGTGGGCATCCATTCAGCATATGTGATCTCTAATTGCTGCAGTTAATTAATAAACATTTCATATTACATTTATGGTAGTGTATCTTGAATAAATACTAATAAACATTCTACACAGTGCGCCTCAGATTCACAAAGAACTGGAAATTGTAGGATTTGGAAGCTGTAAGGCGTTTGTTTGTCATTCATTGCAATGTGATCTATTCCATTTGGATGATTTTGTTTGATTTATGAATCAGTCATAGACTCATAGGAATTGGAACAATGAATATCAGTAAATGAGACAATCATAAATCATATAACATGTATAACAGGTATAAATTAATCATACATCATTTCATAATAATTATGCACTTTATGGACTGATGTTGTTGAACCTGTCAGCACACATAATTGAATTCTGTTTAAAGGGTTAGTACCTAGTTTGTGGCCTTAATATTCTTTTCCATCTTACTAACAGATGAGAATGACGACGCTTGTGGAGAAGAACAAGGTGCTCAACATGATGTGAATGCAATAGACATTGAGCAGACGATTTCTGAAAATAATCTGAATGGGATAGAAGATGGTGATAGTGAGGATGATTTGGAAGGTGATGATGATGAACTTGTTCAACAACAACTTGAAGACCACCAACCACGAAAACATGCAGGTACTTTCCAACTAAATTCATAATTTTACCAATTTTAATACAAAATTATTAACATTCTGATTTTTGACAGATTTTGCACAAAATAACAATTTTTTTTTGCAAAATTTGCATAATCTGGCAACAAACTTTATAAAATCTTTAGAAAACACAAATATATAAGGTTTTAAGTGTTTTATTTCCCTTCTACTTATGAACATGCTTCATTTAGCTTTTTGTTGAAATACTATATCATTTAAAGGAAAAATACGACGTACCTGTTGATGCTAAATCTTGGGTGTTGAAATCTATTGGAGCTTTATGGAGGGGATACAAATGTAGTCTCAAGAAAAAACACTTTTACAGTGTTAATGATAACAAAGCAAGGTGGAAGAATCGACCTAAAAGTATTCCAGAAAAGGATTTTTTGGACTTGTTAAGCCTGTGGAACAAGAAAGAAGTGAAGGTAACTTTTTAATGATTACTTTACTACACATAGTTGTCTAAAATAAATTGATGTCCCTTTCATGATCCACAAGTTCTATGTTTTCACTATAACATGTCTTTGCAGCAACGTTGTATGGTAAAAAGGGATGTCCGCATGTCTCAAAAAAATATGCACACAGCTGGTCCAAAAAGTTTTGCTAGGATCCGTGAGGAAATGGTAATTTTCTTTTGTTGTATTTGCTAGTGATATTTGATTTTA
The DNA here is from genome assembly GCA_020465985.1 of Centrapalus pauciflorus. Lineage (NCBI taxonomy): Eukaryota > Viridiplantae > Streptophyta > Magnoliopsida > Asterales > Asteraceae > Centrapalus > Centrapalus pauciflorus. Next base: position 306,710 of record JAANYP010002287.1, read on the forward strand.
ATGTCATCTCCCCCAATGATACTTTCTTATTAATACTTTGTATTTATTATATGAATACAGAAAAATGAGAGTCTGAACAAGGAACTGCCTTCACTAACCCAAATGTTTGAGCGCACTCGCAAAAGGACAGAAGGACATGTGTATGTTGATACATATGATGACACGTCAAAGAAACTTGTAAGATAATATAAAGTTTTTAATTGAATACACTGTTAGTTACTTGTAAATTAGGTAAAATTTTATTGTTTGAATGATCATAAAGGAACACATGAAAATTACAAAGCTCCAGAAGATGGTGGGGCACCGGTTGATCCATTTATGGCTGTCATGACCAACGAAAATGATGGACGTCGTAGACTTTATGGTAGAGGTGTTACTGATAAGTTGATAAGGAAAGTAAATGGTGGGGAGGCAGCGTATACGGTCCCGGGAGAGATCATGGAATCACTCAAAGCTAGTGTAGAAGCTGAAAAAGATCAGTTGTTAGAGATGAAAAGAAAGTTTGACGAGGATCATGAGAGGAAAAAGTCAGAATTAGAAGCGATACGAAATGATATTGATAAGCAACGAGAAAAATTAGTTGAAGAAGCATTGGAAAAGCTTGTAGAAAAGCTACCTCCTGGAATTCAACAATATTTAGGATGAGTTTGTCCACGTGCATAACAAGGTATGAAAACAGTTTACTTAATTTGTTAAATTATATTATCTTCGAAGTTCATGTTTTAGAATTTTGTACTTTATAATTTTTTAATCATTTAAATTACCAAACACATTTACAATATTGTGTATTGGTTTTGTATGTTTCAGGCTACGTTCTATTGGAATATGCAAAGTCACGTGTCGAGCTTGCAACAGTGATGAAATGAAGCAACGATTTCGTATGAAATAAATTTCAAGTCTAGGATTTAGAAACATACGTTTTGTGATTGTAATCGACTCTTTTTGGTGTTGCTTGTACATTTCATTATGGTTATTTCGGGTATTAGAGAATACTTTTGTTGGAATACAATTTGAATGATATGGTTTTATTTCTATTATTAATTCATATTATAGAACTTGGTATTATATGAAGAAAAGATTACAAATCAATATATTAATTTATTGTAATTGTATTAAATGAAAAAGAATAAAAAAAAGTGTTGCAATAAAGCATTAATAGTGTCACATATATTTTGTTAAAAGACCATAAAGTGTCACATTTGATAAATAAAGTGTTGCCATAGCTTAATGATGATAAATCATAAAGTGTTGCATTAGAATGTAAAAAGTGTTGCCATAGCATAATGACGATAAATCATAAAGTGTTGCATTAGAATGTAAAAAGTGTTGCATTTTAAAAGTGTCGCAATTATAAAACACATGCAACACTTTTAAAAGGTGTTGCATATTTTGGAAAAAGTGTCGCTTTAGACCTAAGGCGACATTGGCTAAGGTGGCATTTGATAAAGTGTCACATTAGCCCTAATGCAACACTTTTAAGGCCTAATGCGACATTTTGTCGGTGTTGCATTAGGGTCATTTTGTAGTAGTGCACTGACCTTGACATATATGCAGGACTCATCTTCGCTTCTAGAAAATCCAAACTCTGTGATTTTCTCATGAAAGCAAAGATTCCAGCTTCAAGAAGCTTGCTTAAGTCCATAAATGGACTTCTGAAGCTTACACACTTTCTTAGGATACTTGGTGTCTACAAAACCTTCAGGTTGTGTCATAAACACATCCTCTGTCAATTTCCCGTTAAGGAAAGCGGTTTTGACATCCATCTGCCAGATTTCATAGTCATGAAACGCAGCTATGGCCAGAACTATCCTTATGGATTTAATCTTAGATACCGGTGAAAAGGTTTCCTCATAGTCAATCCCGTAGGTTTGAGTATAGCCCTTTGCCACCAACCTAGCTTTGTAAGTGTGTACTTTCCCGTTCATATCCGTTTTCTTCTTGAATATCCACTTACAACCTACCGTCTTTAGACCGGGCGTGGGATCAACCAAGTTCCAAACTTGGTTGCCATACATGGATTCAATCTCGCTATCCATAGCTTCCTTCCATTTGGCTGCCTCAGGGCCTGCCATCGCTTCTCGGTAGTTAGCTGGTTCATCTAAGTCGACTAGTGTACTATCACTAATCATATCATCCTGTTCAATATGGAAACCATAGTAGAACTCAGGAGGATTGCTAACTCTACTGGATCTGCGCAAAGGTAAGGATATGTCATTGGGTTCAACAGGCATCTCAGCCTCATGTTGATGGTCAGTGTTTGCAGTTGGTTCTTCATCGGTAGTATCTTGAATGTCATCAAGATCGATCTTACTCCCACTGTTTTTTCTTAGATATTATCTCCTTCTCGAGGAACACTCCTCTTCGAGATACAAATACTACGTTTTCACGTGGTTTGTAAAATAGATATCCAAATGACTCTTGTGGGTAACCGACGAATAGACACTTTTTAGATCTTTGACTGAGTTTGTCAGAGGTCTCTCGTCCAACAAAGACTTCACAACCCCAGATCTTGATGTGACCAAGGGAAGGACGCTTTCCCTTCCACATCTCGTAAGGTGTCTTTGAAACTTTCTTGGTGGGTACTAGATTTAGAATATGTGTCGCAGTTTCTAATGCATAACCCCAGAAACTTATTGGAAGTGTTGCTCGACTCATCATAGATCGGACCATGTCTAACAAGGTCCTGTTTCTCCTCTCCGCAACTCCGTTGAGTTGTGGTGTTCTAGGAGGAGTTAACTGGGAAACTATTCCACAACTTCTAAGATGATCGAGAAACTCGATACTAAGGTACTCTCCTCCCCTGTCGGAGCGGAGAACCTTTATCTTTCTGCCCAGTTGATTCTCTACTTCACTTTGATATCTTTTGAATGTCTCAAAAGTGTCGGACTTATGTTTAATTAAAATAAACATATCCAAATCTACTATAGTCATCTGTAAAGGTGACATAGTACCGATTTTCCCCTTTTGTAGCACATCGGAATGGCCCACATACATCTGTGTGGACCAAATCCAATAGTCCTTCACCTCTTTCACACGTTCCTGTGAATGGTGATTTTGTCATCTTGCCCAGTAAACATGATTCGCATACATCATCCGATTTTAGGTCGAATGATTCCAACACTCCATCCTTTTGGAGTTGGGCGATGCGTTTCTTGTTAATGTGCCCAAGGCGACAGTGCCACAATTTGGACTTATCAATTTTGTTAGAATCAATATTAAATAATAGGTTGTTATCACACTCAATAGTTTCATATATGCCATTATAAGGACAAGCTTTGAATACAAAAACATCATTCAAATAAACCAAAATACTTCCATTATTATTATCAAAGCTGAAATTGTATCCATCCTTATACAAGGCAAACAAAGAAATGATGTTCCGATTCATATCGGGTGAATAACAGCAATTATTTAAGCTAATCTCTACTCCTGATCTAAGCACGAGCTGGAACCTTCCGACTTTCTTCACAGGCGTGATCTTTCGATTCCCCATGATTAGGTTCAGTTCTCCATGCTTCAAGCTTCTACTTTCCCTTAGTTCCTGCAATACAGAGCTAATGTGAGTACCACATCCTGTATCAAGAACCCATAAATTAGAGATAGAAGTGTTATGGAGTTCGATCATGAACATACCTGAGGTGCTGGCCTTTCGACTTTGCCGTCTTTAAGGTCCTTCATATATGATGGGCAGCTTCGCTTCCAGTGCCCCTTGCCATTGCAGTAAAAGCATACTGCTTCCTTCGGATCTTTAGTAGGCACAATACCAGACTCTGTTCTCCCTTGAGACCCTTTCTTGGACTTTCCTTTTGGGGCCTTCCAGGATGACTTTCGTTTCTTTGAGGCCTTACCGACAGTAAGCACAGGGGCCACAGGGGTCTCATCTTTCTTGATGCCCTGTTCAGCGGTTCGGAGCAGATTATGCAGTTCCATAATTGACGTCTCCTTCTGATTCATGTTCATCTGATAGGAGAGTACGAACTGATTATAGATGGTGGGCAGTCCAGAAAGAATGATATTGGTGGAGAACTCAGAGTCAAACACCATATTGAGAGCCTCCAGCCGGTCGAAGTACCCATTCATCTCAAGGACGAAAGTGCAGATAGATGTTCCAGGTTTTGGTTTGCAGGCCATGAGGGATCTTACCACATCAAGGCGCTCTTTGCTCGGCTTAGCCTCAAACATCTCTCGCAGCTGCTGATTCATCTCAAAGGCCCATGTATTCTCGAAGGCTTTAGCAAGCTCAGGAACCATGGATGACGCCATGATGCAGGACACTTTGTTTGCATAATCATAATGTTTCTGGTGTGCGTCCATTTCCTCCTGGGTGGGATTCTCATTCAGTGTGGGAATTTGTTCATCGAGAACATACTCCTTGTTCTCGTACCTCAGCGTAAACCTGAGGTTTCTCATCCAGTCCACATAGTTCGGACCGGATAGTTTTTCCCTACCCAGAACGAAAGGAGTGAGAAGTTGGATGCGTGGTTGGGAGCAGGAGTGGGAGTACCAGTAGAAGTAGACATCTGTGAGATAAAGTTTTAGTTAGTATGAAGTATTCCTTAAACAATTTACCCAATTTCAATTAAGGCTAGGATCCATATTTTCGATTTGTTTTATGAAAAGGGTCGCCGTAATCACGCCACGAATTTATTTTAGGTGGACAAACTCTTGTCGATTTCAATCTCTATGAAATTCCTAGATCTTTTGAGATTCATTGAATCTTATCAATGGCATGTTAATCTCGGTTATGCTCAACTACTATCCGTGACTGGGTTGCCGAGGATCACGGACAAGATGGTGAATCTAACCATGCAAAACTGCGTAAGACCCGGCACGGATCAGTCCGGGAATCGCGAGTCCTACATCACCTCCTAATATGTCTCTCATTAGTGTGCCGGTCAATACACACGCTCCACTAACAGTGCATATAGGAGATGTGCATTTTTCATGGATTTGCATACTAATTCACTTTTGATATATCTAAAACGGGATTTTTTTTGTTTTAGTACTTTAGATTATACTTTTAATCTGGACACCATCCTATCAAAAGTCCTCGGTAGCTCCATTGAACGCACAGCGAAGCGGAGGAGGTAGGTTAGCACGAAGCTGTTAAAAACCTACTCCTTTAGGGAAGCAGAGCGACCCGCCTTATACCTCGTTTATAGTTTGTTCACTATGGGTGAGCCGATTTATCAATTGACTGACGATGTAATTTGATTTAAATGATATATATATATATATATATATATATATATATATATATATATATATATATATATATATATATATATATATATATATATAATCAATAATACATATATAAATTTCTTTTAAATCTTAGGGGTTTAATTTTAAACTTTTAAAATTAAGGGGTCTATTTTAAACAAATTAAAATATTAGGGTTTAAATTGATATTTATTTTTTATATATATATTTCGGTTTCAATATTTAAATAAAATAAGAAACATTTAATTATTAAATATATATTAAATCCGAAACCTATATATATAACCATATAAATCCTCAAAATTTAAACCTAGGATAATACAAGTTTATCCTAATAAATTATGATATTCTAAAACCTTTAGGATAAGCATTTTATTTAAATTAAGGTGATTTCTAGATAAATAGGATTTAGGATAAACCTAGAAAATCAAGTTTATCTCTAAGGCATGTTTATCTAAAACCCCAAAAATCAAACCCTTAATTAAATTAATAAAATCCTAAATTTGTAACATCCTAGAAATTAAATTATTGTATTTGTGGTTTATTAGTTTAAAATTTTAATTTAAGTTGGATTGCATTTGGAATAATTATAAAAGTTGGTTGTTTGATTTAGAAATTGATAATTTCAATTTATTAAGTTAATATAATTATTATTAAGTGGTTGAAAGGGTAAAATAAAGATTGAATCTTTATTTAATGGAGTTTAAGAAGTTGGTTGCTATTTTAAGGAATTAAGAAATTTTAGAATTTCGAAGTATAATTTATTTAGAATGACGATTAAAAATTATAATGATGATGAAATAAAGAGGGGAATCTTTATTTGATGAAAGATAGATAAGTTGAGGGGTTAAAGAAGTTAATAGCCAAAAGTTGGAAATAAAAGACTTCAAAGTCTTTCATTTCAACAAAATCTCAACTCTCTGCTCTCTCTCTTTAAAAGAAAAACCCACGGGTTCTTTATCTCAAATCAAGAATCAAATAAAACCTCAAATTGGTAGCTGAAAACTTGGATTCGGGTTGCATTGGAGGAACTATAAACACTACAAGCATCGATTTAAGGTAAATATCTCTCAAAAATTTCGAATTTAAGGGTTTATGGTTTAGTTTTGGATGAAAACCGAATATTAGATTGAGGATTCAAAATGTTGATGCATGTCAAATATTTTGATGGGTTTGTGTAAATCTAGTGTTGTAGAAGTTATGTACAAATTTTTGGGTCCTAAATCGAGTTATAAGTATGATTGTAAAAAAATTTACAAGTATGCGTACTGTGCGTTTACATGGTACCGAGACAAGTTTGGAGGTACCGAAACCTTAAAGGTTTCGGTACATATACCGAAACCCTCTACCGAAACCCATATTAGTGAAACTTGGAGGTATCGAAACCTTAAGGTTTCGGTACATGATACTGAAACTCACATAGTACAGAAACCCACACTACTGAAACCTTTATGTACCGAAACCATCACATGTACCGAAACTCTCTAAAGGTTTCGGTATAATGAAACCTACCGAGACTACAAAAGGTTTCGGTACATACTACTGAAACTTTTTAGTGAAACCTTGATGGTGAAACTTTTTAGTGAAACCTTTGATAGTGAAACTTTTTAGTGAAACCTTTGATAGTGAAACTTTTTAGTGAAACCTTTGATGGTGAAACTTTTTAGTGAAACCTTGATGGTGAAACTTTTTAGTGAAACCTTTGATGGTGAAACTTTTTAGTGAAACCTTTGATTGTGAAACTTTTTAGTGAAACCTTGATAGTGAAACTTTTTAGTGAAACCTTTGATTGTGAAACTTTTTAGTGAAACCTTGATGGTGAAACTTTTTAGTGAAACCTTTGATAGTGAAACTTTTTAGTGAAACCTTTGATGGTGAAACTATCACAACATGTACTGAAACCCACCCCAATATACCGAAACTATAAATGGTGATCACCGAAACCTTTGAAAGTTTCGGTATTTCCCTTTTTATTTTTATTGAAAAAGAGACAATAATATATATATATATATATATATATATATATATATATATATATATATATATATATATATATATATATATATATATATATAAAGGAATATATATATATATATGTGTGTGTATATATATAGTCATCTCGGTTGGGGTTTGATTTTTGAAAATAAAATAGAAACGGTCGGACCTTCTTAAATTCAGTAATATATAATGATAAATTCTGGACAAATTGGCAATCCCAGAAATTGGGGATCTAAGGTATAATTTCGGATTATAATTTCGAAGGATTGACGCATTAATTTGAGAAAGTTGATGGAACTTATTATTAAACCAGAGATTGATGGTATTAATGAGGGGATTAATTGAGAATAATAAAACCATCAAGTGAGAGGATTTAAATATGAGTTTCGGATGACGGTTCCGACTGTTGTAATACTTTTAATTATACAACTTGATGTACATTTGTTGAGGAACATGTTTATGATATGTTTTACTTATGGAATGTAAACAGGTCCCTTGTGGTGTTGTTTAACCCACAGTGGGGTACTTTATGATCCGGTTGAAAGCCCGAGGAGATATAAGATAACTTAAAGTTTAGTAACGCACCCACTGTGAGTACCTTTGATATTAGCATGTCTGCATCTGCTTTTATGTTTGCTCTGCCTGCTGAGGCATGTTGTTTCATTTTCGTTTGACACTCTACTAACTAGCGTATATATTGATGCACATTCATACTTGTTGCATGTCCTTTCATTTGTTGTGCATCCTATTGATGGACCTGCGTGGTCGTATCGGTACTCTGATGTTACTGTGTTATATGACCAAGAGTTTGACACCTCTATGGTCAAGATAGACAGTAAGTCATCCCCGATGTAATGTCTGCCTCAGATGGTTGGTTTTTCTTATTCCGAGTGTCAACTCGAAGGGGCTGCGGGCTCAGGTTTGCGTACCTTGGGTACGTGTGGAGTATACGGTATGTGTTACCGCGGTTACTCTGGGTGGCATCATAAAGATTTGTAGAATGTGTAAAATCATATGGTATTCACTAAGCATTCGCTTACCCCTCAGTTGTTACATTTTTACAGGAAAAGGGAAATCGGCGGCGGGACCATCTAGCTAGGACGCTTGTTGAAGTAGTTGAAGATTTCTACTGTCCATCTCGGTATTTGGATTATGGAATTACTGATGTAATAAAATTTGGAATGATGTAATACTTTTGAGTTTGTAGATTTAGACGTGTAACCTATGTAGCATCGTAGGGTGTTGAACACACGCTTCCGCACTTTAAGCCTTCAGATCATTATGTAATTTGAATATTGGTGATTAATCCTGGGTGTATTGTAATGGTGGCAAGGGTGTCACAGGGAATGGTATCAGAGCAGTAGTTTGAGATTCAAGTGTCCGTGAGGTCTTGGTCTCAAACATTAAGTGATGATATGTAGTGATATTAAGTAATGATCTGAACTAAGATAGGTTACGATCTAGTAATCATAGGACATTGATTATCATAAGGGACAAATGGGTGGTGTCTTTAAATAAATGACATGTTACTAAACAAGTTATATATTTTGTATTTCAGAACATGTCTGGAGGAGGAATGACACCAGAAGAGACGAGAGAAATGATGCAAGCCATGATGGCTGAGCAAAATCGGATGATACAAGACCAGTTTCGGGCTCGAGATGAGGCCGAAGCTAAACGAAGAGAAGATAAGAGGAAGAATAAGGAAAGAGAGAGAAACAATGACGAACAAGATGACAATATTGGGTCATCTAATAAGCCCAGAAGTTGTCGGTTTAAGGATTTTAAGGGGAATGGAGCAGTCGAGTTTAATGGACTGGGTGATGCTGTTGCTGCTCTGGAATGGATAACAGCCACAGAACGCACATACCGAATCAGTGATTGTGCTGAGAAGGATATGGTCCGGTTCGCTACTGCTATGTTCACCAAAGACGCAGTAATGTGGTGGAATTCAATGGTGAATGACTTAACAATGGAGAAGGTTTCTAGAATGACATGGGCTGAGTTTACTGAAATTTTCACTCAACAATACTGCCCGGACGATGAACGCCGAAGACTAGAAGCTAAGTTCATGACACTAATTCAGGGGACTAAGTCTGTGTCCCAATATGCGGTAGAGTTCACGAGGTTAAGTTTATTTGCACCTCATCAGGTTGATACAGAAGAGAGAAAAGTTACCCGATTTGAGGTTGGTCTTGATTTGGAAATCCGAAGAGTGATGAGCAACGTACGTTACCCCACGTTTGCTAGTCTGCTGGAAGCTGCCAGAAATGTAGAACAGATCCTGATTATGTCAGGATATGTGATGGGGTCTGCTGCTGCTGCTTCAACTAACCCAACTCAACCTTCACCGCCGAAACGTCAACGTGAAGGAGGCTACTCTGGTTCTGCACGATCATCACAGTACTCGCCACAACAGTCTTATCGTCGGCAGTCTAGTTCTCCTGGTCATGCTCGTGCATACTCCATCAACACCGAGCTGCAGTACTGCAATAAATGCCATTTGGAACATTTCAGCAAATGTACTAAGGGGCGTGCATGTTTTTGCTGTGGAGAATTGGGCCATTACCAAAATGAATGCCCACGAAGATCGGATGCCTGCCATAAATGTGGTGTGTGGGGGCACTATAGCAGGGATTGTCGAAAGAATGCTCCAACAGCTGCTGCTCCATCTTCGACTCGATCATTTGGAGGATCAAGTGGTGGTTCAGTCAACCGCCGGAACCAACCACAAAGGGGACAGGCTAGTGCATTTCAGATTATCGCGGAGGAAGCTAGGGAAAACCCAGAGGTGGATGCGGGTACGTTTATAGTTAACTCTTTGCTTGCAAAAGTGATGTTTGATTCTATGTCAAGTATAACTAAACATAGTATTTAGTGAATTTAACATAATAAATGTAGAAGATGTCGACATTGTAAATAAGAATAACAAATGCCAAGAAGGACCGATGTTTGTTATAATTGAGGAAAAATGGGTCATTGTAGAAGAGTACTTTAAGATTCTATATGTAATACTTCATTGAAGTTTTATGATTTTGAAGATAACATAAACTTAAGTATTATGAAAAGCTGTTACAAATATAGGTATGATTATGTTTGTAAATGAGAATACTCGAGTATATGAATACGCATTAGATGAATAGCCAAAATGGATTTTGAAGCTTTGAATTGGAAAAGATGCTTTAAATATCCTGGAATTTGTGAACGAGTTTGGAAGTTGTAATAAAGATTAAGCTTGACTATAATAGGTTAAAGAATGGGAATAATTGTATTAGTATCATAGATGATATGTTTGAGGGATTGATAACAACTTGTAATGGTTATCATAAAGCAAAATAGCATCAACTTGTATTAAAAAGGGAACGGTAAGGTATATTGTGTTGATTATTTTAAGCTTAAAAAGGTTATGATTGATGTTGAAATTATTTAGTAACACATTAGTTAAAGTAGATCATGTGTATCATGATTGTACTTTAATGATTGAAGAAGTAGTCTTATATGTTGAATTGATCCCTGGAGTTTCTCTAATAACTTGTTGTTCGTATTTTCATGCATCTACCGAAATGTAAGAGAAATGCGACATTAACATGGCTACGAGTAAAACTTACCAGCAACCGATAGAAGATCAGAATGGATGGATTATTTTCATATCGGCATATATGACAATATAATGTATTTTGGATTTAAGTATAAACTGAAAAGATCAATGGATTAGATGGGAATTCCGAATAACACTAGTTATCATGATAAAGTAAAGAAGACCATGTTTAAAGTTTTGCACGCAAAGAAATGTAGAAGTCCTACATGTTGGAAAGAAATCGAAGGAACTATGATTGTTATGTCTGCATTATCACAAAAGTGTTACCATGGTAATAGATATAAACTGATCAGTTATAAGATAAATAATTGAGTGTAGTTGAAAGTATCACCGATGAGGGTTGAAACTTGTTCTGTAAAAAGAGACAAGATTGACACCAAGGTGTATTGGCTTATTTAGAATAACAGAAAATTTAGGAATCAGTCGAGTCATTTGGAATTTTCCTAAGGAAGTATTGAATTAACACATGGTGTTTCATGTGGAAAGCTGTATGAAATCTTCACAACTGGTAATGAAGATTGGCTGATTATACCAAATTAAAATTCAAGAAAGGTTAGTATATGTTGAGAAACATGTATGTGTTTTGAATACTAACATCAGAAAGTTAAGGATCAAAAAGATTAAACTAGTGTTAATACGTTGGAAGCATCACAAAGGAGTAAACCATACATGGGAGATAAAAGCCGATATGTTGAATAAGTAAACGAATCTGTTCGAATACAAGTAACTTCGAGGACGAAGTTTGAGCGTGGTGGAGCCCATGCTGTAACATCCTAGAAATTAAATTATTGTATTTGTGGTTTATTAGTTTAAATTTTTAATTTAAGTTGGATTGCATTTGGAATAATTATAAAAGTTGGTTGTTTGATTTAGAAATTGATAATTTCAATTTATTAAGTTAATATAATTATTATTAAGTGGTTGAAAGGGTAAAATAAAGATTGAATCTTTATTTAATGGAGTTTAAGAAGTTGGTTGCTATTTTAAGGAATTAAGAAATTTTAGAATTTCGAAGTATAATTATTTAGAATGACGATTAAAAATTATAATGATGATGAAATAAAGAGGGGAATCTTTATTTGATGAAAGATAGATAAGTTGAGGGGTTAAAGGATTTAATAGCCAAAAGTTGGAAATAAAAGACTTCAAAGTCTTTCATTTCAACAAAATCTCAACTCTCTGCTCTCTCTTTAAAAGAAAAACCCACGGGTTCTTTATCTCAAATCAAGAATCAAATAAAACCTCAAATTGGTAGCTGAAAACTTGGATTCGGGTTGCATTGGAGGAACTATAAACACTACAAGCATCGATTTAAGGTAAATATCTCTCAAAAATTTCGAATTTAAGGGTTTATGGTTTAGTTTTGGATGAAAACCGAATCTGAGATTGAGGATTCAAAATGTTGATGCATGTCAAATATTTTGATGGGTTTGTGTAAATCTAGTGTTGTAGAAGTTATGTACAAATTTTTGGGTCCTAAAACGAGTTATAAGTATGATTGTAAAAAAATTTACAAGTATGCGTACTGTGCGTTTACATGGTACCGAGACAAGTTTGGAGGTACCGAAACCTTAAAGGTTTCGGTACATATACCGAAACCCTCTACCGAAACCCATATTAGTGAAACTTGGAGGTACCGAACATGATACTGAAACTCACATAGTACAGAAACTCACACTACTGAAACCTTTATGTACCGAAACCATCATATGTACCGAAACTCTCTAAAGGTTTCGGTATAATGAAACCTACCGAGACTACAAAAGGTTTCGGTACATACTACTGAAACTTTTTAGTGAAACCTTGATGGTGAAACTTTTTAGTGAAACATTTGATAGTGAAACTTTTTAGTAAAACCTTTGATGGTGAAACTTTTTAGTGAAACCTTTGATGGTGAAACTTTTTAGTGAAACCTTTGATGGTGAAACTTTTTAGTGAAACATTGATGGTGAAACTTTTTAGTGAAACATTGATGGTGAAACTTTTTAGTGAAACCTTTGATGGTGAAACTTTTTAGTGAAACCTTGATGGTGAAACTTTTTAGTGAAACCTTTGATGGTGAAACTATCACAACATGTACTGAAACCCACCCCAATATACCGAAACTATAAATGGTGATTACCGAAACCTTTGAAAGTTTCGGTATTCCCCTTTTTACTTTTATTGAAAAAAAAGAGACAATAATATATATATATATATATATATATATATATATATATATATATATATATATATATATATATATATATATATATATATATATATATATATATATATATATAAATGAATATATAATATATATGTATGTATATATATTATCTCGGTTGGGTTTTATTGGTAAAAATAAATAGAAAAGGATGGACAATCATTAATTCAGATACGTTATGGACATTTGGGCAATCTCAAATATCGGAGATTAAAAGTATAAACTTCAGATATGATTTTGACGGGTTGACACGATAAATTGTGAAAATTGGTGAAAGTCATTATAAAACGAGAGATTGATGGTGTCGATAAAGGGGTTAATTGAGAATAATAAAGCCATCAAGTAAGAGGATTTAAATATGAGTTTCGGATGAAGGTTCCGAATGATGTGACACTTTAATATTGATATCAAACATATGTATGATATGTTTTATTTATGAAAATGTAACAGGTCCCTTGTGGTGTTGATTAACCCACAGTGGGGTACTTTGTGATCCGGTTGAAAGCCCGAGGAGAAATAATATCGGTTAAAAGTTTAATTACGCACCCACTGTGAGTACAGTAGATTTCGCATGTTTATATCTGTTTTATGTTAAGCTTTGCTTGCTGAGACCTGTTGCATCAATTATTTGTTTGGAATTCTACTAACTTGCGTAGATTTAGATGCACATTCCTACTTGTTGCATGTCCTTTCGATTGTTGTGCATCTATTGATGGACCGGTGGGTCGCATCGATTACTCTGATGTTACTGTGCTATATGACCTGGAGCTGATCCACTCCTAGGCCCGGTAGGCAGTATGTCATCCCCGATCGTACGTTTGTCTCAGATGGTATGTTTAAATGTCGAGCTTTGGGCTCGAAGGGGCTGCGGCTCTGGTCCGTACTTAGTGTACGAAGAGGATATCCGATGTTGGTCATCTGTGTTATCCTTGGGCTTCATAAAAATTTATAAAATGCGTAATCTTTGTATTCACTAAGCCTTTGCTTATACCTCAGTTGCTCTGTTTTTACAGGAAAAGGAAAGTATACCGCTGGACCATCTAGTTAGGTCGATTGTGAATATTCGGAAGATTTGGTATTACTTAATCGGTAATTATGTTATGAGACAATGTTGTAATATATTCTTGATGTTGTAATAAATTATCTGGGTGTGTAGACTTAGACTTGGTACATTGTAGCACCGTAGGGTGTTTGACACTGTTGCACTACTTTAAATTATGTGTTTTAATGCTTCCGCACTTAATTAGGTTATCAGATCATTATGTAATTGTGTTTGATGTTTGATCCTGGGTGTTTTAGTAAATTAGTGGTTGTTGTGGCAAACTGCTCTCTCCTGATTTATCATATCTGTACTTCTTTTCAAACTTCCATGAGCCTGTTTTGTACCTCATCTTATCGTTGGTTGGTTTCCGGTAGAACTTCTTCTGAAATGCCTTCGTCAGTAAGGCCATTTGTTTCTTCATCTCTTCAATTTCAGAATCTGTTGAGGAATCCGATGAGTCTGACTCTGATAAACTGCTGCTTACTACTACCATTTTCTCCTTCTTAAGCTTGTAATTATATTTCTTGTCTGCCAACAGAGCTAAATGATCAACGGTTTCCTTTTCAGCCTTCATCTTTCCTGACATCTTCCTTAAAACAACATCCTGGTAGCTGTTAAGGTTTTCAAATACCATGTGAAAGTCCATGTCTTCAATCTCTTTGGTTTTCTGAATTATCATTGCGTACTTATCCCACTCCGGATTTAGTACGTTCAGGAATTTGACATTGATGTCTAAATTTGACTTATTGACACCATTCCTCTTCATTTCACTGACCAGACTGACAAACCTCAGATATGTACTCACCAGCAGTTCCCCTTCTCTTGCTCTGAAGTTCTCAAACGTCATTAAACTATTTCACGCTCTATTCGTTGCTGCTCTGTCTGAACCCCTCATCAAATTACAGACCTTATTTCAGATGGATTTGGCTGTTTTGGTATTAATCAGACATGTGTATATATCATTGGGTATAGATATCAGCAATACTTTTCTAGCTGTCTTGTCCCCCAGTTTTCTGAGCTTTTGTGCTTCATTGAGGTTTGTTATTTCTATTGTTCTTTCCGGGATGGCAGGATTGCCAGTTGGAACTGCAGGTATTGTCTCAAGGAAAACAGTTGGTCCGTCATTGAGTGACTTCAGAATTTCATCAGACAGGTCATGGAAACTGATAAACTCAAGGAATCTCTCCCTCCATTGTATGTATTCACCTCTGTACAGAATTGAAGGTTTTGTTTCCGACCCCATGGCTAGTGCATCTTTGGACATTTTGACAGATTAACAGGAATCTTCCAAGATCTTTTAAATAAAAATTTGATTGAAATTGAAAAATTGATCAAACTTGAAGATAAGTTGATCAAACTCGAATGAGTATTGAATGAAACTCGAAATGAATGGGATCAAACTCAATCAATGAATGATAAAACTCGAACAATGAGTGGAATCAACTCGAATCTAGAAGAAATCAATCAACAGATTAATAATGCAACTCGAATGCAAGGAATATTCAACTCGAATGAAGTTTTTGTAAAACTCAGATCAAATGAGACTGAACTCGAATAAAGTTGACTAAAGATTGATTAAACTCGAATTGGTTTTGTTTAATACTCGATTCAAATTGAAATCCACTTAAAAGTTGTTTTATAAAACTCGAATACAACTTGCTCCCCACTCGAATGGAATGTAGTTCAACTCGAATGCTTCTTCTATTTAACTCAATTAAATTTGAGTTCAACTCGATTGAAATTGAGTTCTACTCGATTGAAATGTAAATCAACTCGATTGAAACTTCAATGCCACTCGATTGAACTTTCAATGCAACTCGATTGAAACTTTAACACAACTCGATTGCAACTAACTTTCAACTCGAATAAAACACTTTTCAAATCGAATTAAAACACTTTGCAACTCGATTAAAGACACTTTTCAACTCGATAAACATATGAACATAGCAATATCCGAGTTTAATGATTTTTATGAAAAACCAAGTCCAGAATTCAATCTTGTCACTAGAAATGCATATTTTGATCCCAAATTGAAATCGAAGGTGAGGTTTTCATTTACAAACACTTTTTCTGAAAACTCTTTGGCAGATCAAACACCTTGTTTTTCACATGAACAGTGAAGAACAATGGGTTTTTCAAAAATTCAGAAAAATCGATGAATCTGCTTGAGTGTCTTGAATTATAGATTGAAACTATAATCAATCTGATCGTTTTTAAGACCTTTTCCTGCGATCACAATTTCACAATCAATTATCCACTGAATCAAAAACCCTACGGGTTTTTTTTCAAATTTTCAACAAACCGATGAAACAGTGAAATATTTTTCAAAAAAAAAAATTCAATCAAAAAAACATTTTCATGCTCTGATACCAATTGTTATTCTTAACTAACCGAATGATTATATTTGAAAAATGAAGATTACAGAATATGTCCAAATGCACTGTAGCCCTAAATCCTTTTCTATCTTTCCGTTTGAGGTTAAAATGATGTCAGATCTCATTCGATTACAAAGTAAAATTCTATTTACATCACAAAGTCAACTAAGCTATATTTACAAAATAGACCCTGGACTTATTTATTTCATCCATCTAAATAGGATTTTAACTAGAGGAATGTCAACTTTAATCATTTCCTCTTCTTATAGAGCCATTTTGATATAAGAAATGGTATGTCACCCATTTCAAATATCCACTTTGTCTTCATGCACAGAACAACTTGGGCAGTGTAAGCAGCTTCTGGTTTTCCACTTTGTCTTCGACTTGCAAACTGATCTTTTCATCCAAGACAATACATGATGACATGGAACCATATTCCATAATGTGCATAACATGTTCACAAAGAACAGTACACTTGGTTTTGGTCCAAGGTGCTCAACAGACATGAGCAGCGTGGAAAGTTTATGTCCAGCCTGTTCAACAAAATAGAGCAGCTCTGACATTCTGCCTTAGTTGCAACAAATACAACAGGGTAAGCAGCTTTGACTTATATTGCAAATCACTTTTCAGGTTTAAAGAAGGCATTGAGAGACCTTAAATTATACTTTCAAGTGCATCAAACAGGTTTGATTAATAATCTCCCCCTCAGATGTATAACAGGTTTGAACGAGACCTTTTTGTTCCTAACATATACCCTCGGTAAACTGTCGGTAAACTATTTCTGTCCGTAAATTCGTTGGTATTTCTTGTTACCGACCAAATATTTGTATCAGATACCGGCCCTTGGCAAACCGTTGGTAAATTACGTTACCGAGGGATTACCGAGGGATTCATCCCTCAGTAATAACGTAATTTTTAGTAGTATTTATGTATAAGAAATGGAATAATAATCACTTCATAGAATTTAATAAAATTACTTAAGTGTTGTTAAGTTTAACAATTTAATGACCAGAAATAGAATACATTATTCAGGGTTAATGTTTAATGTTTCTTTATTATTCTTTTTCGACTGCTTAACTTCATAATCAAATTTTATCTTATTCAAAAGGGTTAGGTACCATTTTAAACATCCAACTTTTAGTTTTGTCTCATTTAACCACTAAATTATTTTTGTCCTGATTTAACCACTAAACATTGTTTAATGTTCTATTTTGGAAAAAAAAATTAATAAAACTAATGGCTAAATTGGTACGAAATATGATAGTTTAGTGGCCAAATTGTAACAATTTTCAGTGGTTAAATTAGTAAGAAAGAAAGTTTAGTGGCTAAATATATATCCAAAAATAGTTTAGTGGCTAAATGTAGACGAAAAATAGTTTAATTGCTAAACTGAAAAAAATCTAATAGTTAAATGATCAAAATAACACTTAACCCTATTCAAAGATAATTTTTTTAACAAGCAACCCATGAGTCGGTAAACCAAAATGTTTAAGGAATTAATTGGCCAAATGGGAAATGATGATGATTTTTTTCAATATTAAACGGGTAAAAAATCTAAGGTTATCTGTTTGGTAAATCGAATATATACTATTAAATGAAATAAATTTTTGGGTTAAGGTCATTTTTGACCATCCAACTTTCATATATGTCTCATTTAACCACTAAACTATTTTTTTTACATGTTTAGCAATTAAACTTGTTTTTTTGTACACATTTAACCACTAAACTATTTTTGTCCATATTTAACGACTGAAATCATATATATTTGGCCACTAAACTATCACATTTTATACATATTTGACCACTAAACTATCATAAAATGTACACATTTGATCATTAAACAATCATACTTTGTACACATTTTGTTAGAACTTATTTTGGTTGATGAAATAAAATAAGTCTAGGGTATAAAGTGTAAATAGGTCAAAGTTGTAATTGACTATAAATAGGTGTTTTGACTTTTGTAATTACAGATCTGACATTTCAATTTGTAAATTGCACGGAAATTGTTAGAAGATTTCTAGGGCTACAGTGGTCGTTTTCCTCTCATTCACTTCTCTGTAATCATTTGAATATAATCGAAACATTCGGTTAGTTGTTCTGTTCTTGTTCTTAGTTGTTTATCTTTGATTGTTGATTGAAAATATTGGAATTACAATTGGTATCAGAGCACTAGGAATGATTTTTTGATTGAAAATTTTTGAAAAAGTCACATGATGATGCTCAAGGTGAGCTGGAATTGATTCTTCATGAATATGTTCCAGTTCCTTTAAGCATTCAGTCAGAAATTTACAATTTTGAGGAGGATAATGATTCTGATGATGAAGCCCAAAGCAGATGTTGTTGATGCAAGGAATAAAGAGAGAAGTAGAGAAAGAAGTAGAGATTGATTTATCTGATGATGATGACATGTTTGTCTTAACCGATATATCTGTACAAGCTGATAGAATTGAAGAAGAGGAAGAATTAGTTTAGCAGATATTGAAAGATGCTATACCAACACCGACGGTTGAAAATCCTGAGGTTACGGTTCATGTTAAAGAAGAGGTTGAAGAACCATTTCCGATGGAGAATGTTATCCCACAAGAGGTTACAGAGTTGAATGAAGTTGAAGGGATGGAAAGGTTCTTTAATGAATACATCTTGGCTGACGAATCAGAAAAACAGCACAGATTAAGATTTGAAGCTCAGCAGGTTGTTCAAAGAGAAATCAGAGATATGCTAAATATGCTCAACAAAGATGAAATCAGTAAGAAGAAGGTTAAAGTATTAGATTTATGTCCGAAACAAACAGCCGAGTATATCAGGAAAAGGAATAAACTTCCATATCTCGAAGATTATTTGGAGAAGAGAACATTCTGCAAGAAGTAAGCTCCCTGTACGTTTTTGAAACTATTCAGAGTTCTGGAGCCAAATATGTCAAACCTAGTGAATTATGCGAGTTTCTTGCGGAATAAAACTCAGCCAGTGGATAAGGTCAAAAGTGAATTTAGGATAGTTGATTTAATAAAGATTGAAAAAGATCGATTTGTTCAGATCTTCAATCCTACTTTTACTGTGTAAAGAGCTGATGGAAACACCTATTCATTCACCGAAGCTGACATGTTTAATATGCATCTGGTAGATATTGAAGATTTATTTGATGACTTGTGCCGTAATAAGAGGAACGAATACTGTAGATTTGCACTCAGGACAATTTTTCATTTCATGCATACCAACTGGTATTAATGTCTGTGCAAGATCTACAGATTGGAGTCGAAAGAGGAATGAGAAAGATAAATATTACAGCTCCAAATCGGTTTATCAAGTTTGCAGGAGATATGAAAGAGTATCAAGTTATTATGGTAAAGCATCCTGCGGTTATGTATAAATACAAAGATAGATAGCTAAGAGCTATGTGTAGTGTTGAACTCAATAAATTCTGTGATGGAACACTTCAGAAGGTGATGAATGGATTGAAAGGAAAGTTGGCATCCGATAAGAAAAGGAAGACGAAGAAGGGAGCGTTGAGTGCCAATTAATGACAGAATACTGATGGTTGAATTCATTCCTAAAATCAATTGGAGACAATCTGACAGAAAGAGCGTCAGGCGGTTTGAGATGAAGTTGGGTGTAGCAAAATGAAGACTTAGTTTATTTCGTCAAAGGGGGAGAATGTTAGAACTTATTTTGATTGATGAAATAAAATAAGTCTAGGGTATAAAGTGTAAATACGAAAGTTGGAACTGATTATAAATAGGTGTTTTGACTTTTGTAATTACAGATCTGACATGTCATTTTGTAAATTGCACGAAAATAGTTAAAAGATTTCTAGGTCTATAGTGGTCGTTTTCCTCTCATTCACTTCTCTGTAATCATTTGAATATAATCAAACATTGGGTTAGTGATTCTGTTCTTGTTCTTAATTGTTTATCTTTGATTGTTGATTGAAAATATTGAAATTACACATTTAGCCATTACTTTTAACCAGTAGCTAAATGTGTACAAAAAATAGTTTAATGGTTAAATGTGACAAATATGAAAGTTAAATGACCAAAAATGGTCTTTTTTAGGAACTTAAACGGTTTGAAAATTTTAATAACTTAATCACAAAAAAAAAAAAATTACGTCAACATCAAAATCACCTAAGATTAACATGTTTGAATAAATCAGAGATAAACCAATAATCTTGTTTTGAATCAAAGTCCAATTTAGAAGTTTGCGAAATAACACTTAATTGTATTAAGAAAGCTTTTAGAACAGTAAAATAACAGACAATCAAGAATCACAATCAATATCAAAAAGCATTGTATATCCAATCTTTGATTACAATCACCTCTAATCTGTTTGATTAGACGAAGAACACAAACTGTTCTTAGGGTTTTTCAACCTTAGGGGCTTTAGAAACTTAGACAGAATACAAGTTACAAAAATACGAATTGATTAAGCACTGAATTACATGAGAAGGACCTAGTCTATCTCTATTTATAACCTTCTGAATTATTTCCTTGACGAACTGCGAGTTCTCTTGAGAGGATATCTTTGGAAGATCTTCAAATCTTGAAATCTTTATCACTTCCTGATTTGTAGCACTTTCTTTTATTTGTTTGTTGAACAGCTTGAACTTTAACTCTGGCAGCTTGAACTTTTGAACTAGCAGCTCGAGTTTCTTGAAATAGCAGCTCGAACTTTGTAATTACACAAAAACACTACTAACAGATTGAGAAATCCTAACTAACAGCTTCACATACTTAGATTATTTCCCAACAATCTCCCCTAACTTAAATTCTTAACTAAGACTTTAAGTTTCCTTACACATAATGAAATATATACAAAGTAAAACTGTCATACACAAACTAAGGCATCAAAAAACATACATATCACAATTGTGAAAGCTCCTGCCTTTATAGCCTTTATGAAGTCTTTCTTAAGATCTTCTTTATCATATTCTATCTTCATTGTGCTAATCTGATGTAGCCATTCTGATGGTAAATCAAGAAATTCAAAACTATAGAATCTGCTGGATCTGTCTGCAAGTTTGAGTCTATATGTCATGGATTTTTCGTAAAGATCAATCTGTACAATCTTCAATTCCTTAGCAGCTTCTATATCCATTCTTGTGGATTCTGGATCAGTCATGCTTTGAAGATCTTTTATGTTATTCTGAACCCATACTATTGGTGATCCAGAGTGGCTAGCCTTCCCAATATTGTGCATCTGGGTTAGCTCTGCTCTAGTCATCTTCTGAACTATTTGAATCAGGTTCTTATACTCCTCTTCTGGACCAGCTTCTCTTTTAACTACAAAATGATATACCAGATCAATATTGTCCATTGATTTGGCATACTAGTAACTAATTGGAGGTTTGGAGAAGTCATATTGATTAAGGGCTTTCTCTAATTCCATTGCCTTCTGTAATTGTAGATCAAACATAACTCTTTTCAGTTGATCAAACTTTGCCTGGTGAATGACTTCTGGTTGGGGCACAGCAATAGTTTGAGGAGGATCTTGGACTTGTTTAGAAGCCTTTTCTTTTGCCATTTCTTTATCGTACAGGTCCTGGAGTTTCTCTGTGGACCATGATTGTGCAATGACTTTTGAAACAACAGCACCTGCAGAATAGCTTATTAAAAATCTTCTGTGTTCTGCCTTTGAAGGCCCTGTTGGCCTCTTTCTCTTCTTTTGTCCTTCTTTGACCACAAATCCAACTAAATAATCTCCAAGGATTTCATCATCACCCATATAGACTTGAGCTTGTTGATCAAGGATTCGGTCATGTTCTTCTGCTAATTTTCCGGCCAATTCAGCATCAGCAGCAACTTGAGCTTCTTTTGAAAAAAACTTGATCTTTGGTGTTTCAATCAATATACCTTTTCCTTTGTCTAAAGTTGTTGCTTGAACTGTTGCTGTTGCTTGGACTGCAGAGGATGGTCCTTGAATACCTTCTCTGATTAACACACCCCTTGGCCTTTTAAGGGAAACTGCTTGAACTTCTGCAGTAACAGTTTGAGAAGCTGGTGGGATTGTTAGCGTAGAAGCTGAAGCTGCTAGAAGTGAACTTGAAGCTGCTTGGACTGGATGTGGGTTCTCCCGATTCTCCCCCTTTTTGGATGCATTGGTTTGATCAGAGGGACAAAAGACCGTTGCTAACAGGGTTTGAATATGCTTTTCAAGTTGGAAAATCTTGTTTCCATATAGCTTCAACCCTAGTTGAAATTGGGTAAGCTTTTGCTGTTGGACTGCTCAGAGCTGTTGTAGTGCAATGATTTGTGATCCTTGTGCAGCAATAGTGGACTTGTAATGTTCCAAAATATCTACAACAGGTTTCAGTTAAGGATCCATCGAAACCATCAGTTGCAGACTCACCTCAAGATCTTCAAATGATAAAGGGATCTGAGATCTATCACTGGCACCAACACCAGATGTATTAGTAACATCTGGTCCCCTCTGTTCTTGGTACTGGGGACTTCCAGAAGGTAAGGTGTTGCCATGTCTCACACCCCGTTACCCCGGTTGGCAACGAAGCGCGACGTCGAGGAAGCATAACCATATTCATAACGAACGACCACTATATGTACGTTTTTAAAATACATCGTTAAAACTTTAAAATACAGCAATGTTTTACATAAAATGATATGAGAAATGAAGTTCGCACAATTACAGAGATTTAATTACATAATTAAAATATCCAAAATAATGCAGCTAAATCTCCGTCAATTTTGAACATGCATGCGACTCCATGGATGCGGAAGCTTGTGAGTAAAATACGTCTGAAGGCATACTTGCCTTAATTTCCTGAAAATACATGCTAAAATACGTCAACAAAAACTGTTGGTGAGCTCATAGGTTTGCACGTAAATCTGACTTGTATGGACAACAATAGTAGAGTTTGAATTTATAAAATCATAAATTCCATGTTATGTATTACATATAAACCATCATGCAACCGAAGCTTAATTAAAATGAGTTTGCCCTGTGCAGTATTCCCATACGTAATACCGTGTGTTGAATATATATGCATTCGCTGTTAGCCGACCTGAACTAACCCGAATGGGGGACATGACTCCCGATAGATCTATCCACAATATATTCGTGCTTACAAATAAATGCAATTAACGGTTCATGATATAAGGGCTGATGGAACCACATGTGTAATACATAATATAAATGACGATGTTTTCATGTCAATATAAAAACGAAGCATGTATTTCAACCCCAAAACATAACAGTGTGAAAATAGGGGCTATGAGGACTCACCAAGCGCGTGATGGCAAAAATGAGCGAAAAATGCTTTTTAGCGTAATATATGATGATATATATATTTATAAATTTTTATGTCTTAAATCACCTAACATTACAAGTTTATAAATAAAATCCGCTTAAAAACGTCAAGTTGATATATATATAATTTTCCAGCTTTTGCGGAGGTTTTTCGGCCTATTTGAGGCTGTTTTTGACCAAGTTCCAAAATGTTTTAGACTTTGGTTTTCTAGGACATTAAACTACTATATACAAAGGATTTTTAGAATCAAGAACGACCATTTTTCGAGATGTTTAGGTTGGTTTAAAAGCTCGTTAAAAACCTATGTTGGCCATTTTTGAGCTGTCAAACTTTCGGTTTCCCAAATAATTTCTGGAGGTCTTAAACTCCAAAATAAATTATGAAAACTTCCAGATCTATAGTTAAGACATAGATCTAACTTTTGAGACAAGAATCAACTTATTTCGTTAAGTTATGAATTAGTTATGATTTTTCAAAGTCGATATAAATTTTCTGGCGAAAATCCGCAGTTTATAAACTTGAAATAACTTATGATTCTTGTTGTTTATTCAAAGACTACTTGTATAAAAGTTATAAAAGTTATAAAACACATGTATATCACGTGTTTTCATAATATTAACATTTTTATGATATGTTCATATATTCATAAACACATTTAAAGAAACAACTTAAAAATAAAAACTAGAAACTTATAAACTTGAGTTTTTATGAAACTTGTTGTTGTTGGTGATTATATATATTATGCAAGACTTATATAGACATAAATATAAGATGAAATAAGTTAGTATTTACTTACTTTGAAGTATTTAGAATATGATTTTGAGTAGAAGTTGAAATCCTTGCAAGGTTTGGACCAAGAACACTTGAATACCACCAAGAACACTTGAATGAAAATTTTGTGATGTGTGTGTGTTTTGGCCGGATCTAGAGGGAGAGAAAAGAGGATTTTTGGTGTGAAAAATAATGAAGGTGAAACTCTCTATTTATAGAGGAAATTTTGGTTTTTTTAAATGATGAAAGGCATGGATGAAAAAGGTAGAGTGCACTTTTAAACAAAATGATTGTGTTTAAAGTAATATGAAAAAATAGAAGTCAACCCCTAAATACCACATGTCTATGGCCGGCCATGTACATGTAATTACATGTATTTTCATTTTTTTTGTATAAAAATATTTAGAAATGTATTATTGTATTTCCCTTTTCTTTTAATTTCATAAATACTTATGGATGCATTGTTTTAATAAATTGTTTTAGTCTTGCATAATTAATGTTAAGTAATTATATTAGTGTTTGATTAGTGTTACTAATCATAATTTAATTATGTACTTAGTTGAATTAATCCCTCATATCGTAAATCGATCGGATTAATTGATTTCCCGATTCATCGCACCGATTAATTTGATTCTAATTGAGTTGAATTTTCTAATGAGCATTGTTAATCACTTTGATTAATTTCTAATGACCACTGATTAGATTATAATTGGCTATTAAATACAGATTAGGTCATTTGTTGCTAACCTGGTTTAGTGCTGGATGTTACACCACGGGAGTGGTCTTAGGTATGATGGAACTGTCATGTTCTCCTTGTACAGAAGTAGCAGTAGTTCCAGCCACAAAACCCAAATGAACATCCTTAGAAGGGATGCTCACCTCCATATTAAGGGTGGGAGTGTCCTCAGTGGGTGCCCTTTGGATATGCTGTGCAAGAGTATCCTCTTGCACAGGGATATTTGGCTCTTGATGTGGGTCTGAGGTGGAAGGAGCACCTGCAGCCCCTTTGTTTCTTTTTAGTGTATATTTTTAGTGGTGGGGCTGGGGAGGTACTCATGGGAGTAGGATCAGAAGGGATAGTTGTATCATAGGGAGTGGGTTGGGATCCTGGGGGTGAAGCAGTGATGTTCGGCTGAGTCTGCTCAGGATTTTCTCCCCTGTTTCTTTGAGTGATAGTCTGCATTGCTTGAGGCAAAGAGACATCAGTAGTATGAAAGTTGGCACTTTGTTTCAAAAATCTTTTCACAGATGGTAAAGAGTGCCTATGGGAAACATATATCATTTTATGTATTTTTAAAGAATTGCAAGATTTTGCAATTATTTTAGACAAAACCCGAGGATACATCAAAAATTTCCCATTCTTTAAGGCATGATGCCTCAACATCCCTTGAAAAATCTATTTGAAAAGTTGAACTGTTCGCTTGTGGATAAGCAAACTAGAGCAGTTGCAATATTTGAGGAAAATTCAGACCAACCAGTCCTTTTAGGGCTCAAACATTGTTGAATGATATGTACAACGTATTTCCATTTGGGGCCAAAATGTGCTTTGTAAAAAGTAAATGAATCAGTTGCGCCCCTATACCCTATATAAAAAAGACATTCATGTAAAGCAGTAAGAGAGAGATCAGATATACCTGAAGCATATTGCAAATGCAAGTGCTGTCGAATGGAGTCTTCTCTGATGGTGATGGTATGACCATCAATGTTAGAAACAAGAGAAGTGAGTCCATCTTGTGTAGTCAGACTAGCTTTACTTCAGAATTGCTCTATGTGAGATACGTAGATAGTGGGGTTTACAGTGAGAGCATAATGGACAGATGAACTGCAAAGAAAATCCATTATATCATAAAAACGTTGTAGTTCAGCATTCTTTAGAGTGTATGGAAGGCAGTTGTGATCTTTGATAAACTCCATTGGTGCTTAAGAATGAGAGGATTTAGGGTTTGGCTTGAAGATTTGGAAATTGCACAGGGAGAGAATGAGAGGGCTCTGGAAGAATTTTAGAAACTGGTAGTTGTAACTGAACGAAACTGGGACTTTTAAGGGTTTGGATTTTAAATATATCTAGTCCCGCATACAAAGACCTTAGTGATGATTGAAATGCCCTGCACACTTAACAGACCATGTGAATAACTAACAGTCCGAGAAAATGAACTAGCAGCTTGAGAATAGTCTCAAGCTGTTAGTTATTTACTGAGCAGCATCTACTGAAGTAGTGTCTCCCCCTTAACTAAACACATATATCAAATATTTTTCACAGATTATAGAGGATGGGAATGTAAGGTAGATTAATCCATGTTTACCATACCAATATTTGATAACAGAAAAGTGAATCTTCCTACATCAAAAGGTTTAGTAAAAAGATATGATAACTGATCATCAGTATGAATTTTGGTAACTTGAATTAACTTCTTTTCATTGCAATCCCATATAAAAAGAAATCTAATATCTATGTGCTTGGTTTTGGGAAACTTTACTGGATTTTACACAATACTAATTGCACTTGAATTGTCAATGTAAATAGGAGTAGATAGAAAGTTCATACCATAGTCTCTTAGTTGGTTCTAAATCCACATAACCTGAGACCAACAGCTGGCAGCTGCAACGTATTCTGCCTCAGTGGATGAAGTGGATACTGTGGTTTGCTTCTTGCACTGCCAAGAGACTAGTCTTGCTCCTAGATATTGACATCCTCCAGTTGTTGATTTCCTGTCTATCTTGCAACCTCCATAGTCACTGTTAAAATATGTTGTTAATTCAAGAGGAGAGTCCTTACGATACCTTAGGCCTAATTTTGGTTGGCCTTTTAGATATCTAAATATTCTCTTAACAACAAACAGATGTGAGTCCTTTGGGGCACATTGGAACCTGGCACAAACACGAACATCAGACATTATATCTAGTCTAGAAGATATGAGATACATCAGTGAACCTATCAAGGATCAGTACAAATGAATATCCACATCTACTCCTTCTTTATCTGCATCAAGCTGCTTATGAGTGTCCATTGGTGTGCTACCAACTTTAGTGTCCTTGTATCCAAACTTTTCCATAATATCATTCACATACTTTGACTGGCTGATGAAGAGACCGGTGGGCTTCTGCTTAACCTGCAATGCTAGGAAGAAAGTTAGTTCACCCATTGAGCTCATTTAAAACTTTCTGTGCATCAAGGTCTCAAATTCCTTGCAAAGTATGCCATTAGTTGATCCAAAGATGATGTCATCAACATAGATCTGAACAAGAAGGATCTCTGATTTGATAGACTTTGTGAACAATGTCTTGCTTAGAGTACCTATCTTGAATCCATTCTGTAGTAGGTAGGAAGACAGATTGTCATACCATGCTCTAGGAGCTTGGTGTAGCCCATAAAGTGCTTTGTCTAACTTGTAAACTCTGTCAGGATACTTGTAGTCTTAAAACCTAGGTGGTTGACACACATATACCTCTTCATCATTTGTACCATATAAGAATGCAGATTTCACATCCATTTGATACACCTTGAATCCTTTGTAGCTTGCATAGGCTAGGAACAGTCTGATGGCTTCAATCCTTGCTACTGGAGCAAATACATCATCATAGTCTATTCCTTCTTCTTGATTGTAACCTTGAGCTACTAGCCATGCTTTGTTTATGATCACTATACCTCTTTCATCCTTTTTATCCCTGAAAACCCATCTTGTACCAATTGCCCTCTTTCCTTTAGGCAAATCAACAAGTTGCCACACATACTGAATCTTGAATTGCAGTAGCTCTTCTTGCATGGATTCAATCCAAGATGGATCCTTCAGAGCTTCAGATGCCATCTTTAGTTCTAGTTGTGACATAAAACATGCATGTTCAAAGGCAGCTAGACTGAACTCAGTAAACTGCTTCTTCAGAGACAGCTGTGTCCTTGTGGATCATATACCTTGTCTGCACAGGTGTGCGTAGATCTCCCATGATCTGGTTGAGAGGATCATATTTGTGAACTCTGAGTGTAGGTTCACTTTCTATCTGAATTGAGCTTCCTAGGTTGGTGTCATCACCTTCTGCACTTGATGATTCTGCTTCAGTCACAAGTTGATCTAGAGTTGGGACTGATTCCTTATTAGTTGGTGCTGTTACTTTAGGACTTGGGAGTGGCATATCAAACTCTGTACCTCTGTCTTGTTGGCCAGTCAGGACTCCAGGTGGGTCACAAGAAGGAAGCGGTAGAATAGTGTACTCATCCTATCTATCAGAATCTTCAACAGTTTGAGTTTTTGTGCTAACAGTCTGAACTCTTATGTTGGCAGCATGAGAATTTGCACTGGCAGCATAAGAATTTGTGTTACTAGTTTGAACATTGTGTCCAACTGCTCCTGCAGAATACTTACCAAAACTTAGAGATTTTGTTAGTGAATCTAAATCAAATAACCAATCAGGACCAGTGCCTTTGATATTTGCAGTATTTTCATTAAACTCAACATTTTCACTTTCTTCAATGGCTTTAGATACACTGTTACAAACTCTATTGGCTTTGCTCTGTGTTGTGTATCCTACAAAGAATCCTTCCTTAGACTTGCTCTCAAACTTACCTAAGTGTTTTTTAGTATGCAGGATAGTGCATGAACAGCCAAATGGTTTTAGGAAGGTAACTAGGGGAATCCTATTGTGGAACAACTCATATGGAGTTTTCCCTTGTGACTGGACCACTTGGACCCTATTTAGAACATAACAGGCTGTATTTACTGCCTCTGCCCAGAAGGTCATTGGCAATTTGGAATCAACTAACATGGTTCTAGCATCCTCTATTAATGTTCTATTCTTCCTTTCAGCTACTCCATTTTGTTGTGGTGTTCTAGGTGCACTGTATTATTTTGCAATTCCTTTTGACTCACATAAATTGTTTAGGTCATGATTTTTAAACTCAGTTCCATTGTCTGACCTAATCACCCTCACTTTTAAGTTAGATTGGTTTTCAATTTTTAGAATAAAGGATTTAACTAACCCAACAGTTTCATCCTTAGTCCTTAGAAAATAAACCCATGTAAACCTGGTGAAATCATCAACAATGACTAAACAGTAGGCTCTTTTATTCAAACTCAAAACAGAAGTTGGACCAAAGAGATCCATATGAAGGACATGAAGAGCAGAAGAGATTGAATTTACTTCCTTGGCCTTATGAGAAGTTTTGTGTTGCTTGCCTTTGAGACAGGATACATAGTGATCATCACATATGAACTCCTTTTGTGGCAAACCTCGTACCAATTTGTTTTTGACTAAGATATTCATGGATTTGAAGTTCATGTGACACATCCTTCTGTGCCAAAGAGCAGACTCATTAGATGATGCTTTGGATATTAAACAACTTAAGGTATTAGCTTTGGATAACTTTTTTGTGTCCAAGCAGTATACATTGTCCTTTCTTGGTGTTCTTAGTAAAACAAGATTTTCAGATATTTTAAAATCTTTGGATAGGACAATGCATTCAGAGTCTGTGAACAAAACAACATTCCTTTTGTTACATACTTGAGATACACTCAGTAAATTATACTTCAGCTGTTCAACATACTGTACATCATTAAAGATCATGTTACTTGCGTTGACTGTACCTTTACCTGTTACCTTACATCCTTTGGAGTTTCCACCAAATGCAACATATCCTCCTTCAAAGCTTTTGAAATTTGACAAGCACTCAGAATTGCCTGTCATGTGCCTAGAGCAGCCACTGTCCACATGCCATCTTGTCTTATGTTGGTTCCTGTGGTTGCCCTGCACAAAAAAAAAAGCTCAGTTAGTAGTGGAGTAAACCCAAACCAGGTTGGTTTTGGGTTGTCCATGTGCATTAACATAACTAAACACTGTTTGTGTCTTTTTAACCGAGATCCACTGATGGATTCTGTGATGAATATTTAGTTATGACATGGGGTGCCTAGGTGTTCTTTCCAATTTTTTCTTTAACAGTCTCAGATGATCCACTACCAATTCCAGTATTTGTCTTAGCAGTTGGATTGGATGTTGAGTGCCAGCAGCTTCAGTTTTTGCACTACCAGTTCCAACTTTTGACTTAACAGTTCCAGCTTTTGTATTAGCAGTTTGAACTGTGTTTTTGCCTTTGACACACCATTCCTGTTTCACACTCAATTTAGATTTCATGAACGCTTGTTTTTTGTGTACAGGCTGCCTTTTCTTGACCTTTACAAACATGTGGTCAACTGTGTTCTTTGGAACTGAGGTGACAGGTTTTGAGGCCTTTGAAGGTTTTGGATTTTGTGAACATACTTGTTTTTGAAACACAGTTTGCCTTTCAACAATTGGTTTATATAAACAGTGTTTGGCCAGATGGTTTTTCCTGCCACACTGAAAACATCTTTTGATTGTTTTGATTGGGGAACCAGTTTCGTGTGACCATAACTGATTCTTGTTTCTTTGATTTCCCCTCACCTGCTGCTGTGTGGGAAACTTTTGTACACCATTACAGTTAGAAGGTACAGGAACATGTGAAGCATGTTTGTATCCACTCATCTTCTCTTTTCCTTTCAAACTGGTGGTTTCTTCCCTCAGGCTGCTAGTTCTAATAGGGTTAGAAACAGGAGTTACTATGGGTTCACTCATGGTTTTGGAATTGCTCTCTGCTTCCTCACTTTTACTGCCTTCATTAGTATTCAGTTCTTCTTCCAACTCAGGCTTATCCTCAAGGATAGGATCTACAGTTTTCATCTTCTCATCTAAGGGTTCATTAACAAGCCTATCAGCAACTTCACTCATAGGTTGAATGTATTTGTTATTATAGGGAGGTGGGGTAGCATTATATTCTATTCCTTCCTTGGGATGTAGTTGATATTTTACCCTATCTTTGAGTTGAACTTTCATTAGGTGTTCTAGCTTTTGATTTGCCAACTTGAAATTGCCTAAATCAATGTTTATAAAATCTACTTTCTTGTGAGTTTCTAGCACCTTTTGTGCAGCCTCTTCTAGTTTCTTATTAAGGCTCTCTTTTTTCTCTTCAAGTTCCTTTTTCTCCCACTCATGATATGTCCTATCATGTCCCATCTGAATCTCATTGTCCTTATAGTCATTTATCTGTTTTTCAAGATCCTTTATTGCCTGCATATACTCATACCTCCTCTCTTCCATCTTAGCTAGAGTTTTACACGTGCTTTCATTATCATCTCTGTACTTTTTAACCATATTTTTGCATGCTTGGGAGCAGAGTTTAGTATTTACCTCAGATGGTAGTTCAGTAGAAGTAACGGTTGTAGTTTCTGCCATAAGAGCTTGATTCTGAAACTTCTCTTCTGTTTGATCACTCCAATCAAAAACAGTGTATTCTTGTGAAACAAGAGCATGTGAAGATTGTGTTTGACTGATTTGTTGTGGTCTTGGTGGCTGCTGACTTTGTGATCTACACTCTCTAGCAAAGTGTCCAAGTTTGTGACACTTGAAACATTCAACATTTGATTTGTCAAATGCTGGCTTGCCTTCTGATCTGGCCTGAAAGTTTGTTCTGCCAGTCCTTTTAAGAAACCTTTTAGCCCTCATTGTCAACATGGCATGTTGCCACTTTAAGTCCATCTCTTCTAGATCATCTGGATGGATTTGTTCCAGATCTTCAGAATTAAGAGCAAATTAATAGTCCATCACTTGCAACAAATGCCTCATAATGGACCTCAGAAGTGTTGCCATCAGTACCTGTAAAAGAATCACAGCAGTTTGATTTATCATTAGGTGCAGATCATAGCAGAGTAGTGTTTTGATTATAAGAAAAGGGTTTCTTTTTATTTTCAATTTCAGACTCAAACACTCTCAAGCTCTTGTAGAGATCATCCAACTCTATTTCATCTAAAGTGTCCTTTGTTCTCCACTGTGCAGCATATACTGTCCATTCTTCACCAAGAGATCTGAGGAATTTTCTGTTTACCTCATGTAAGGTCACCTACCTACGGATCCAATCTTGACGCGACACCGTCCAACGAGTGCGGAATCCTCGTTAGCGGCTTAGCGGATTGATCACACACACGAAACACGGATACACACACGATGATAGACGTAAACTAGAACGTCCCGACACGTGATTCTCTCCAAGAACACATCAAAAGCTCTCTGCAAGTTCGTAAACGCCCGGGTTGATTATTTCTGCAACGATTCGTTCACCCAGATGCTCTGTTTGCTCTCAAGTTCGACAGAACCTCTGAGCCGTCAAAGATCATTGAATTCACAAAGATAAGTTCATTATATAGTCGATAAGTTCGTGAAGACGCTCCTCACAAACTTATTTTCATAAGTTCGTGTAGACGCTCTCTTGAACTTATCTTTGAACTTATTCTAGAACTTATCTTTGAACTTGTTTTAGAACTTATTCTAGAACTTATTCTAGAACTTATTTCTAGAACTAATTCTAGAACTTAATCTAGAACTTATTTCTAGAACTTATTTCTAGAACTTATTTCTAGAACTTATTTCTAGAACTTATTCTAGAACTTATTATGATAGTCTATAACTTACCGTGCAAATGTAAACATCATACACAATCATGATATCAATAACAAAACTAGACTGTTGTCGTCACACCGGATGTACCAACAGACTCCCCCTTGACGATAGCTTCTAGTCGTTGTTCATTGATCGTAATAGACTATCAGATTCAAAGACTATGAATACCGAAACTAGACAGCTATTGTCACATCGGGTGTATCAACAGACTCCCCCTTGACGATAGCTTCTAGTAGATATTCATTACTCTATGAATAACAAAATCACCTTTTCTTCTTTGTTATCCATGACTGCCTCTCCAGTTTCGCTGTCCTCACCGGTTTGTAGACTAACTTAGTCCATGTCCTACCAGTCAGAGGATTTATTCTTATTTGAACCACAACTCTTCTACCAACTCTTAGATTAACTTCTCAAATCTTCCAGAATGACCCTCCCTTCTGATAGTTTTTGCAAACACCTCAACATAAGAATCGTCTTCCTAGATTTATAAGGTCCTTCAAAGCTAAACCAATCACTTCACACTTCAGAGTCTGATTCATCATTTAGTGCATATTTCAGCATCTCTAGATCTATCACGTTCTAATCTTCATTCATAACACCTTCATCGAGTGACTTCCAATTAGGTATATCTTTAGGAGTAAACGCTCATTCCTCAAGATCCTCCTGTTCTAAGTCATCTTCGAAGACGAACCTCATTTCATCTTCATCCAACCCTGACAATGCTCCAATCAGACCTTATCTTCAGTTACATTAGTCGTATCTGAATCCTTGTCCCTTGTCAGCGGCTATGAACACCGACTCCCCTTGAGGATCAGCAAGCTGAGCAAATTGTTGTCTTGAAAGATCTGCCAGCTCACTATTCGGGCCATCTTCTTTAACTTCTCTACAATTTCATCCCCTGAGATGGACGATCTTTCAACTATTCCTCCAGTATAGCATCCAGATTTGCAATCTGCTGCTGCTGATCAGTCTCTGTCTGATCCAACTAAGCATTAAGATTTTGAAGTTCACGAATCGCCTTTGTCAGCTGAAGAATATGTACTTCTGTTAAAACTCCAATTCTAACACTGTAAAGACTTAATCAACACATGAAACAAGTCATAAAATGCTAGCCGGACATCCAAATCCATTATTCAACGATAAAAATGCAGTGAAACTCTCCTTACTTACATTTTTTGATGGTTTCGAAGGTAAACCAAATACTTGAATTAAGTTCGAGAGAAACAGTCGATATCTTCGATAAATAGTCACAAAATCGTAAGTTTTGAAAAACTTTGAACAATTTTCAACTTTTTCAAATTATCCCGGAACCCTTCACTTTTAGCAACTGATTATCACGCAAATTTTGTTTTTTCAACTAGAATGCATCCTTGTAACTTTGACCTTTATCCTACTTAAAATAAAATAAATTAACATAAAATAAAATAAAGTAAACCAATATTAAAATACTCAAAAGTACTTTTAAAATTACCACTTATAATAACAGAATATTTTTGCGAGATAGTCAAAGAAGGTTCAATCAGATAGTGGTGTCAAACGCACTTTCAGTATTTCACTCTCACACTTAGGAATTTGTATTCCTTTGATTGTTTGTCGTGATATACATTCCAAGTCGATTGTCGGTATGATTTTCCCTTTAAACATTCAACACTTTGGAAATTCCCTTGGCCTTTTTATTTATCAAGAAACTACCTTACGTGTCCCATACTTAGATATACTTCTATGATCAAGGCAGACACACAATGATTATAACTTTTCGGTATTGCAAATTTTCTTTAAAAGGCAAACGCCGGACATAGTTCTGTATTTACATACAACGGAGTGTCTTAGTTTGTCTTAGAGTTCCTTTTAAGTTAACAAGACAGCGGTGACAGGTCTGTACTTACGTACAACAAGGCGACTTATCTTGCTAACTTCAGTCAAAACAGCGGTGACAGGTCTGTACTTACGTACAACAAAGCGACTTGTTTTGACTTCCTTTTCTTTTCAAAATCTTTTCTTTTCATTGTTTAAGATGTATTTTGATGTTGCTATACATCTCCTAGATAAATTTGCATACCTCATTTACAATCATTGTCTGTATGTCTCTAACATAGAAATTAAGACCTTTTGGTCATACATCTAAGTTAGTTACACATATGACATTTTCTTGATTATTTTATTAGCTGTTAGGCTTTCCTTTTTGTATTATGCCTACCAACACATCAAACAAGAAAGTGTATATCACTTAGAATTTATGTTGCATTATGTGTGAAAGCTCAATACTTAGAGTTTGTTTAAACGGTGCTAATTTTCGTCACTTTGAACCTATGATTCTAAGACTTGACTCATTTTTTGATATTCTCTTTGTTTTGAAATCTTTTATGGTTTTCTCTCTTTTTTCTTTTGTTTTTCACTTTTAAGGAAAAATAAGCTGATAAACTAAACTACTAACTTACTATAAAAAGAAAGAAAACCAACTAAACTACTAACTTATTTTAAAAAGAAAGAAAAACTACTAAGGTCAAGTTACTCTGGATTACATGTCATTTAGTTGAACTAACAACTCAAGGCGTGACTTAGCAAATGCTTTAGTGAAAATTAAGATTCGCATAGTTTTTATTACCAACATTGTTATATCAATTACCACACTTCACCCTTTTCCCGTAAGAATTCTCCACTTGGTCTAAGGACCCAATCAGCATGCCTGCTGTTTCATCTTTTGTACCCATGTCCTGTGTCGAGAGCAACCACTATCCATAAATCATTGGTTATTAGGACCTGTAGTTAACTCCTGCAGACTAAACAAGAAAAGTTAGTTATCACGAGGAACCCAAGCCATGACTGACTTGGTAATACCATCCTCATCCACAAACTTGAACTCTTTTGAATACCCATGTCTCCTTTCAGGTGACTTGGGTTTTTGATTGAGAACCTGTTGTGGAGTTGAGTGATTAACATCCATTCTCGACCTTTGGGTTGGTCTTTGCGGTTTAGCCCTTGAATAATTTCTGTTATAGTACATCTCAGTTAGATAATTCCGGGCTCTACCTGGTGTCTTATGTCTATTAGGAGAATTAGACCTAACTAGAGTGTGACTCCTCTTAGGTATATTATTCCTCATGATTGATTTGGGGCCAGACATTGATTGACTAGGGGATCTATTTGGTGAATTATTCCTAAGTCCGTCATTTTGTCTGAGAGACACCGGTGGTTGTCGACTACCTAGACGTGACATCACAATTGAGTTCTTCTCAAAAATTTGAGAACTACTGCAGCTCGTATCACTAGGCATTGTTTTTAAGGTTTGCTGCTCTTGTTTCCCTATGTTTAGTGAAGACTCTGACTTTTTATAGGGACAACCTGAAGCAACATGTCTTATCTCATGACACTTAAAGCAAGACATCTTGTCAATAGATTTCTTATAGGCACTCTCAGACCTAGGTGTCTTAGTAATGTCCTGATTGTTTGTATCAACAGCTTGGTTTAACTCCCCTTTGTTATTATTACTTACAGTCTTATCTTCTTCTGGTTTTGGCTTACAACTAGACTGTACACACTGTACCATTTTCCTAACCTAAGGAGTAGTTGAAGATACTTTAGAAGACTCAGTTACCTTGACTACCTCTGATTTATCCGTATCCTTGATCTCATCCTAAGTAGTAGGTACGTGGTTGCTATTTGCCTCAGCTACCTTAGCCCAAGACTCAGCTAATTCCATATCTTTAAGAGAGATCTCTTTGGTCAGTGACTCTACATGCTCATAAATTAGTTCATTCCTGACACTTTGTTCAATTAATTTGTCATTCAGAACTATTAAATCTTGAGCATCATTTCTCGGTTTGGCCTGAAGATCTTCCTTAATGTCTAATAAATTAGCATTATCTGATTTTAACAATTGAATTTGAGCAGTCATAGATGAATGTGTTTCTAGTACTGTCACACCCCGTTACCCCGGTTGGCAACAAAGCGTGACGTCGCGGAAGCGTAACCATAATCATAATGAACGACCACTATATGGACGTTTTAAAAAATACATCGATATAACTTTAAAATACAGAAATGTTTTACATAGTCTGAAATGATAAAGAGTAGTTCGCACGGTACAGAGATTTAAATACATAATTAAATTAATCAAAATAACGAAAATAAATCTCTGATGGTATGAAAATGCATGCGACTCCAAAAGTGCGAAAGCTTGAAAGTACTTCCGATGTGGTGCACTTGCCTTAATTTCCTGAAAATAGACGCTAAAATACGTCAACAAAATTGTTGGTGAGCTCATAGGTTACACGTAAATCTGACTTGAATGGACAACAACAGTTGAGTTTGAATTTATAAAGTCATAAATTCCAGTTGATCCACCTATGAGGAAGTTGATACTTTGTTCCAACTTTTGCACGAAATGCTACCTGTAAAAAGAAGGAAAACCAAATACCAAAGATATGGTGAGAGAAAGACAGATGTTAATTTGGGGAGAAAACTTGGAACATTAAATTCCCTCATCACCGGTGCTAGTTGTAGTTAGTGACTGTACCTCAGTTGTCAGATTTCAAAATTCAAACACATTTAATAAAATCAAAATCGATGGTCCGGTACTGTTCAAACCAAAATCTCAAATCTGATAAAACCAAAATATCAGATTTATCAAACACTATAACATGTACAAATCCCAAACCTGATAAAACCAAAATATGAGACTTAGAGAGAAATACCTTCGAGAAGTCTTGTACAAAAGCAGAAATCGATGGTCTGGAGCTGAAAAGAGAAGGAACTTGAGGAGAAAGAGGGCGAGGCAGAGATGGAAGTGGTTCGTAATCAATAGAAATGGTTGATATTTTCACAGAGATGGAAGCGGTTAATTTCTTAGGAGCCAGTCGATTTCTCAACAATGGTGGTCAGTTTCACAGAGATGGAACCGGTTTGTTATCAGCAACAATGGTTGATTTCTTGCACCAGTTTGAGAGAGTAAGAGAGAAATAGGGTTTATTATGAGCGATGGTCGATTTCTCATTAGTACTTTTGTGTTTACAGATGAAATATCGGGAAGTGGAAGCGTTTGGAGTTGATATCATTATCTGGGGGATTGGCGTTAATTGCAACAGCAGGTGATTAGTCGAATATGGAGGCAACAGATCAGTGGAAGATGGAGGGAATCAGTCGGAAAATGGAAAAGCAATAAATCTATCGGTCGAAGATGGAGAGAAATAGATCGAATTTAGGATTGAAGATTGCATGAGGAATTCAAAAGAAGTAAGGGAATAGGAGGAGATATGGATGATGGAACAAGCTTTGCACAGACGGGAGAAACGAAGGGACGCTTCCCTTCCCCATGTACGTTAGCATCAGTTTCAAAGTAAGGCCCGAGAGGCTATTTAAATTTTACATGCTTTAAAGACTTGTACATGATGCTTGATCCAATTGTAAGTCTTAAAATTCAAGATTCTGCTTTAAAAGATTGTACCTTGTGCATTATAATTAGTAAAAATCTAAATGCATTATTAGTAGTGTATATATATATATATATATATATATATATATATATATATTGACACACACACACACAGATATATATATATATATATACATATATATATATATATATATATATATATTATATATGTACTTATATATGTATAATATATAGTCATCTCGGTTGGGTTTGATTTGTGAGAATAAAATAAACACAATAGGTACTTCTTTAATCCTGATAAATAATGATAATTTCTGGACATTATGGTAATCTCAAATATTGAAGATTAAAGTATAAATTTCGGATAACAATTTCGACGGGTTAACACGATAACTTGTGAAGCTTGATGAGACTCATTATTAAATGAGGGATTGATGGTATATAATGAAGGGTTAATTGGGAATAATAAATCATCAAGTAAGGGGATTTAAACGTGAGTTTCGGATGTCAGTTCTGAATATTTTAAAACTTTTAATTGTACAAATTTGATGCAAATTTGTTAATAAACATGTTTATGATATCCTTTCCTTATGAAAATGTAACAGGTCCCTTTTGGTGTTGTTTAACCCACAGTGGGGTACTTTTTGAGTCCGGTTGAAATCCCGAGGAGAAATAAAATAAATTGAAGTTACATAACGCACCCACTGTGAGTACATATGATTTTGCATGTCTATATCTGTTTTATGTTAGCTATTTCCTGCTGAGACATGTTGTTTCACTTTCATTTAGAATTCTACTAACTTGCATAGTCATAGATGCACATTATTTCTTGTTGCATGTCCGTTTCTTTGTTGTGCATCTTTCGATGGACCTGCGGGGCGCATCTGTATTCCGATGTTACTAGACTATATGACCCGAAGTTGATCCCTTCGAGGTTCTGGTAGGCAGTAAGTCATCCCCGATGTTATGTTTGTCTCAGATGGTTGGTCTTTTCATGTCGAGCGCTGTCGAAGGGGTTGCGGCTCTGGTGCCGTACTTTGTGTACGTAGAGAGTATACGGCGTGTGTCGTCGGTGTTACTCTTGGGAGGCTTCATAAATATTTATAGAACGCGTAAATATGTGTATTCATTAAGCTTTGCTTACCCCTCAGTTGTTTAATTTTTACAGGAAAAGGGAAATCCACTGCGGGACCTTCTAGCTAGGTCATCTATAGAAGTCTTTGAAGATATCTACTACTCATCTTGGTAACTGAAACATGAGATTGATATTATAATATATTTGGGATGATGTAACGACTTTTGAGTATGTAGAATTAGATTTGAAACCTTGTAGCACCATAGGGTGTTTAATACATTTGAATTTTTATTTATGTACTTTATTGCTTCCACGCTATATTAAGCATTCAGATCATAATGTAATGGTTTGTGTATGGTGATTAATCTTGGGTGTATTCTAATGGTGGTTATTGTCGCAAGGGCGTCACTATGGGTACGACTCACCCGAACTTCGGGTGAGGCACGACCCAGTTGGGATCCGAACTTCGGATGTGGCCTAGTC
Source organism: Centrapalus pauciflorus (assembly GCA_020465985.1). Lineage (NCBI taxonomy): Eukaryota > Viridiplantae > Streptophyta > Magnoliopsida > Asterales > Asteraceae > Centrapalus > Centrapalus pauciflorus. The sequence continues at coordinate 346,591 of JAANYP010002287.1, forward strand.
CATATATGATCCGAACTTCATTTTTATTTGAAAACCTTATGGTCCGATATTGTCACACCCTGCTACCCCGGTTGGCAGCGAGGCGTGACGAGTGCGGAAGCGTGACCATAATCATAATGAACGACCACTATATGGACGTTTTCAAAAATACATCGATATAACCTTAAAAGGTAGAAACGTTTTACATAACCCGTAAATAATAAAGAGTAGTTCGCAAGGTACAGAGATTTGAATACATAATTAAATTATCCAAAATAATGCAAATAAATCTCCGACGGTTTGAAAAAGAATGCGACTCCTTAAGTGCGGAAGCTTGAAAGTGGTTACTTCTGAAGGCATACTTGCCTTAATTACCTGAAAATACATGCTAAAATACGTCAACAAAAATTGTTGGTGAGCTCATAGGTTTACGCGAAAAGACCAGTTGTATGGACATTATCAGATGAGTTGAATTTATAAAATCATAAATTCCGTGTATGTATTACATAAACCATCATGCAACCGAAGCTTAATTAGAATGAGTTTGCCCTGTGCAGTATTCCCATACGTAATACCGTGTGTTGAATATATATGCACTCGCTGTTAGCCGAACCGAGCTAACACGAATGGGGGACATGACTCCCAATAGATCTATCCACAATATACTCGCGCTTACAAATAAATGCAATTAACGGTTCATGATATAAGGGCTGATGGAATCCGAACATGTAATACATATAAGAAATAAACAGTTTTGATGTCCATATGAAAACAGTGCATGTATTTCCACCCCAATAGATAGTGAAAAATAGGGGCTATGAAGACTCACCGAACTTGTGATGGCAAAATGTGCGCAAAAATGCAAGTTTGCGTTGTTTGATGGGTGATGAAACCGGAGATGTTTAACCGAGTCCTAAATGATAATAAGGACTTAATATCACTAATATATGATAATAGGTATATTTATAGATTTTTATGTCTTAAATCACCCAACATTACAAGTTTATAAATAAGATTTGCTTAAAACGTCAAGTTTATATATATATAATTTTCCAGCTTTTTCGGAGGTTTTTCGGCCTACTTTGAGGCTGTTTTTGACCAAGCTCCAAAATGTTTTAGACTTTGGTTTTCTAGGACATTAAACTACTATATACAAAGGATTTTTAGAATCAAGAATGACCATTTTTCGAGTTGTTTAGGTTGGTGAAAAAGCTCGTTAAAAACGCTATGTTGGCCATTTTTGAGCTGTCAAACTTTCGTTTTCCCAAATGATTTCTGGAGGTCTTAAACTCCAAAATAAATTATGAAAAATTACAGATCTATAGTTAAGACATAGATCTAACTTTTGAGACAAGAATCAACTCATTTCGTTGAGTTATGAATTAGTTATGATTTTTCAAAGTCGATATAAGTTTTCTGCCGAAAATCCGTAGTTTATAAACTTACAACAACTTATGATTCTTGTTTTTATTCAAAGACTACCTGTATAAAAGTCATAATAGTTATAAAAACACATATATATCACATGTTTTCATAATATTAACACTTTTATAATGTGTTCATATATTCATAAACACCTTTAAAGAAACAACACAAAAATAAAAACTAGAAACTTATAAACTTGAGTTTTTATGAAACTTGTTGTTGTAGGTGATTATATATATTATGCAACAGTTATATAAACATAAATATAAGATGAAATAAGTTAGTATTTACTTACTTTGATGTTTTATAAGAATGCAAATGAGAAGAAGTTGAAACTCTTGCAAAAGTTGCACCAAGAACACTTCAAAATATGAAGAACACTTGAAATACTTCAAGAACACCAAAAATTGAAGGTTTTTGGCTTTGGGAGGGCTTATGGCCGGTTTTTGAAGAGAGAAAAGAGGGGTTTTGGTGTGTTTAAAATGAATGGAAATGTTCTCTATTTATAGGAAATATTGGATCTTGAAAAGATAGTGAAATGATGAAGAATAGTGCAAATCTTGGATGAATAGAAATAAAGAGGATTTGATTTTGATATGTTGAGTAAAACAAATTATTTCAAGGTCCTTTTGTCCTTCCTATTGGCTGGCCTAAGGGAGGTATTTTTGGTGTATTTTCATTTATTTTTTTGTTTAAAAGTATTTAGAAATGTATTCTTGTATTTCCCTTTTTTTGTAAATTCATAAATACTTTTGGATGCATTGTTTTAATTAATTGTTTTAGTCTTGCATAATTAAGGTTAAGTAATTGTATTAGTGTATGATTAGTGTCAGTAATCATGATTTAATTATGTACTTAGTTGAATTAATCCCTCATATCGTAAATTGATCGGATTAATTGATTTCCCGATTCATCGCACCGATGAATTTGATTCTAATTGAGTTGAATTTTCTAATAAGCCTTGTTAATCACTTGATTAATTTCTAATGACCATTGATTAGGCTATAATTGACTATTAAATGTAGATTAGGGTTTTGTTGCTAACCTGGTTTAGGGCCGGATGTTACAGTCTCCCCCTGTTAAGGGAATTTCGTCCCGAAATTAGCTCGTGTTCTCCACTGCTTGAGTATCCGAGAACAGGTGAGGGTATTTTTCCCGGAACTGATCTTCTCGTTCCCATGTAAACTCAGGACCTCGCTTAGAGTTCCATCTGACTTTTATTATCGGGATCCGACTGTGCTTTAGTTTCTTGACTTCTCGGTCCATTATTTCTACAGGTTGCTCCATGAAGTTCAACTTATCGTCTATCTCCAGCTCGTCCATGGGTATAACGAGTGATTCATCAGCCAGACACTTCTTAAGATTGGCCACCAGTACATTCCTTTCAAGTCGTGATACATTTTATCTGCCCCTGGATGAATAGCATATCTTGTCTTATGCCCTTCATCCATGACCAGCTTTCTTGCTCCTCCGAATTTTGGTAACCAAATTCTGCCCATGAAGTGTCGACATCCATCCGGCTTGATTTCGAACTGCTTATCCATCCCTCTCAAGGCTTCATCCAGTATATTACCCTCCTTGACTGCTTCTTCTTGTGCCTCGCGGACTTGAGAGTTTAGGTTTGACTGTATAGTCATGACCAAAGCTCGGACTCTCAAGGGTTTAACCCGTTCCTTTCGGCTCAGGGCATCAGCTACGACATTCGCCTTCCCCGGATGATAACGAATTTCGCAGTCATAGTCACTAAGTAGTTCAACCCAACGACGTTGCCTCATGTTTAACTCTTTCTGGTTCAGAATATGCTGAAGGCTCTTATGGTCTGTGAATACTGTGCATTTAGTTCCATATAGGTAGTGCCTCCATATTTTGAGAGCAAACACCACTGCTCCAAGCTCTAAGTCATGAGTCGTATAATTCACCTCGTGAATTTTGAGCTGCCGTGATGCGTAAGCAATGACTCTATCCCTTTGCATGAGCACACAACCTAATCCATTGTGTGAGGCATCACAGTAGACCACAAAATTTTCAGTCCCTTCAGGTAAGGACAGAATTGGTGCACTACACAACCTTTGCTTTAACTGCTGAAACGCCTTTTCTTGCTCTTCACCCCAGATATACTTCACATCCTTTCGAGTCAATTCCGTTAAAAAACCCGCTATCTTTGAGAAGTTTTCCATAAATCGCCTATAATAACCGGCAAGTCCTAGAAATTGGCGGATTTCCGTGGGGGTTCTAGGAGTCGCCCAGTTCTTTATGGCCTCGATTTTTGATGGATAAACTTGGATTCCCTGGCTGTTGATCACATGTCCAAGGAATTTAACTTCTCGCAACCAAAATTCACATTTTGAAAATTTGGCGTATAACTGTTCCTTTTCTAGCAACTCCAAGATCAACTTGAGATGCTGTTCATGTTCTTCCTTATTTTTGGAATAGATGAGAATATCGTCTATGAACACTATCACAAATTTGTCCAGATACGGTTTACACACACGATTCATGAGGTCCATGAATACGGCTGGTGCGTTAGTCAAACCGAATGGCATTACCTGGAATTCGTAATGTCCATAACGAGTTCTGAATGCTGTCTTGGGTATGTCTTCTTCCCGAACCTTTACTTGATGATAACCGGATCGCAGATCAATCTTAGAGTAGAAACTAGATCCTTGCAGTTGGTCAAACAGGTCATCAATTCTGGGGAGAGGGTAGCGGTTCTTTACCGTTAACTTGTTTAGCTCTCGGTAGTCTATGCACATTCTGAAGGATCCGTCTTTCTTTTTCACGAACAAGACCGGAGCTCCCCAAGGTGAGGAACTTGGTCAAATGAATCCTTTATCCATCAACTCTTGTAATTGATTGGATAGCTCTTGCATCTCAGAAGGGGCGAGTCTATATGGGGCTCTTGCGATCGGTGCAGCTCCCGGCACCAAATCGATTTGGAACTCTACTTGTCTAGTTGGCGGAAGTCCAGGCAAATCTTCCGGGAAGACCTTCGGATAGTCACAAACCACTGGAATATCCTCAAGTCGCTTCTCCTCTGCCTCTTTTTCTACAATTTGCACCAGTACTGCATGACAACCTCTCCTAAGGCACTTTAATGTTCTTAGGCCGGATATGACATTCAACTGTCGATTCTTTCTTTCTCCTTGGACTGTTAGGAACTTCTTCTTGTGGAGTGGTATCCGTACCACTTTCTTACCACACAAAATCTCGGCATGATTGTGTGACAACCAATCCATACCAACTACTACGTCGAAACTTCCGAGTTCTATAGGCATCAAGTCTATTTTAAAGGGATGATCTGCCAGCTTCAGTGTGCATTCCTTAATGATACTACTTGCCTCTATTATTTTACCGTCAGCCAGTTCTATAGTATAAGAGTTGTCTAAGGGAAAAGGAGCGGCATTCAATTGCTTACTAAACTTATCAGATATAAAGCTCCTATCAGCCCCAGTATCAAAGAGTACGTAAGCATAAATGTCGTTTAATAAAAACGTACCTGATACCACGTGGGGATCTTGACGAGCGTCACCTGCTCCCAACACAAAAGCTCTCCCCTGAGCTCCTCCACCATTCCTCAGTTTCGGGCACTCACTCTTGAAGTGCCCAGTAACTCCACATACAAAGCAGCCTTTTTGATTGCTGCCACTGGTTCCCGGGGCTCCTGTCTTACAGTCCTTGGCCATATGCCCCAAACGTTTGCATTTCTCACAGTGGGTTGGACAGGGACCCTGGTTGTGATGGAAGGTGCATTTAGTGCAGAAAGGCTTGGTACCGGTATAACCTCTTCTTGGCTCAGTTCCAGCTGCGTAAGCCTTAATGGTCTCGGGCTTTTTGGATTGTGAACCCGCATTCTTCCCCGTCTTGTCTTCCCACTTTCTTTTGTTCTCCCCGGCCTTGGCTTCATTTCTCCGGGCTACTTGGTCCATAAGATTATTGGCCATCCTGATGGCATCCTGCAGGGTGGATGGGTTTGAGGCAGTCACGTTACCTTGAATTTGAGGAGCGAGTCCCCAAATGTAACGTTCAATCTTTTTGTACTCCGGGGTCACCATTTGAGGGCACAGAATGCTTAGCTCATGAAATCGGTTGGTGTACCCCGTCACATCTGTTCCCTTCATCGACAGGTTCCAGAACTCCGATTCCATTTTCTGGAGTTCGTTCCTCGGACAATACTCGTCCGTCATCATTTGTTTTAACGCGGACCATGTGAGTTGGTAGGCTTCATCGATACTTACAGACTGGACATAGGAATTCCACCACGTGAGGGCGCTATCTTGTAGGGTGTGAGTAGCAAACTTCACCTTATCTCCCTCAGCACATCCGCTGACGCGAAAGACAGATTCTAACTTCTCAAACCATCGTATCAAGCCAACGGCTCCTTCAGTTCCGTTGAAATACCGGGGTTTGCAACTTAAAATCCTTTAATTCCACAACCTTTTGCGTGGATTTCCGTTCCTCCCGTGGTGCGGCTAGCACCACCATCTCCATTTGCTGAGCTATTCCTATTTGCCTCATATGTGGCTATAGCGGCAGCCACTCTTTGTGCGACTAGCTCTTCAATGTCAGCAGCGTTCATTGTTCGTTTCGGCGGCATTATCTTAAAATTTTAAAGAAAAAGCATAGTGTAAGAAATTGAATCTTAAAGAGGTAAATTCTCCTTAAAGCACAATACTATAATCATCAAACACAATTTCATAAATAACTTGCAATTGTCATTAATCATTCGAAGTTTTCTTACATTAGGGGCGGGTTATTACCCGAAAATTTTGTCCTATACTATTACATGATATTTTCCTACCATTACAAAGATAGATAGATGTGCACTAAGTGTGGGAGTGATCGGGGGTCTCTCCCTTTTCCATTGCGTTGAGGCGCTTAGTCAGCTCCTCGATCCGGGCTTGGCTCTCGGCTAGTTGCTGCCGGAGCTCATTCAGTCCGTCCTGCTGTATAGCAAGGGCGTGCTGGTTGGCCTAATATATGTTGGAGTTTTGCAACTCCTCCCACTCTAAACGAGCGGTCATCTCCCCGATATCCAGGTTAAGTGACCGGATCTGGTGGGCATGCCTGGTAGACCTTGCGATCAAAAGTGGTATGGTCTGATCGGCGGGCTCTTGAGTGAGCGATGAGACAGGTGCGGAGGATGGTCCTCCGATCTCGAAGTTTGGAGGAATTCCCTCCATCTGCCTCCATTCGCGGAGGGTCTCCGGTATCCAAGTCCATCGTCGGGCGTCTACCCGTCGGTGTGGTGTCGGGGGATTGGGCTGGGGAGTCGGAACAGGAATAGACTCCCTTCTTGGTATGTTTACCCGTTTCCGGGGTGTGTACAACATATTTGGGCCGTTAGGATAAGGCCTATACGGCTTATAGGATGGTTCGGCCGGGTGATACGGGACGCGAGCAGGGGCCGTCGGTGGTGAAGGATCCTCTTCCTCCATCGGTTCTTCCTCCATGGGTTCTTCCTCGGATTCCTCCATCGGGTCCTCGTCCTCCGAGGGGTCTTCCTCCTCGGTCGGGTCCTCCTCAGAAAATACTTCCGGATTGCATGGGCTAGTAGGGGTATACTCCTCTTCTGAGTCGGACAAGATGATTATCTCTTGGTGAGACATGTTTTCTGCTATCAAGGCCCATGCATAGTCTTTCAGTTAGTTACAAGTTACAAAATATTTCTAAAATCAGTAAATCTTATGTACAGTTATAGTCTAGGGTACTAATGCAACCTAGTTCACTATAACTATGGCTCTGATACCAATCTGTCACACCCTGCTACCCCGGTTGGCAGCGAGGCGTGACGAGTGCGGAAGCGTGACCATAATCATAATGAACGACCACTATATGGACGTTTTAAAAAATACATCGATATAACCTTAAAAGGTAGAAACGTTTTACATAACCCGTAAATAATAAAGAGTAGTTCGCAAGGTACAGAGATTTGAATACATAATTAAATTATCCAAAATAATGCAAATAAATCTCCGACGGTTTGAAAAAGAATGCGACTCCTTAAGTGCGGAAGCTTGAAAGTGGTTACTTCTGAAGGCATACTTGCCTTAATTACTTGAAAATACATGCCAAAATACGTCAATAAAAATTGTTGGTGAGCTCATAGGTTTACGCGAAAAGACCAGTTGTATGGACATTATCAGATGAGTTGAATTTATAAAATCATAAATTCCGTGTATGTATTACATAAACCATCATGCAACCGAAGCTTAATTAGAATGAGTTTGCCCTGTGCAGTATTCCCATACGTAATACCGTGTGTTGAATATATATGCACTCGCTGTTAGCCGAACCGAGCTAACACGAATGGGGGACATGACTCCCAATAGATCTATCCACAATATACTCGCGCTTACAAATAAATGCAATTAACGTTTCATGATATAAGGGCTGATGGAATCCGAACATGTAATACATATAAGAAATAAACAGTTTTGATGTCCATATGAAAAACAGTGCATGTATTTCCACCCCAATAGATAGTGAAAAATAGGGGCTATGAAGACTCACCGAACTTGTGATGGCAAAATGTGCGCAAAAATGCAAGTTTGCGTTGTTTGATGGGTGATGAAACCGGAGATGTTTAACCGAGTCCTAAATGATAATAAGGACTTAATATCACTAATATATGATAATAGGTATATTTATAGATTTTTATGTCTTAAATCACCCAACATTACAAGTTTATAAATAAGATTTGCTTAAAACGTCAAGTTTATATATATATAATTTTCCAGCTTTTTCGGAGGTTTTTCGGCCTACTTTGAGGCTGTTTTTGACCAAGCTCCAAAATGTTTTAGACTTTGGTTTTCTAGGACATTAAACTACTATATACAAAGGATTTTTAGAATCAAGAATGACCATTTTTCGAGTTGTTTAGGTTGGTGAAAAAGCTCGTTAAAAACGCTATGTTGGCCATTTTTGAGCTGTCAAACTTTCGTTTTCCCAAATGATTTCTGGAGGTCTTAAACTCCAAAATAAATTATGAAAAATTACAGATCTATAGTTAAGACATAGATCTAACTTTTGAGACAAGAATCAACTCATTTCGTTGAGTTATGAATTAGTTATGATTTTTCAAAGTCGATATAAGTTTTCTGCCGAAAATCCGTAGTTTATAAACTTACAACAACTTATGATTCTTGTTGTTTATTCAAAGACTACCTGTATAAAAGTCATAATAGTTATAAAAACACATATATATCACATGTTTTCATAATATTAACACTTTTATAATGTGTTCATATATTCATAAACACCTTTAAAGAAACAACACAAAAATAAAAACTAGAAACTTATAAACTTGAGTTTTTATGAAACTTGTTGTTGTAGGTGATTATATATATTATGCAACAGTTATATAAACATAAATATAAGATGAAATAAGTTAGTATTTACTTACTTTGATGTTTTATAAGAATGCAAATGAGAAGAAGTTGAAACTCTTGCAAAAGTTGCACCAAGAACACTTCAAAATATGAAGAACACTTGAAATACTTCAAGAACACCAAAAATTGAAGGTTTTTGGCTTTGGGAGGGCTTATGGCCGGTTTTTGAAGAGAGAAAAGAGGGGTTTTGGTGTGTTTAAAATGAATGGAAATGTTCTCTATTTATAGGAAAAATTGGATCTTGAAAAGATAGTGAAATGATGAAGAATATTGCAAATCTTGGATGAATTGAAATAAAGAGGATTTGATTTTGATATGTTGAGTAAAACAAATTATTTCAAGGTCCTTTTGTCCTTCCTATTGGCTGGCCTAAGGGAGGTATTTTTGGTGTATTTTCATTTATTTTTTTGTTTAAAAGTATTTAGAAATGTATTCTTGTATTTCCTTTTTTTGTAAATTCATAAATACTTTTGGATGCATTGTTTTAATTAATTGTTTTAGTCTTGCATAATTAAGGTTAAGTAATTGTATTAGTGTATGATTAGTGTCAGTAATCATGATTTAATTATGTACTTAGTTGAATTAATCCCTCATATCGTAAATTGATCGGATTAATTGATTTCCCAATTCATCGCACCGATGAATTTGATTGTAATTGAGTTGAATTTTCTAATAAGCCTTGTTAATCACTTGATTAATTTCTAATGACCATTGATTAGGCTATAATTGACTATTAAATGTAGATTAGGGTTTTGTTGCTAACCTGGTTTAGGGCCGGATGTTACAGATATTTTGATGACCATAAAAATTAGATGGTATGAATGACTAAAATAATGAATCTGATTGTAGTCTTGAAAAAGAGTCCGCAATTGGAAGCCTAAGAATATATCGAGAAAATTTATGTAACAAAAGATTTATGAATACCAGATTTATGAACTTATTTGTAGGAGTTTGACGTGTTAAGTTCCTCGGAGATTATTACTCCAATTTGCAACGATTATAACTCGGTATTGAGACTGGGGGTTATTATTACGAAACCACAGTGAGTTATAGCGTTAATGTATTCATATGCATATCATGAATTGTATGATATTACCTTTTGTATCATTTTCATTATTCACATGCTTTGCCATCACATATATTATCGTCGTAATATTATCACTCGGTTGATAAATTGTTGATCATTCGTTTGACCTCTCTGCTGAGACGGTAAGCTTGAGCGTGTGGTAACCTAGCGGAATCATAACGGTAAGCATGTGCGTGTAGTAACCATTAATGTCTGTAAAACGATAAGCATGTGGTCTGTGGTAATCGTATGACATCATTGTAAACTGCATATCGATAAGCATGTGGTCCGTGGTAATCGAGCAGTAGATTGTAAACCCATTGTACGGTAAGGCTGAGCGTGTGGTAACCGCAATGTGGTATCTTATAAGCCATTAGTTGGCCTCCTGAGATTATTGATTCATTTCATGGCATTGCATGACATGACATCATTCATATGTTGCATTGTACCTTAATCTAGAAACTCACTAAACAACTATGTTGTTTACCCTTTAGTTGATTGTTCTTTTCAGGTTCTGATAAGGGTAAAGGCTCGGCTGGCCCATCTTGTTTGAAACTGTTTGGAGCAAGGATAGGAGCTCCATTCTTTTGATGATGCTTGGGGCGGGAGTAGTAGACTTCTTTTTTGGACTTACTCGAATTAATCACTGATTATTAATTCGTGTGTAATTAAATGATATTTAAATTTGTAAACCCAATTACATGATTCCTTGATTCCCGACACTCTGTTGTGTTATATGAAAAGTGTTTGGAATCATGTTGATTACCATCCAAGTATTAAAAGTTTGAAATTTACCGTACTTTTTGCAACTACTCTGTATGAATGTATGTATAATTTTACCGAAATACTCGTATTTAGTTGTATGGGTGTTTCACAAACGTCCATTTATTGTATTCCTTATTCTTATCTTATATGTTGGCCAATCAAAATTTAAAAAAAAATCATTAAAATATTTAGCGTAAATTACAATATTGGTCTATGTGGTTTGTTCAAAATTACGAAAACGGTCCACTGTTAGTCCCAATAATGAAGCATAAAAATAAAATAACGAATAAGATGAATAAATATAAAGGAAACTAAATGATTAGATTAACAATGAATGATGAACAAAGGTTTTTCTCTCTCCCAATACGACCGCTACACTCTCCTTTCACCTTAAACTACACACACGAAACCCTAGTCTAGGTTATTTAAGTTAAACCCTAAAAGGCTTAAGCCCATGGACTTTATTAATTAAGCCTTTACAAAAAGAGAACATAATAATTAAGTAATTACAATTTGAACCTTAGACTTGATTAGAATAAAATGGGACTAACAATTACTCCCTTTGTGATCAAGTCTAGATCCTTGTAGAAAAGTTTTATATTCTGATGAATAGTCTCCCATTTTGATGAATAGTTCACAAAGGTTTTTTCAGAATAACTTTGTTCCCCTGATTATTTCTCCTTATCTCTCTTAATATTTATTATCCTCCCCCTCATGATGATTAAGAGAATCTTGATTATCATGTAGACCTTTCATCTATCCTTGACATGTAGTTTACTAAACTTTATTATCCTCCCCCTCATGACGATTAAGAGAATCTTGATTATCATCTAGACCTCTCAGTTATCTTTGACATGTAGTTTACTCCCCCTCAAAATTTGAATACATTCTCTTTATCATCACAAAATGTCATTAGGTTTTGCAACCTGTGACATTGAAACAAAATTAAAGGGAAAAATAACAAATAGGACCACTTAGGTATCATGTTAACACAATTGTTAAAAAACTATGCGACCTACGTTCAACGCTGTTTCCATGTTAACATCGGTAATATTTCCAATTAATCATCATGAAATACTAATATTAGCACCACTATAGTTGTTTCGGGTTTGTCACAATAGAAAAAGAAATAATTTTCACACAGACATGACTCAATATGTCCTAGTAAGTGTATAATCAATAAGCTCTAGACACAATATGCAATCAAATGATGTTCAGAGACCGGAGCAGATGTCTTCCTGTTTCAATATCAATTACCTCAAAATGAGAAATCGATAGCATATGAGGTATATCTCCGTGAGAAATGAAACAAAACCCTTTTAAGAAGCAACTGAGTAGTTAGAAGGGGTTTTGTGCTTACATCATCGGGTCCATGACGTCTTCTTCATTACCAAATCTCAACGAGTAAGATTTGATAGCATATGTGTAGGTCCCAAAAGGTTTCCCAAGTGTATAGTTCTAAGCTGCAGAGGGGGGTGAATACAACTATTTAAAAACTTAACAATCTTTTCTCAATGTTTGTGTATATTATTAACAAGTGTTAATTACAAACAAGCTTGACTACGGAAAGGTTCAAGCTGAGATGACAGATACAACAGTTGTTCAACTAATCTAAGACACACTTAGACTAGATACAATGACTACACTCACTTAGATGCACTCACTGATTTTACAAGACTCAGATGGACAGCTTGAATAAGAACAGCTTAGACACACGTACTGTTATATTCAAGCAAACTTGCATGCATGAAAAACACACTTTAATGCACGATCTGATTTCACACTCTTGATATCTCACAATCCTTAGAAGCTTCCTTTTATACTTAAAAGATCAGTTTATATACACTGTTTTGATTACATAAAACAACATATGTTTTTACAAAAGTACAACTAATGTACTAGTGTATATTACAACTAATGTAAATAAGAAAAGTTACAACTGATGTAACTAAGTACAACTAATGTACAAGAGAGTTCAACAATGTGGACTGTTGATGTTGGGAGCAGATAATGGCAAGCATGTCCAACAGATGGACAGCTTCCATTCTTCACCTACTCAAATAGTAGATGGACTTCACTGCAGTGGTGGCAGTCCTTCTTCAAACATTTTTTCAAGTTCATCCTATTTCCTCCAGATCTTGAATTTCAACTCTGAGAAACATAAATTTGGGATCTTGAAGTTCACCTCTGATATAAAAGCCTCTGAGCTGGTCCCAGATGGCTGCTCTCCACTTGCTGGATTGCCTGGAAGAAGTTGCAAGTCTGAAGGCCCCAAGCTATTTGAGACCTACCTTGTGAAGATCAGATGCTCTTTGAAAGCATTTCTTCTGTGTCAAGGGATCTACAAAAAATGCCCCCAACTCAGGATCTTCAATTATTTTGCCTTCTTCAAACTCTACTCCTCTGGGCAGGCTGTAGTCAACTCCTTTGATCTCTACAGCGTAATCACCTTGTTCAATTAAGATCAGGAGTTCTTCCAGCTCAGAATCCTTTTTGGTTCTCTTGGCCTTTGTTTTGGGGTAAGTCATAGAGACACCATCACTTACTTCTTTTGAGATCAGGCCAAGGTCTTTCACTCTCTCCATCAGCTTCTTAACATATGCCCTGATAGTCTTAGCCGTTTCATACTTAGACTGGCTCAGGGCAACTGCCAGCTCAACCCATTCCCTGTACCCCATCTGTGCAACATCAGTGTAGTCTTAAGTTTCCAGTTCTGGGCCTGTTGCACCCATTCTGGTTATTTGCAATTTCCACTATTTGCCTTTTCTTGATGTGGGGACAACTTTGACAATTGCTTCCTTGGCTAGCCTTCTATCAGCTACATCATGAAACTTTTTCCTTGCCAAGTTATCAAAGTTGAACTGGGCCCTTGCAGAGGATGCTTGCTTTGGTTTGGTCACAGAGACCAGAGCACCCTTTTTCTGTACACCTTCCTTTTCACCAGCTGATTCTCTAGCAGCTTCAAGCAGTTTTCTCTACACATCCAAAGAAGGCATTTTGGTTTCGCTTGCCTCTTTGAATGCAAGAGATATGGCAGCTTTGGCAGAGGCTTCTTCTTTTCTCAATATTTCCAGGGCTTTGAGCTCTTCATCTCTGAGCTCATAGTAATTTTCAATAGGAATACCCATTTCTTTAGCCCTGGCTTTGTCAAACTTTAGCTCTGCTGCTTTTTGGTGATCAGGTTCAAAAGTTGCTTTTTCTTTTCCTTTAGCTGTTGTAGTGGTAACAGCTTCAGGAATATATTTCTCTTCTTCTTCTTCTTCTTCCTCCAGAATAAGATGCCTCCTTCTGCTGCTTGGCCTGTCCTCAGGAATGAATTCCTCCCCCTTAGATTGTGCAGGGTTTGGAGATTCAGCCTGAGTAGGCTGAGCAGCTTCAGGTTGATGAGAGGCACCCTCAACTGGACCAGTATCTGTTACAGAGGCACCTGCTGTTTGACCAGTAGATGCTGATTTCTCCTTAGGAGAAGAAGTTTTCTCCCCCTTAGACTTAGTCTTAGAGGCAGGCAGCTTCTCCCCCTTTGAAGGAGATGGACCAGCACCTTCAACAACTGGTCTGCCTAAAGAAACAAATTCAGCAGGCTTTGCAGCAGTTTTGGCAGCAGGTTTGGGACCAACCAGGCTATGCACTAAGAAAGCCAGGTTGTCCTTCACCTCTGCAATTTGGGAAAGACAGGTTTGAAGAGAGGATGATTGGAAATCAGCAATGGAGGTCAGCTTAAGTATATTTTCTCTATCAGAAGCTGTGAATAGCAGACTTTGAAGCTGTGCAAGATGTAACTCAAGAGAGTCCTGCACATCAGCAAGGTTTGCTGACACATAATTTGATAGAGAGACTATAAGAGTATTTAGGCTGGCCAAGGTGGTAGGAAGTGTAGTATTGCAAGTAGTGAGGAGAGTGGACAGCTGTTGGGATATGACTATCATAGAGGACACAGAGTCCTGTTGGTGTGAAAGAATGGAGGAGAGGGAAGTGGAGACACTTTGCAGCTGTGCAGTAAGTGCAAGCAGCTGTGAGGAGTTGTCTGTCTGAGGAGTGGATGGGAAGGAGTTCTTGAACACATCAAAGAATCCTTTGAGCTGTTCAGACATAGAGTCTGAAATGAGAGAGGGTAGAGAAGACATGGAATTTTCTAAAGAACCAACTTTGTTGGTCAGCAAGGAAAGCTGATCCTTCAAAGGCAGATCTTTAGGGGATGGAGGTGTATGGGTAGATTGTTTGGATTAGGTAGATGGAGGCTGATCTACTGGATGGTCTAATTCAGCAGCTTTGGCACCTCGTGCAGACTTAGGGTGTGAAGAAGTATGAAGTGCGGACAGTGTGGACTCAGTATGGAGTGGAGAGAACTCCTGTCTTTCAATATTCTCAGCCTGTTGGGAGGCTGGAATAGTTGAGGTGGCTGTCTCCATATGTACAACTGGCTCCTGTTGAGAAGAACCAGAGAGCCTAGGCTGACTTGGGATAGACACAGGTTAGAGTGAAGCAGGCTCCAAATGTGTTGAACCTTCTCCCAAAATAGGAGAAGCAGCAGTGGTTGCTTCTTTTTCAACTGAACCCTGTAGAGAGGGAAAAGAGGGGCTGGTTTGGGCTGTTTTGGCTGTGGGTTTCTTTTTGGCTATGGATTTGCGTTGGAATGTTTTGAGAGATGAGGTGGGGGATTGTGGAGAGGTGATGAAAGGTCCTGGTTGGACTGGTGGTGAGTCTGGGTCAGAAACAGGTGGGTTGGCATGTTCCATAGTCTCAGGTGCCACAGAGGCACCAGCCACAGAGGCTACAAGTTCAACAGATGAACCAGGATGAGGAGCCTGCTCGCCCTCAGCCACAGAGGCTGATGGTGCAGACTTAGACTTAGCTGTTTTGGCCTTCGTGTGGACAGACCGAACTTCAGTCGTTTCCAGGGTCCTTTTAACATACTTGACCCTGGCTTTGGATTTTTCTTTGGGAGAAGCTTCTGGATCCACCCTCACAGTAGAGGGTCCTTCCACCAATCCTAGCAACCTCCTCATTGGAGTAGATAGAGGAGGCTCATTTAGGAGAACCGGAGTGTAGAAAACTCTATTTCCTATATATAACAGGAAATGCAGGAGTACGAAGTAAAGGCTGAGAGTTATACAGATGCTCACCACAAACGTGCTTGAAGATAAGGCTCGGAAATCTGGGGTAACCAACAGCAGCTGGACGTGTTTCCTCCTGCACCTGATTCCTCAAATTCATAAAAATCCACCTGGCCATGTTGATCGTAGTCCCATCCACAAGCTGTAGGACTCTAGGAATCTCATCACAGCTTAGTTGGTCAAAGGAACCAACCTTGCTGCTGAAGCACATCACCACAGAGGCAAATAAGAAACTGTAGGTTGGAGACAAATCCTTCCTAAACAGTGTAGCTCCAACTTTGGGTTCTGCTACACTATAGAAGTGTAGCAGATTCTTCATCTGTTCATCTTCAGGCTGTGGTTGATCATATGTTTCAGCCACAGGGAGTCGAAGAGCTTCCCTGATCAGACGAATGGTGATCTCAATGGTATGTGTCCCATTGAGTATTGTGCCCCTAATGACTTTGGTATCTGGGTTGTAGGCACAGGTGTACGAGAACTCATACACCATCTCCCGGTACAGGACACCAGGAGTGGCAGTCATGGCATAGTTCAGGGGGTGAAGTTTCAGAAACTCCACCATTTCTTCGTAGCCTTTCCCCACATAGTTTTTGGGGATGGTTAGGTTAGCAAGGTAGTTGGCAGGTTTCAAGGTTAGCATTGTAGTGCCTGATGGATGTTTCTGAACATCAGCACCAACAAACACTAGTAGAAAGGGGTTGTTTTGATGAGCCATTTGGGAAGCAGTGAAAGTAGCAGAAGCACAGGACACTTAGTCGAGTTTTAGGGTTCTTAGGAAGTTATGGAAGTAGTGAGGAAGACGAAGATGAAACAGTATGGGGTGTTTATAAGATTTGAATGTGAGTGGGTATGAGATAGAAACGTTAAGGGAAAACGGAACGGTTGTCAGACCACTTGAGCCCTTTTTAATCACTAACACACGTAAACCCACATTATCCGCAGTAATTAAGTTAAATAAAAACAAAAATTAAGTAACTTAATTGTGAAGAAAGGTAATTAAAACTGATGGTCTAAGCTGTTGGTCAAACCTGTGATGAGCAGAATCATCACAAGCTGTTCACTCTTCAAGCTGGTCTTTCACCCTGTTCAGCTATGTAAGAACAGATTGTGTTCAATAGCTGATCAGGTTACAAGACAATGTCTTGTATGACAGATTGAGAGAGTGAGCAGGGTAGAGGTTTGATCATTAGACCAGGTTTGACATGAAAGCTGTTATTGTAAAACCTATTATATGTTCAAGTTGTTCAAGTGTTGCAGAAAATGGCTAAGTATAGAACATGCACAACCTGTTCTGTCTAAGCTGTTATGAGAAACTTGAGCAGTGTGAGCCATATAATGACTTAGAACATTTTGGACACTTAGTCACTTTTGTTTAACATGCCCAGCTTGCTTACCAGAGAACTTTACCTGTTTTCATCAAGAGGTTTGGTGAAAATGTCTGCAAGCTGTTCATCTGTGGAAATAAAACTTACCTCCACATTACCTTTCTGAATGTGATCCCTGATGAAGTGTTGTTTGATCTCTATATGCTTTGTTCTGGAGTGAAACACTGGATTGTTGGAGATAGCAATGGCACTTGTATTGTCACACAGAATAGGAGTTTTCCTTTATACAACTCCATAGTCTTCAATCTGATGTTGCATCCACAGAATTTTGCCCACAGCAGCTTCCAGCAGCAATGTACTCAGCGTCAGCAGTAGAAGTCGAAACTGAGTTCTGCTTCTTGCTACACCAAGTTATCAACTTACCACGAAGGAGTTGACATCCACCTGTTGTGCTTTTCCTGTCTAGCCTGCAGCCTGCAAAATCAGAATCTGAATAACCTGTTAGATCAAGGATTGAGTCTTTGTGATACCAAAGACCCAAACCTTGTGTACCCTTAAGGTATCTAAAGATTCTTTTCATAGCAGCTAGATGTGATTCTTTTGGATCAGCTTGGAACCTAGCATATAAACAGGTAGCAAACATAATATCAGGTCTACTAGCAGTTAAATACAACAAGCTCCCAATCATGCCTCTGTAAGCTGTTACTGAAACAGCTTGGCCACTGGCATCTGCATCCAACTTTACATTGGTTGCCATTGGGGTTTTAATAGGAGAACTTTGATCAAATTTAAACTTTTTCAATACATCTAAAGTATACTTTTTCCATTTGAGGCTTGTTTAACCTGTAATCTTAAAAAGAAAGTAAGTTCTCTCGTCATACTCATTTCATATTTTGATTTCATGAGTAATGAAAAATTCTTGCATAATTGCTCATTAGTAGAACCAAATATTATGTCATCCACATATATTTGAACAAGCATAATATCAGACTTCACCTTCTTTATGAACAGTGTGGTATCCACTTTACCTGTGGAATAACCATTGCTCATAAGGAAATCAGTAAGAGTGTCATACCAGGCTCAAGGGCCTTGTTTTAGACCATAGAGGGCTTTGTCCAACTTATAGACAAATCCTGGATGATTTTCATTTTCAAAACCTGGAAGTTGCTTGACATAGACTTCTTCTTGCAGCTTCCCATTCAAAAATGCACTCTTCACATCCATTTGAAATACCTTCATGCTCTTATGAGCAGCGTAGGCTAGAAACAAACGAATTGCCTCTAGCCTGGACATAGGAGCAAATGTTTCATCATAGTCAATGCCTTCCTCCTGTCTTTAGCCTTAAGCAACTAGTCTTGCCTTATTTCTAATGACATGACCTTGCTCATCCATCTTGTTCCTGTAAACCCATTTGGTGCCAATTATAGTTTTACCTTTAGGAGCAGAGACCAGCTTCCATACCTTGTTTCTCTCAAACTAATTGAGTTCTTCTTGCATGGCAGTGATCCAATTGGCATCTTTAAGTGCTTCATCCACTTTCTTTGGCTCCATTAGGGATACAAAGCTAGAGAACATACAAAAGTTCCCTAAGCTGTCCCATCTTGTTTCCACCCCTTTGATGATGTCACCGATTATTTTCTCATTGGGGTGACACTTGATCCACTTAGGATCATTCTTCAATGAGGATTCTCCTGAGTTGTTTGCATCTTCAACAGGTCCTGTTGAACAGCTCTCAAGATTTTCAGACACACTGAAATCTTGAACCTGTTCACTTGTTGAGCATGACTCTCCATTGTTGAACATATCAGCAGAGGATCCAGGAAAATCAGCATTGATGGGTTCAGGACATGTAGTTGTAATTATGTCAGTACACTTATTCACACAGGGTGTATCAACATAATCATCATCATGCCCATCATGATTAGCAGGTTCCACTCTGGATGTAGTGGAAGCTTTTGAGTCCTTCTCTTCACTGTTAGAATGCATAAGATTATCAAAGCTGAATTCTCCTGAAACTGATTCAGGAACAGCTTTGGTGGAGGCACTCCTGGACTCTTTAAAGGTGACATTGATAGATTCATCTATCACCTTTCTCTTGTTATTGTATACTCTGTAGGCTTTGGAGATAGCAGAATATCCAACAAACACTCCATCATCATCTTTGGGTTCAAACTTTGCCAGCTGGTCCCTTTGATTCAGAATGAAGCAGGGACATCCAAATACATAGAAATAGCTAATGTTTGGCCTCCTCCCTTTGAGCAGCTCATAGGGAGTCTTGTTGTAACTTTTTACCACTAAGGATCTATTTTGGGTGAAGCAGGCAGTGTTGACAGCTTCAGCCCAGAATGATGAAGGTAAACCTGATGCACACAACATGGTTCTAGCAGCTTCAATGAGGGTTGTGTTTCTCCTTTCAGCAACTCCATTTTGTTGTGGAGTTCTTACTGCTGAAAAGTTCTGAGAGATCCCTCTTTCTTCACAAAAGTCCTCAAGGGTACTGTTTCTGAATTCAGTACCATGATCACTTCTAAGCTGCTTCAATTGGGCAGAGTTCAACATTCCCATCTTTTAGATAAATCCAATGATTTCTCTAGCAGCCTCTCCTTTGCTCTTTAGAAAGATCACCCATGTAAACCTGGAGAACTCATCAACCATTACTAGAGTGTATCTTCTTCCTCCTAGACTTGGGACACTGACTGGTCCAAACAAGTCCATGTGGATTAAGAAGAGCGGAGTATCAATATAAAAATTATGTTTGGATTTAAAAGATGATTTTCTCTGCTTGCCTTTCTCACAAGATGTGCAGAGTTTATCCTTAACAAAGGTTATAGAAGGCAAACCTGTTACCAACTCTTTCTTACAGAGTTTTTTGATGTTCTTGAAGTTCAGGTGTGATAGCCTTTTGTGCCATAACCAATTCAAGTCTGCATTGCTTTTTGAGAGAAAGCACGTTTCATTTGTTGGATCAATAGATTTCATGTCCACAACATATACACATTTCTTTCGTTGTGCACATAGCATAACTTTGCCTTGGGGGTCCAATATGTAACCCAGGTGCTCATCAAAGTTAACCTTGTAGCCAGCATCACACAATTTACTTATGCTAACAAGGTTATTGTAAGGTCTTCTCTCTACGGATCTATCTTCACGCGACGCCTTCCAACGAGTGTGGAATCCTCGTTAGTGGCTTGACGGATATATCACGCACACTGGAACACGGAGACTACCACGGTGATAGACGAACAACTTAGAACGCCCCGACATGGTGATTCTCTCCGAAACAACTCTCTGAAAACTTGCAAGTCCGAGATCTCCTTTGCTAATCGCTCTGATAAAACGTCTGCAAAAGGCTATCTCTCTGAAAGTCTTGAAAGTCAAATTAATCGAGTTTAAACCTTAATTATACTAACAGATTCGAGTTTGTCTAGGACAAATTCGAACATGGCCCAAGGCCCATTCGATTTTGTCCTCTTAGACAAATTCGAACATAGCCATAAACTCGAACCCTAATATTCAAACTTATATTTGAACTTATGTTATATTTAATGTTTGAATTTATCTTTGAGTTTTATGTTTGAACTTCTTGTAATACATTACACCAAGTTCAAACATACAAACAAACAATATCAAACATATATAGACAAACATACATCAAACACTAGTTAATTTTCAATATCAAGTAAGTAGACTTACACAAAATGCTATCTATACTTAGACTGCTATCGTCACCCATGATGTACTAACAGACTCCCCCTTGACGATAGCTTCTAACTATTTACATTTTGACTAAGTACTAAGGTCTATTCAAGATGCTTCCTGCATAAAGACCCTGTTCTACACAAACCTTGACTACATTCTCATACTTTTTCGCTTCAGACTCCATATGCGCTTCACACGAGATTTTATGAACATGAAGTACGTGAAGATCATCTTTGGATAGATTGACCAGGTGCAACGGATTTTGTGGCATAGGCTTCAACATACCACCAGTTGAGGTTTCCCAACACATTTTGTGGCATAGGCTTCAGAGGGACTTTCTTTAAGCATCTAACTGGCTTGTAATGTATTTTCATCCATGGCCTACCAGTTAGAGGATCAATTCTTGTATGGTCCATAACTCTTCTGCCTATTCGTGGGTTTAGCCTTTCAAACTTCCTAGACCTCCCTTCCCATCTGATAATCTTGGCAATTATTTCAGCATAGGGATCGTCTCCGATATTAACTAGCTCTTTCCACGCTAACGCCTTTATCTCAACTTTTGGCAGTGAATTGAAATCTTTCAATCTTCTCCTTAGATACTAAAGGCCATCCTTTCTCTTAATGATAAATAGCTGCAATTCTCGATCAAAGAACCAGCTAAGTATACTCCCGGACAGCTTTCCAGCACTAGGCACAATCATCTTTTCCTTCAATTCCATAGCCTTCTTCTCTGCCATGAACCATAACTTTTTCTGTTCTTCAACAGTCAGCTCCATGACAGACTCTCCAACTTGTGATTCAACATTTAAAGCGGCTTTAACAGCTTCGATGTCAATCAAATTTTGTTCCACCGTCACATACGTATCAGTGATGGGATGTTGCTAAATAATGATTTCATCAGCTTCATCTTCCTCATCACCCAATACCTCATCATCAGATTTCCATTCAGGAATGTCTTCTGGCACAAACTCCCCTTCCTTCAATTCGTCGATCTCGTCCTCAAAATCAAACTCTATTTCTTCCTCCTCAATATCCATTAGAGCATCAATCATCTCGCTCTCCATGGTCTTTGAAGAATCATCCTCACCTCCCTCAACTCCTGACTAACTAGGCTCCCCCTGAACTTCAGTATGCTGAGCAGAAGAAAAATCTATTGGCTCACTATATTTTCGTGCATCGGGATCATTGTCATCGTCATCTTCTCTTCTAATCTCTTGATCATCTCTACAGCTGGTCTCCCCCTGAGCCATAAGATTTGAAAATTAGCTGCTCGAGAAGGGATCTCATGGTTCTGATCTCAGCAGCCTGATCAGCGACAAATGTCTTCAATTGAATATTTTCTTGATCAATCTTTGCATTATGCTCTTAAAGCTCGGTGACTGCTTTTGTGAGTTGGAAGATTTGGACTGTCTGGAAGTCTACCTTGCTTCTCAGCTCTGAGAAACGCTGATTGTCTGTGAAAGTGGATGAAGTGGATGGAATAGATGTGATTGGGGACGGAGTGATTGGTGGTTGAACAGATGGTTGAGCGGATGGAATCTCAGGCTCCGAAGCAGAAGCAGATGAAGTTCCCTGCATAAACATGTGCCTCTTTGCCCTTTGTCTTGGCACTAACGGAGTAGGATCCTCAGCTTCATAATCAGGATCATCCTCATCCGACTCTCTAGTCATTCTCGCTTCTTCATCTATTTCACTAACCACGATTCTGGATCCATATCTGCCTATTCTGACAGCCGGATCAATCGTCTCTACTGCTGCTTCTTCAACTTCGATCTCTTCAGCTTCTTCTGATGACGACTCTGAGGTGGTCATAGCTTGACCCTCTTCCTGATGTTGATATTCATCGATGTCACGCATCAGACCATCAAAACTAGCTGGAGGCTCCAGAATTTCACCAATGAGCTCAGTAGTAATTTCTTCATGTGCATGAGAGCCTTGAGCCCGAATTTCTTCCAGAGTCTCTACTCGTGGATCTATTTCTGGGGCAACGCTTGAGGGGCCAGCAGCATCCAACGATGGACCTGCTCCCGATGATTCTTGGACTCTGCTTGTTGAAGGCCTTGAAGCCTGAGTCGGTCTTACTTGAACTCTTTGCCTCCTTCTTGTTTGTTGTGGAGGCATTTGTTGTTGTTGTTGCGGCTATTGGGGCTGTACTTGTTGCTGCTGCGGTTGCGGCCCATCCCCAGCCCAATTCACACCCTCTGGGGCTTCAAAATCTGTATTTACCACCGCACCAAAAAGAGGTCAATCCAGTGGTCTAACCACGTTAGCCCTATGGGCGTTGTGTGATTGACAATCAGCAAAAATTCATTTATCGATAACAGTGACACTCTGAATATCCGGCAACTGCTGCAGGTTCGGCAAAAAATGGCGAATCCGCATCATTACAAACCGCGGATACATCATAAACCTTTCCCGCGCTGGAGCTGTTATTTGATGAACAAACTCCGCAAAGAACATCTCGGAGTAGCTGAATTGCTTATTATAAACCAGTGCAATCATCGCCGACTGCATCTTTGATACTATATAATCAAACCCGGCCTTTTTAGGTGCAAAGCACACCATAATGACGTGTGCCAAATACCTCCATTGGCCTATCAGACCACTCTTCATATATGAAGCCTTAGCGATGTCAAGACCATACCCCATTCTTAAAAAGGCTGCTTGCCTTATATCCAACGTGAAGTCAATCGGCCCAGCTTCCTGTTCTACTGACCCAAGCTGCAAAACCCTACGCAGCATATCGGCAGAAAACACTAGGGGCTGCCCGCCTACCCTTGTCCTCAACACTGTCGGCGTCACTGTACAATCGACTTGCAGGTGATCCCAAAACTGTCTAACATAAGGCAGTACAATTTGCACATTGTGCGATAGCTCACGATCTGGCGAAACTACCATATTATACTTTTGAAAGAAAGCTCTTTCACCCATATCTTCACAATAAACAGAACCATATATTAGAAATGAATAATAAAAATGAACCTTGATTAAATTCAAATTTATTTTATTTTGAACTTACAAAGTTCAAAATCCAACACATTTGAATTTCTACAAGATTGAATTCAAAATTATGCTCAACTTTAATACTAAATTCGAAGACCATGTTCGAATTTGACTTGATTTCGAGTTTACTGACAAATTCGAATTTACAGACAAATTCGAACAGATGAACAAACTCAAATTCGGTCACTTTCGAACACAAATCCATGATTTAAACCATATTAGACTTAGAAAATAGTATTCACTAGTCCTAGTAGGTTCTAATCGAAGATATATGTAACTAATTTGAAGTTTTACCGGTTAAAACTTGTGATTTTGAAACACAAAGTTCAAAACCCTTAAAACCTCAAAATTAGTCGATTTTTGCCAAAATTGAGTCCTAAACTTCCAAAATCTTGTATAATAATGATGTTTATACCTAGATTTGGCTATAGAATCGAACACAAATGAACAAAACTTCGACAAATAGTGAAAGATTCGAATCGGTAAACTCAAATAACAAGTTCGAAATCGCACTGAACAAATTCGAAGCAATAAAATCGAATGCAGATGACATTAATGAGTCACTGTTGACCTTTATATACTAACCACCTTCGAACTTGTCTTTAAATTCGACTTTACTGACAATTTCGAAATTGAATTCGACTTTGTCTTAAATTCGAATTTAAATGAAAATTTTGAAAATCTTTGAATAAAAATTAACTTTTCCAAACTATTTCAACTTTTACGAGCAACGGAACAAACTATGCAAAATTCATTTACACTAAGCACAAGATTTTCACGCAATGTTTGTTTATTCAAACTAACAAATGCATCCTCAGTAACTTTGACCTTTTTCCTAAAAATGAAAATAAAAATAAAAATAAACTAAAAATAAAATAAAATAAAGTAAAATAAAATAAAAATTTTGAATAAATTTAACCTTAAACTACTCTGAAATATATTAAAATTTACAAGCTAAACTAAAACTAACAAAATATTATTGGTGAGGAAGTCACAGAAAGGTTCAATCAGATAGCGGTGTCAGACACGCACTTTCAGTATCTTACTTTCACACTTAGGAATTTTTGATTCCTTTGATTGTTTGTTGTGAGACACATTTCTAGGCGATTGTTGGTTTTATTTTCCCTTTAAACATGTTACACTTTGGAATATCCCTTGGCATTTTTATTTATCAAGAAACTACCTTACGTGTCTCATACTTAGATATACTTTTATGATCAAGGCATACACACAATGATTATAACTTTTCGGTATTGCAAATTTTCTCTAAAAGGCAAACGTCAGACACAGTTCTGTATTTACATACAACAGAGTGTCTTAGTTTGTCTTAAAGTTTATTTTAAAGCTAGCAAGACAGCGGTGACAGGTCTGTACCGACGTACAACAAAGCGACCTATCTTGCTAACTCGAGTCAAACCAAGGGCACAGGTCTGTACTTACGTACAACAAAGTGACTTGTTTTGACTCTATCCTTACTATCAAAATTTGCATTTCTTTTCTTTTCTTTAAGATGTATCTGATGTTGCTATACATCCCCCAGAAATTTTGCATACCTCATTTATAATCAATGTCTGTATGTCTCTAACATAAAAATTAAGACCTTTTGGTCATACATCTAAGTTAGTTGCACGTCTGAGTTTTTCTTGAATAATTTATTAGCTTTTGAGATTCCCTTTGTGTATTATGCCTACCAACACATCAAACTAGAATACGTATAACACTTAGAGTTTAAGGTGCATTATGTGTGAAAGCTTAACACTTAGAGATTGTATCGACTGTGCTAGTTTTCGTCACTTTGAACCTATGCATCTAAGACTTAACTCATTTTCTAATATTCTCTATTTTTGAACTTTTTAAGGTTTTCTCTCTTTTTTCTTTTGTTTTTCATAAATAAGAGTAAGAAAATAAACTAACCTACTAACTTACTATAAAAAGAAGTTCTTCTAAGCTACTAAACTTACTACAAAAAAGAAAGAAATTCTACTGCTATAAAAAGAAATAAAATTCTACTAAGGTCAAGTTACTCTGGATTACGCATTCCGTTTAGTTAAACTAAAAACTCAAAACGTGACTTACCAAAAGCTTTGGTAAATAAATCAACACAATTATCATCCGTTGCCACTTTTACCAGCTTAATTAGATTCTTTTCAGCACAATCACGTATAAAATGGTGTCTTATGTCTGTGTGCTTGGTTTTACTGTGTTTAACTAGATTATTGGTTATTGCAATAGTTGACTGGTTATCCATCCTAACAGGAGTATGAGTATAAGTCAAACCGTAATTCTGCAATTGTTGTTGTATCCACAAAACCTGTGAACAGCAACTACCAGTGGCAACATATTCGGCCTCGCACATTGACACGGCTACCGAAGTCTGTTTTTTGCATTGTCGGGAAACGAGTCTCCCTTCAAGGAACTGACAACCTCCAGTTGTTGACTTGTGATTCAAGCTGCATCCTCCATAGTCTGAATCCGTGAATGCTTCCAATTCCAGATCACCATCCGTGTGATACCAAAGTCCCTGCTTCGGTTTCGACTTGAGGTATCTCAGAATCCGCTTCACAGCTTTCAAGTGCATCTCTTTCGGATTAGCTTGAAACCTAGCACAAATACACACAGCAAACATTATGTCAGGTCTAGAAGCAGTTAAATACATAAGTGATTCAATCATGGCCCGATATAACGTCGGATCCACATCGGTATCACTTTCCATGCCCGGTCCGAGATTATGATTCACTTGAATCGGCATGCTGAAGTGAGCTGTCAGCTTGGTTCCTTCCATCCTGAAGTGTTCTAAGATGTCGTAGACATACTTCGTCTGATGAATAAACATGTCCTCCTTCTTCTATTCGACTTGCAAACCCAGAAAGAAGTTCAGCTCCCCCATAGCACTCATCTCAAACTTCGACTTCATCACCTTCTCGAAATCTTTGCACATCTGCTTGTCTGATGACCCGAAAATGATATCATCAACATACACTTGTACCAAGATAAAGTGTTCACCTTTTCTTTTCACAAACAGCGTACTATCTGTTCTCCCTCTTTCAAACCCGTTGTCTAAAAGATGATTAGATAGTGTCTCGTACCACGCCCTTGGTGCTTGATGTAGTCCATACAAAGCCTTATCTAACCGATACACTCTGTCTGGATACTTGGGATCTGTAAACCCGGGCGGCTGTTCCACATACACAAGTTCCTTCACTTTTCCATAAAGAAACGCACTCTTTACGTCAAGTTAATAAACTTAAAAACCCTTGAAGGACGCAAAGGCTAAAAACAGACGGATTGCTTCAAGCCTTGCTACTGGCGCGAACACTTCATTGTAATCGATTTCTTCCTCTTGGTTGAAACCCTTTACCACTCCTTGCTTTGTTGCGAGTCACTATACCCCGATCAACTCTCTTGCACTTAAAAACCCACTTGGTTCCTATTGCAACTTCTCCTCGAGGTAACGGAACTAACTCCCACACTTCAAGTTTCCTAAACTGTGACAGTTCTTCCTGCGTCGCTTCAAACCAAGAGTTATCCTTTAGTGACATTTTCACGTTCTTCGGCTCTACTTGCGAAATGAAACATGAGTAGAGGCAAGTATGAAAGGCCTCGGAGTCATTGATCATCGACAACAACAGTGTGTTGTTATTCAAACTACTCCTGGTCCTCACACCAGCATTAGGATTTCCTATGATACTCTCAATAGGATGATTTTTATTAATCCTAGATGTTTCTATCTGTCAACCCTAAGATTATATCCTAGATTTGATCCTATCTCGCCTAACGGGGGAACGACTTCAGACTCTACATTTTCTTCCTCACGGCCACTGTCTTCAGAGTTAGAATTTGTTGTCTGATTTTCGTTTGTTGGCATTTCAGAATCATTTTCTGCTTGAGATCTATCTTCAGTTGTTGTAGGCTCGGAAGTTGATGGAAACGTCGTCCTCGGAAAACTTTGACCCTCTTCATTCAGATTTAATGACGACAAATCCTGTTCAATAGTTCCTGCATTTCCATCCAAAGGAATGTTAAATGATTCAAACAATTTATCATAATCAAAAATTCATTCCGGACCAGTTTGGGGTTCATGTGTATAACTTGTAACATCAATGTTATACACCATATCCACTATACCATTAGATTTATTAAAAACCCGTTTGTTCGGTGAGTTAGGCACATAACCTAGGAAATAACCTTCGTCATATTTTTAACCAAACTTAGTTTGATGTTTTGTTTTCATTAAAGTGCATGGTACCCGAAACGGTTCGAAGCCAGTTAAATTCGATGGCCTTTTATTCAAAACTTCATAACAGGTTTTGTTTAATGATTTGACAGCAAGGACCCTGTTTAAAACATGACAAGCGGTATTCACTACCTCCCCCCAAAACATGGTAGGATGCTTTGAATCCGAAAGCATGGTCCTTCCTGCCTCAATCAAAGTCCTGCTTTTCCGTTCGGCCACCCCATTTTGTTTGTGGCTCATATGGTGCACTAAATTGATGCATTATGCCCTTTGATAGGCAATATACACCAATAACTGTAAGGTCAACGACTGCAAGATCTATCTAGACGCGGATCCGTGAACGAGTGCGGAATCCTCGTTGACGGTTAGACGGACAACTCTCAACCAACGGAACACGGAGACTATTAGACGCTGAACGAACGACACACGAACGATCCTACGAACTAATTCTCTCTGAAACGGCACTCACCTAGCTGATAAACTCGAGATCGCCTTTTGCTTAATTCCTCACGAATTCTGCTAAAAGTCACTTAATGATTCGAGTCTATCTCTAATTATAGACCCTGATTCGAGTCTGTTGTGGGCCAAGCTCGAATCTGGCCCAAGGCCCATTCGAGTCTGTCCACAAGACACTCTCGAATCTAGCCCATTCGAATCTAAGGATACATTCGAATCTATCACAGATTCGAATGTCTTCCTTTACCTATTCGAATCTAGCCAATACACTTAAATACTTAAGTGATGAAACTTATGTTTTACTTATGCTTGAGTTAATCTTTGACCATTATGTTTGAACTTCTTGTAATATGTTACATCAAGTTCAAACACACAATCAATAACAGACAAACACATATAAACATATATATCAAAACACTTGTTAATACTCAGAATATTACTTAAACCATAATGCAGATCGATTAGACTGCTATCGTCACACAGGGTGTACCAACAGACTCCCCCTTGACGATAGCTTCTAATTATTTACATTACATCAAATTTAAGTACTAGAGCTATATATACTACTACCTGCATATAATCCAGCATCTATACAAACTTTAACTACCTTTTGGAACTTCCTGGCTTCAGATCTCCATGGTTCAGTAAAGAAGATAGGCTGATCATGAAGCTTCTTCAGGTCGTCCTTTGATAGGTTTATCAAATGCAGTGGATCATATACCTTCAAAATGACCTGCTCGTCTTGATCCTCCATGATGGCTTCAGCAGTGTCAATCTCGAGGTACCACCATTTCATGTTGCTCAAAACGTTCTGTGGCATTGATTTCATTGGTACTTTCTTTAGACACCTCACAGGTTTGTATACCATCCTTGCCCATGGCCTACCTGTATGAGGATCTATTCGACTGATCCTCGACCCTCTTTCCGGTCCTTGGCTTGAGTCGCTCGAACTTTCCTGATCTTCCTTCTTTCCTTATAATTCTTGCAACGACTTCAGCGTACTGGTCTTCACCTATATTAATTAACTCTTTCCATGCAAGCTCCTTTACTTCAATCTTGGGCAATGAGTTAAATGCTTTTAGTGTTTGCCTCAAGTATTGTAGTCCATCTCTTCTTTTCAAGATAAATAGCTGCAGTTCTTTGTCAAATAACCAGCTTATAATGCCTCCTGAGAAGCTTCCAGCACCTGGAACTCTCATTTTCTTCTTCATCTTCAAACGATCTTTCTTTTCCTCTTTCTTGAACCAAAGATTTATCAAGTCAGCTCTAGATGGCTCCTTCTCGGCCTCTTCAAGTTCTTTTTCCTCGACTGAGGCTACCTTGATATAGTCAACGTCAATCACACTATGATTTTGTCCTTCATATAGCTCCGTGACAGGTTGTGAATTGATAATAACCTCATTGACATGATCGTCTTCATCATCCAACACTTCATCGTCTGATTTCCAGTCCACAACCTCCTTTGAAATAAAGTCTCCTTCTTCTAACTCTTCTTCTTCATCGTCAAAATCCATAAGCTCTTCCTCTATGTCCTTCAGTGCATCAATCATGTCACTGTGCAGAACCCTCGAGGAACCTGCTTCTTTTCCAGATCCTCCTACTTCTCCTTCTGTACTTGGCTCCCCCTGAATTTGTGTAGCTTGAGCTGCAGGAAAATCTACAGACTCAATCTCTTTATTCGCACCGGGATCATCGCCTTCATTATCATCATCTCTTCTCTGTACCTCCTGATCCTTACAACTCGTCTCCCCCTGAGTTTGTAGATTTTTCATAAGTTGCTCTAGGAGGGACCTCATTGCTCGGATTTCTGAAGATTGATCAGCTACGAAAGATTTTAGCTCCGTGTTTTCGTCTCTGACACTTTCCACAATCTTCCTCAACTCGGCATTATCTCTATCAAGATTTGCATTATGCTCCTGGAGCTCACCTACAGCTTTTGTAAGAGTTATTATTTGAACGTGCTGAAAGTCAACACGACTCTTGAGTTGCATGAATCTTTGATTTTCGGTATATGCGGCTGACGTAGAAGGAATGGACTGAATGGGAGATGGGATGAATGGTGGTGGAATGTATGGTTCATGATGCTGAGGTGGCGGTGATGGTGGAGCGGTGGCTTGAGGTTGGGATTGGGGAACTTCTGGCTGACTTGTGGATTCCGAAAAAGACCCTTGCATGAACCGATGACGTTTGGCCCGTTGCCTCGTCACTAGTGGAGCAACCTCCTCTTCTTCAAAATCCGAATCTTCAGATTCCCTTTCTTCTCTCCTCCTCGATCCTGCTACTTCATTCACTACTAACCTAGCTCCATAGGTTCCGATGTGAATATTTGGATCTGCAGCCACTGATTCAGGAGCTTCAGCCTCCTGCCCATCCATATCATCTGATTCTGATGCTGATGATGTCAAGCCTTCATCAACCCTTTCTGGCTCATACTCATCCACATCTCTAAAAACATCTTCTGCTCCTTCTGGTGGACTGAGCAGCTCCCCCACTAATGCTGCGGCCACGTCCTCGTTCGCATGGGGTCCTGATGCCCATATCTCTTCTAGTGTTTGCGCAATTTGTTCAGAATCAGGAACTGCACTTGAAGGCCCTGCTTCCTGTGCTTGAGGCTGCTCGCTTGTAGAAGGCCTTGATGCCTGGATTTGACTCACTGCTGGTCTCTGACGGCGTCTTTGAACTCTTGGCTGTTGTTGTTGTTGACGTTGTTGTTGTTGTTGTTGTTGTGGAAACTCAACGACCCCTGCCCAGTTGGCATCTTCCGGGGCTTGAAAATCCCTATTTACAATAGCTCCGAACAATGGACGAGCAACAGGAACAGCCAATCTTCCTCGGTGTGAGGAACAATCAGCGAAAATCCGTTTGTCCATAACATTAACACTCAAAGAGTCATTTGACGGCGGCAAGTCTGGCAAGAAATGCCTTATCAGCATCATTATGAATCTTGGGTACAGCAAAAATCTTTCCCTTTCTGGAGCCGTAATTTGATGAACGAACTCCGAGAAGAACATCTGCGAAAATCTGAACTTCCGATTATATACCAATGCAATAACTCCAGATTGGATCTTTGACACTATGTAATCAAAGCCAGCTTTCTTCGGCGCAAAACAGACCATGAATACGTGCACCAAGAATCTCCACTGCCCAATCAGGCCACTCTTCATGTATGACGACTTTGTCACATCTAAACTGTATCCCATCCTCAGAAAAGCAGTCTGCCTAATACTTAACGGGAAGTCAATAGGCCCGTCCTCCTGTTCCTGAGAACCCAACTGTAGAACTTGGCGCAACATATCTGCTGAGAAGACTAGAGGCTGGCCAGCGATTCTGGTTCTTATAACTGTCGGGGTGACAGTACAGTCAACCTGTAAATGCTCATAGAACTGGCGTACATACGAAATTACAATTGGAATGTTATGAAACAAAGCATAGCTAATCCTAGATTCAGCTAGAAAATCCAAAACTTGGCGAAAACCCTGCGCCTCAGGGATATTATTGTCTGGATTAAGGACCATATTATGCTTAGGGACAAAAGCGCGAACCGCCATATCTGCACAATAAATAAAACTGTTAGACTCATTAAAAATCAATAAACTTGTTTAAATTCAAATTTGTTTTATTTTGTACCTTTTTAAATACAAAATCTAACACAATTAAATTTCCACAAGTTTAATAAAATTTAAATTAAACAAAATAAATAAAGTACAGATTCGAAAGTAACAGATTCGAAGTGTCCATATTTGAATGTAATGGACAGATTCGAAGAGTCCCTATTCAAGTCTAATGGACAGATTCGAATATCATGGTCATCTCGAATCTAATGATAGATTCGAGAAACCCATGAACAGATTCGAAGGTCCTAGAACAGACTCGAAGTCCCGTCGGTTTTGTTTTCAACAAAAACCCAAGATTTTAACCATTTTGAACTTGGTAAATCACATACATTAGTTCAACTAGGTTCTAATCATTGATTTATGCTTTTAATTTGATCTTTTATAGGTCCAATTTTGGTAATTTAGCAAAAACCCTATTTCGACCTATAAAACTTCAAAATTTGACGATTTGGTCTAAAATTGTGCATAAAACTACACAAATCTTGTACAATCCGGTTGATTATACCTAGATGTATCTGTAGAATCGAAACACCAAGTAAGAGACTCGACAAAATGTCGTTTTGGAGGATTACGATAGACTCGAAGGAACAGATTCGAAATCGCCTTGATAGATTCGATAGTATAGATTCGAAAACAGATAGAATTAATGACCTACTGTTAACCTATTTATACCACCAACCCTCGAGTCTAAGCATAGATTCGAATCTACTGACAGATTCGAATTACTCCTTATTCGAGTCTGTCTTAGAATCGAAACCACCAACACTTAGAAAAATTTCAAAAATTTTGAAATAATTTCAACTTTTCCAACTTTTTCTACGGTATTGTGTAACCAGATAAACTATGCCAATTCTTTTACCCTAAGCTCAAGATAGTTCACACATTGTTTATTTTATCCAACTTTGAATGCACCCTCAGTAACTTTTGACCTTTTCCCTAAGTAAAACATTAAACTAAACTAAAATGAAATAAAATAAACTAAGGTAAAAATAAAATAAAATAAAGTAAAATAAAATTTTGACCAAAAATTTAATCTAGACTTAAGAAAAATTTACAATCTAAGCTAAATACTTAACAACATATTTTTGATGAGTATAGTCTAAGAAAGGTTCAATCAGATAGCGATGTCTGATACTAACTTTCAGTACTTAAACTTTCACACTTAGGAATTTTTGATTCCTTTGATTGTTTGTTGTGACATACCTATTTAGCCGATTGTTGGTATTTTACCCCGTTAAACATTCTACATTTCGGAATATCCCTTGGCCTTTTTATTTATCAGGAAATTATCTTACGTGACTCAGACATAGACATACTTTTATGATCAAGGCACACAGATAAAGATTCTAACTTGTTGGTATTTGCAAACTTTCTTTAAAAGACAAACATCGGACACAGGTCTGTATTTTCATACAACAAAGTGTCTTAGTTCGCCTTAAGGTTTTCTTTTAAAGTTAGCAGATAGCGGTGACAGGTCTGTACTGACGTACAACAAAGCGACATGTCTGCTAACCCGAATCTAAACAGAGACAACAGGTCTGTACTTACGTACAACAAAGTTGCATGTTTTCGTCTCTCAGTTTTACATGATATTTCTATTCTTTCCATTTTCAGATGTATTTGATGTTGCCATACATCCCCAGAAAGTTTGCATACCTCATTTAGACTCAATGTTTGTATGTCTTGTACATAAAAATTAAGACCGATTGGTCATATATCTAAGTTAGTGACACGCTTGACTATTTCTAGAATATTTTATTAGCCTTGAGATTCCCTATATGTATTATGCCTACCAACACATCAAACTAAGTAAAGTATAACACTTAGTATTTAGTTGCATTATGTGTGAAAGCCTAAATACTTAGAGTCTGTAACGACGGTGCTAATTTTCGTCACTTTGAACCTATGTATCTAAGACCTAACTCTTTTTTCTGATATTCTCTTTTTTTTTATTTTTGTAATTTTCTCTCTTTTTTCTTTTATTTTTTCATAAGAAAAGCAGTAAAATAAGCTAACCTACTAACTTACTAAAGATAGAAACTTACTAAAAATAGAAACTTTCCTAAAATAGCAGATTACTGAGAAGAAAGAAAAACTACTACTCTACAATAAAATAAAATAAACTTACTACTACTAAGGTCAAATTACTCTGGGTTGCGCATTCCATTCAGTTGAATTAAATACTCAAACCGTGACTTATCAAACGCTTTGGTAAATAAATCTGCATTATTATCTTCTGTTGCCACCTTTACCAGTTTGATTAAGTTCTTTTCAGTACAATCACGAATAAAATGATGCCTTATGTCTATGTGCTTTGTTTTACTGTGTTTAACTGGATTATTAGTTATAGCAATTGTAGATTGATTATCTATCCTAATAGGAGTTTGAGTGTAAGCCAAACCGTAATCCCGCAATTGTTGTTGTGTCCACAGAACCTGTGAGCAGCAACTATCAGCAGCAACATACTCGGCCTCGCACGTTGAAATGGCTACCGATGTTTGTTTTTTGCATTGCCAGGATACCAATCTCCCTCCTAGGAACTGACAACCTCTAGTTGTAGATTTGCGCGTCAAGCTGCATCCTCCGTAGTCAGAATCCGTGAACGCTTCCAACTCTAGATCTCCCTCCGCGTGATACCAAAGTCCCAGCTTCGGTTTCGACTTGAGGTATCGTAGAATCCGCTTCACAGCTTTCATATGCATCTCCTTCGGATTCGCTTGAAACCTAGCACAAATACACACAGCAAACATTATGTCAGGTCTTGAAGCAGTTAAATACATAAGTGACCCAATCATGGCCCGATATAAAGTCGGATCCACATCGGTATCACTTTCAGTACCCGGCCCGAGATTGTGATTCACTTGAATCGGCGTGCTGAAGTGGGCAGTCAACTTAGTTCCCTCCATCCCAAACTTCTAATATGTCATAGACATACTTAGTTTGATGGATAAACATCCCTTCCTTCTTTTGGTCAACTTGTAACCCTAAAAAGAAATTCAACTCTCCCCATAGCACTCATCTCGAACTTAGACTTCATCACCTTCTCGAAATCTTTGCACATTTGTTCGTCTGATGATCCAAAAATGATATCATCGACGTACACTTGTACCAAGATAAAGTGTTCTCCCTTCCTCTTCACAAATAGAGTACTATCTATCCTACCCCTTTCAAAACCGTTTTCTAAAAGATGGTTGGATAAAGTCTCATACCACGCCCTAGGTGCCTGATGTAATCCATAAAGAGCCTTATCTAAGCGATATACTCTATCAGGATATTTTGGATCTGTAAATCCGGGCGGTTGTTCTACATACACCAACTCCTTCACTTTCCCATACAGGAAAGCACTCTTAACGTCTAGTTGATATACCTTAAAGCCTTTGAAGGAGGCAAACGCTAGAAACAACCTAATGGCTTCCAGCCTTGCTACTGGTGCAAAAACTTCGTTGTAATCGATTCCCTCCTCTTGGTTGAAACCCTTTACAACTAATCTCGCCTTGTTGCGCGTGACTATACCCCGATCGTCTCTTTTGCACTTAAAAACCCATTTGGTTCCTATTGCAATCTCCCCTCGAGGTAACGGAACTAACTCCCACACTTCTAGTTTCCTAAACTGTGAAAGTTCTTCCTGCATCGCTTCAACCCAGGAGTTATCCTTAAGTGCCATTTGCACATTCTTAGGCTCTACTTGCGATATGAAACATGAATAAAGACATGTGTGATATGCCTCGGAGTCGTTTATCATCGACAACAACACGGTGTTGTTATTTACACTACTCCGAGTCTTCACACCCTCGTTAGGATTTCCTATGATGCTTTCTATTGGATGGTTCTTGTTAATCCTAGAGGTCTCTATTTCATCAACCCTTAGATTATCTCCTAAGTTGGATCCTATTTCACCTAAAGGGGGAACAGGCTCAGCTTCTACATTTTCCTCCTCACGGACGTTTTCCTCAGAGTTAGAACTTGAAGCTTGAGTCTGATTCTCAGTGTTAGGTGCCTCTTGATCAGCAACTTCTGGAGATCCATCTACAGTCGCAGTAGGCTCGGACGTAGATTCGAACGTGGTCCTTGGAAAGATTTGGCCATCGTCGTTCAGATGCAACGTCGCCATGTCCTTCTCGATTGTACCTGCATTATCATCCAGAGGAATGTTAAATGACTCAAATAACTTATCATAGTCAAATATCCATTCCGGACCAGTTTGGGGTTCATGTGTATAACTTGTGACTTCAATGTTATACACAATCTCCACAGTACCAGTTGTTTTGTTAAACACCCGTTTGTTTGGTGAGTTTGGCACATAACCTAGGAAGTATCCTTCGTCAGCCTTTTCACCAAACTTCGGTTGATGTTTTGTTCTTAAAAGTGTGCATGGTACTCCAAACGGTTCGAATCCAGTTAAGTTAGGTGGCCGTTTATTCAAAATTTCATAGCATGTTTTGTTCAATGATTTGACTGTAAGGACTCGGTTTAAAATGTGGCACGCGGTATTCACTGCCTCCCCCCAAAACATGGTAGGAAGCTTTGAATCCGAAAGCATAGTCCTTGCAGCCTCAATCAAAGTTCTATTTTTACGTTCGGCCACCCCATTCTGTTGAGGTTCATATGGTGCACTGAATTGATGCACTATGCCCTTTGATAGGCAATATACACCAATTACAGTGTTTTTGAATTCAGTTCCATTATCACTACGAATATATTTAACCCTAGTTCCGTATGAGGTCTCCACTTGGTCCAAGAACCCGATGAGCCTTGCAGCCGTCTCGTCCTTCGTACCTAAAAAGAAAACCCAAGAAAAACGTGAGTAATCGTCGGTGATAACTAAGCAGTACCAACTACCTCCAATACTCCTTTTGTTGATTGGGCCGAAAAGGTCCATGTGCAACAGATCGAATGTTGAGGCTATGGAATTCTGCTTCTTGGACTTGTGTGTCTTCTTGTGCTGTTTGCCCTTCATGCAAGGTAGACACTTATCCTCGAACTGAAAACTTTTCATGGGCAGACCCTGCACCAGTCCATGCTTCGTTATGTAATTCATCTTTCTCAGGTGCAGGGGAGCCATGCGTTTGTGCCACAGTACGGATTCCGTCTCCGAAGCTTTGGATAGTAGACAAATTGGCCCCATCGAAGTCTCTGGCTTGTTCATATCCAGCATGTACAAGTCGTTCTTCCTTGGCGCCCGCATCAACACCCATTCTTCAGGAATTTTGAATCCAGGCTTTAGCACTAACGCCTCAGTGTCAGTAAATAACACCGAGTTCTTCTTATCACAGATTTGAGAGACACTAATGAGATTATGAACCAGTTTATCAACGTGATAAACTTGATCCAAAGTAATCGTCCCATTAGTGACTTCTCCAGTTCCAGTGATATTTCCACCTTTGTTACCCGCGAATGATACGAATCCCCTATTACCTCCCTTGAAGTCTGTGAGTAGACTTCTTTCCCCCGTCATGTGCCTGGAGCAACCACTGTCGACGAAGCACTTGTTGTTTGGACCGGTAGTTATCTCCTGCACATGAAAGAAAAGAGGTTAGTTATCACGGGGAACCCAAGCCATGACTGACTTGGTAATACCATTCTCGTCCACATACGTGAACTCTTTCAAGTACCCATCTCGCCTTTCATGTGACTTGGGCCTTTGAAATGAATTCTGTTGTGGTGCCGAGTGATTTAAGTTCACTCTTTGCCGTGGTGTAGGCATTTGTTGTGGAGCTCTGGAATAATTTCTATTATATGCCATTTCTGACTGTGATCCTTGAGCTCTTACCGGTGCATATTGTCTAACTGGAGTATGAGACCTAACTGGAGTATGTGACCTGCTAGGTGTGGTGCTCCTATAGACTTGTTGTGGTGCTGATCTAGATTGATTAATGACACGATTCGGTGAATTTGTCCTAATCACTTCCTTTGGTCCAACCTTAAACGGTGTGTTTTTCACAACTTGTTTGGGTGCGGCCTGCACAGTTTTCTCGGTAAGATGAGAACTACTGCTGCTTGCCACACTGGGTGAGGGCTTAACAGGTGTTGGTTTCACTGTCTTAGGGGTAACATCTGCTTTCCTAAGTGGACAGTGAGAAGCAACATGCCCTTTCTCGTGACATCTAAAGCAAGACATCTTATCCATGGACTTTTTGGTTGTTCCCTTAGATCTAGGTGTCTCACTAGTGTCTACTTCCTTTGGTACCGCTATGATGTCTGACTCGTCGACCTGGTCAGCCCATGAAATTTTCTGTTTTCCTGCAGGTGTTTCACTGGAGGAAGACACAAATTTCACTTTCTTGACCTTGACGGTTGAGTCAGCCACCTGAGGTGTATTTTCAACTGTAGGCTCTGGTGTCGGTTCAGGTAGGTCCTCTAAGTCTACAGACTTGGCAGTTTTCTCCTGAGGCTGAGGCACATAATTAGCATTGAAAGGTGGAGGAATTTCGTGAAAACCTAGACCTACAGGCTTCTTAGACTGTCTTTGGGCATCTAAGACTTTTCCTAGATTTAGGCTCGAATTCCTAAACTTTTCCAGCTTACTATTTGCCTCTGCTACCTTAACCTTGGTCTCGGCTAGCTCTATATCCTTGTCCTTAAGACTTTTTGTTAAGGCCTCTACGTGCTCATACATTAGTTCTATCCTAACACACTGCTCGCTGAGTTTGTCTTTTAGAACTACCACGTCTTGAGCATCAGCCTTAAGCTTTTCTTTTAAGTCTTGCTTTATATCATTTAGGCTAGCGTTTTCTATTTTTAAGTTCTCATTTTGAGCAGCTATGGTTTTATGTGATTCTAAGACTAGATTTAACCTATCATTAGAAGTAGCACACAAAGCACATAATTCACGAAATAAAGAATAAGACAGACTAACCTTTGAGTTATCAGATTCCACGTTGGCCATCTGAGCAGCAAACTCCAGCACTGTCTGACCATTCGCCTTTTCAACCCACATCGGACTGTTTTCCCTTGTGGTCTGCTCGTCTTCTTCACAACCATTCTCCGTAACTTCAGCCATGAAAGCTCTAGCATTGGACTCAGGATGTGAACTCCAGTCATAGGTACCATCTAGCTGTCTGTCAGAAGTGACATTGGATAGTAGACCCGCTAGATTGGCTTGACCAGAAGAGGAACTCGGAAGGTATCTTTGTTGGGACTGATTTTGGTACTGTCCTTGATGCTGACTCTGTCCTTGGTATGTCTCTACCTTCGGTCTTTGACACTCCCTGGCGAAGTGTCCCAATCCCTGACAGTTGTAGCATTTCACCTTAGACTTATCAAATCCTATCCCTTTGTTGTTCATTTGCAGATTCCTCCCAGTTCTTTTGATGAATCTTTTTACCCTCTGGGTCACCATGGCCAGTTGCCACTTAAGATCCATTTCCTCTAAGTCATCAGGGTCGACCTGATCGTAATCTTCATCCCATAGAGCTGGGTCATTGATTTTCCCTTGAACACAATTTCCGTATGCGGCCACAAAAGAAGCAAGTAGATTCAGATGCTCTTCCGCTGACTTTGCGCTCATGGGCATCTTCGAATAGCTTTGACTTGTCGATGCCTGTTGGACTTGAGGTTGCGGTTCTTCCGATCTTCCTAATCCTAAGAACGCGCGATTCAAAGAGTCTTCAGACTCTGCTGGTGATGATGTCTCTCCAGAGAAAAACGCTGTAGCAGACTTCGGTTCGGTTGCTGCTGAAGATTTTGACGTCTTTCCAAAATACATTGCTGGATTCTGGACTTGCTCATAATCAGTCTCAGCCTTAATCATCTCAAAGTGATATGCCCTCAACGTTCCCACAATGTCATCAAGTGATTGAGCATAGTATTTGTCCTCATTCAGCTTAATCATTGCCACGTACATAGCCCATTTGGCTGGTAGGGCATCAAGAAGCTTGTTGTTCTTGTCAGTGTCCGAATACTCAATTCCATGACTTTCAAGTTCTGTTATCAGATGATAGAACCTCGTGATAATATCATCCAACTGTTCATCCTTAATTGCCTTGAAAATCGCAAACTGTTGTTTCAACAGCTCTGTACGCTTTCTACGCACCCGAGGATTACCCTCACACCTTTTCTCGAGAGACTCCCAAAGTTCCTTCGACGTCCTTTGAGTCCGAAATGTGTGCAAAATATCTTGAGGTAAAGCCATACGGATTATGGAGAAAGCTTTGTTTTCGGCTTCAAATAATTTCTTGTCATCTTCTTTCATCATCTGATATGACAAGACCTTTTGACGGCCTTCAACTTCAGATACTGGCGGGACGTACCCTTCATCTATGCACACCCACATGCGCATATCATTGAATCGTACAAAATCTGTAAATCGATCCTTCCACCAGTAATAGTCCTCAACTTTCATCAACTTAGGTGGTGCATTTGCCTTCCCAACTTCGTGATCCATCTCAAATAATTTCTGAAGATTTGACATCTTTTCTGAAACAAATTGAATTTGAACTTAATTAAGTTAATTCGAAACTGATTTAGACTAACTTATTCGAATCTAGGTAGATTCGAAACTAATTAAGATTAAATCTTTTGTGATTAAATTCGATTAAGTCTTAAAATTCAATTAGATTCGAAATTATGTCAGAATCGAACAAATCCTTAGAATCGATGGTCCTTAGAGTCGAAGGTCAGCAGACTCGAATTTCAGCAGATTTGAAACACAGATTCGAAAAAGATACTAGACTCGAAACAAACTCGAAACTAATCTATACTCGAGATCCTATTCGAATGAAGCAACAGATTCGAAATAAGATAGATTCGAAATTCTCTGAAATTGACTCGAAAGGAGCGTATTTAGGTTAGACTCGAGACTAAAGTGAAACCCTAATTACCCCTATAGATTCGAGCGCCGCAAACTCGAAAAACAGCTAACACTTTGATTTTTTGACGTTTTACAGATTAAATAACTATTTTTCAAACGAAAAATAATGATTTCGATCAAAAACGTGAAAAACCACAAAGTGTTTCCCGAATATGAATTTGCTAAGCTTGAAAACACGTTTTTGACAGCAAAACCGTCCAACTAGCGTCAAGAAACCTAGAATGTATCTGATGAACACGAAGAACACCAAGAACACTCCGTAGGCTGTGATACCACTTGTAAGGTCTACGACTGCAAGATCTATCTAGACGCGGATCCGTGAACGAGTGCGGAATCCTCGTTGACGGTTAGACGGACAACTCTCAACCAACGAAACACGGAGACTATTAGACGCTGAACGAACGACACACGAACGATCCTACGAACTAATTATCTCCGAAACGGCACTCACCTAGCTGATAAACTCGAGATCGCCTTTTGCTTAATTCCTCACGAATTCTGCTAAAAGTCACTTAATGATTCGAGTCTATCTCTAATTATAGACCCTGATTCGAGTCTGTTGTGGGCCAAGCTCGAATCTGGCCCAAGGCCCATTCGAGTCTGTCCACAAGACACTCTCGAATCTAGCCCATTCGAATCTAAGGATACATTCGAATCTATCACAGATTCGAATGTCTTCCTTTACCTATTCGAATCTAGCCAATACACTTAAATACTTAAGTGATGAAACTTATGTTTTACTTATGCTTGAGTTAATCTTTGACCATTATGTTTGAACTTCTTGTAATATGTTACATCAAGTTCAAACACACAATCAATAACAGACAAACACATATAAACATATATATCAAAACCCTTGTTAATACTCAGAATATTACTTAAACCATAATGCAGATCGATTAGACTGCTATCGTCACACAGGGTGTACCAACAATAACCGTGTTTTTAAACTCCGTTCCATTATCACTTCTGATATGTTTTACCCGCGTGCTGTAAGAGTTCTCCACTTGGTCTAAGAACCCAATTAGCTTGGCAGTTGTCTCGTCCTTTGTACCTAAAAAGAAAACCCAAGAAAATCGTGAGTAATCATCAGTAATAACCAAACAATACCAACTACCACCTATGCTCCTTTTGTTGATTGGTACGAACAGGTCCATATGCAACAAATCGAACGTGGCAGCTATTGAGTTTTGAGTCTTGGACTTGTGTGCCTTCTTGTGTTGTTTTCCTTTCTTGCACGGTAGACACTTGTCCTCAAAATGAAAACTCTTCATTGGAACACCTTGCACCAATCCATTTTTCGTAATGTAATTCATCTTTCTCAGGTGCAAGTGTGCCATGCGTCTGTGCCACAAAACCGATTCAGTCTCTGAAGCTTTAGATAGTAGACATATTGGTACCATTGAAGAGTCTGGTTTGTTCATGTCGAGCATGTACAAGTCATTCTTCCTTGGAGCCCTCATCAATATCCACTCTTCAGATACTTTGAATCCCGGTTTCAGCACTAACGCCTCAGTGTCGGTGAAAACCAGTGAGTTCTTCTTATCACAGATTTGAGATACACTACTGAGATTGTGAACCAGTTTATCAACGTGATAAATTTGATCCAGTTTGATAGTCCCATTAGTGACCACTCTAGTACCGGTGATATTTCCTCCTTTATTACTAGCGAACGATACAAATCCCATGTTCCCTCCTTTGAAGTCTGCAAGTAGACTTCTTTCCCCTGTCATGTGTCTGGAGCAACCACTGTCGACGAACCACTTGTTGTTTAGACCTGTAGTTATCTCCTGCACATGAAAGAAAATAGGTTAGTTATCACGGGGAACCCAAGCCATAACTGACTTGGTAATACCATTCTCATCCACATACTTGAACTCTTTCAAATACCCATTTCTCCTTTCAGGTGACTTGGGTTTTTGATTTAGAGCCTGTTATGGGGCAGAGTGATTTAAGTTCACTCTTGGCCTTTGTGTAGGCATTTTCTGTGGAGCTCTTGAATAGTTTCGATTATAAGGCATTTCCGATTGATATCCCTGAGCTCTACCTGGTGTTTGATGTCTTACAGGAGTGTGTGACCTAACCGGAGTGTAAGCTCTGCTAGGTGTAGTGCTCCTATAATTTTGTTGCGGTCTTGACCTAGATTGATTAGAGACTCTATTTGGTGAATTAGTCCTAATCACTTCTTTGGTTCGACCTAACACAGGTGTTTGTTTCACAGCAGATTTTGGTGTGGCTTGCACAATTTTCTCGGTATTCTGAGAACCGTTTGTGCTTGCTACACTGGAAGGTTTATGTTGTTCCGGCTTCCCAGTCTTAGGATTAGAATCTACCTTCCTACGTGGACAACTTGAAGCAACATGTCCCTTTTCGTGACA
The DNA here is from genome assembly GCA_020465985.1 of Centrapalus pauciflorus. NCBI lineage: Eukaryota > Viridiplantae > Streptophyta > Magnoliopsida > Asterales > Asteraceae > Centrapalus > Centrapalus pauciflorus. Next base: position 389,846 of record JAANYP010002287.1, read on the forward strand.
TCGAAAGCAAGACATTTTGTCAATCGACTTCTTATGCGTGCCCTTTGACTTAGGTGTCTCACTAGTGTCTTGTTCTTTCTTCTCAACTATAGGGACTGTTTCCTCCTCTTGATCATTAAAGTCAATTTTTGCTTGTCCTACAGGCTTATCACTAGAGGATGACACAAATTTGACTTTCTTAATCTTGACATTATTACTAGTCACCTTAGCTTCTTTATCCTTAACTGGTTCAAACATAGGTTCAGGTTCTACCTCTGAGTCAACTAGTGTTTCAGTTTTCTCCTGAGGCTGAGGTACATAGTTATTATTGAAAGGTGGAGGTCTCTCATTATACCCTAGACCTACAGGTTTCTTAGACTGAGGCTGTGCATCTAAGATCTTCCCTAGGTTGAGTGATGAGTTCCTAAACTTTTCCAGTTTACTATTTACCTCGGCTAACTTAACCTTCGAGTCAGCTAGCTCTACTTCTTTGATCTTAAGCACTTTGGTCAATGCCTCAACATGCTCATACATTAGTTCTAATCTAACACACTGCTCACTCAGTTTGTCTTTGAGAACTATGATGTCTTGTGCATCAGCCTTAAGCTTATTTCTAAGGTCTTCCTTTATATCTAATTGGCTAACGTTGTCTGATTTTAAGGATTCATTCTAAGCAGTTATAGTTTGATGTGATTCTAGTACTAAGTTTAATCTATCATTAGACGTAGCACATAAAACACATAAATCATGAAAAGTAGAAAAGTTCAGAAGTACCTTTGCGTGATCTGATTCCACGTTGGCCATCTGTGCGGCGAACTCCAGAATCGTCTGATCTTCTGACTTTTCCACTAACATAGGACTGATGTCATCCTGATTGTTGTCCCCAGTCGTTTCCTTTGCTCCGACACTACCAGTCTCCGTTACTTCAGCCATAAAGGCTCTTGCGTTGGACTCTGGATGTGTACTCCAGTCATATGTTCCATCAAGCTGTCTATCTGAAGTGACATTGGTTAACAGACCAACTATGTTTGCTTGATGGCTTGAACTAACCGGTTGATATCTCCCTTGAGATTGATTTAGATACTGGTTCTGGTAGTTCTCGACTTTCGGTCTTTGACACTCTCTAGCGAAGTGTCCTATCCCTTGGCAGTTGTAACACTTAACTTTGGATTTATCAAACCCAATCTTATTGTTACCAACGTTGAGATTTCTGTCAGTCCTTTTGATGAACCTCTTGACTCGCTGAGTCACCATGGCCAGTTGTCATTGCAGATCCATCTCCTCTAAATCATTAGGATCTACCTGATCATAATCCTCATCACATAGCGTAGGATCGTTGATTTTCCCTTGAACGCAATTGCCATAGGCGGCCACAAATCAAGCCAACAGATTTAGATGATCTTCAGCTGATTTTGCGCTCATCGGCATCTTTGAATATCCTTGAGATGTAGATGTAGACTGAGTTTGCTTTTCTTCCGGTCTAGAAAACCCTAAGAAAGCCCGGCTTACTGAGTCTTCTGTATAAACCAGTGTCGATATTTTACACGAAAAGAATGATGTAGCCGTCTTCGAGTCAGTTGCCCCTGAAGGTTTTGATTTCCCAAAGTACATATCCGGATCTTGAACTTGTTCATAATCCCATTCTTCTTCAGCAATTCAAAGTTATAGGCCCGGAGCGTTCTTGTGACACTCTCTAGAGTTAGAGTATAAAACTTGTCTTCATCATGCTTTATCAGTGCCACATACATTTCCCATTTGGCTGGTAAAGCATCTAGAATTTTGTTAATTTTCTCTGTCTCACTATACTCTACATCAAGGTTGTCTAACTCAGTCAGCAAATGATAGAACCTGGAAATGGTCTCATCCAGCTTTTCGTTTTTCAATCCCTTGAAAATTGCGAACTGCTGCTTGAGCATTTCCATTCTATTCTTCCTTACCCTCGGATTACCTTCACACCTTTTCTCCAAAGCATCCCAAAGTTCTTTTGTTGTCTTTTGATTGCGAAATGTGTGCAAGATCTCCTGAGGTAAAGTCATTCTAATGATCGAGAATGCTCGGGTTTTTGGCCTCATAAATTTTCTTATCTTCATCCTTCATCTTTGAATATGTCAAGACTCGTTGACGACCTTCAACCTCTGTCGTAGGTGGAATGTATCCCTCGTCTATACAAATCCACATCCTCAAATCATTAAATCTCGCGAAGTCGGCGAACCTATCCTTCCACCAATAGTATTCCTCCAATTTCATCAACTTAGGAGGAGAATTTGCTTTTCCAACTTCATAATCCATCTCAATAAATCTCTGTAAACTTGTCATTGTTTCAAAAGTTTTTGAATTTTAAACTTAGTTAATTTAATTCGAAAGTAATTTAAATTAATTCTTTCGAACTTGAGTAAATTCGAATTTAATTAAGTTTAAACCTGTATGGAATTAAATTTGAAAATAAGTTTGAAGTCCAACTAAAGTCGAATCTAATGACAAATTCGAAGGTTTGACTAAAATCGAAATCCTTAATTCGACTTTAGATTAAATTCGAAACCAGAGCAAATTCGAAATGGCCAAAATCGAATAAAACCCTAATGAACTTCGAAAGGAGCGTATTAATCTGACAAACTCGAAATATGAGTAAACCCTAATACCCCCTTGATATTCGAGCGCCGCAAGTTCGAAAAACGGCTAATACATCAAGTTTTTCAAGATTTCAGATTAAACCAATATTTTTACAAGTAAAAATATTGACTTCGACCAAAAACTTGAACTAATGCAAAGTATTTTCCGATATCTTACTTGACTAAACTCGAAATCCTCCGAAAACGTCCAAAAACGTGATTTTGAACCGTCCAAAACGTCAAGAAACCACGGATATTTGTAGTGAACACGAAGAACACTAAGAACGCCCAAACTCTCTGATACCACTTGTAAGGTCTGCTCTCTACGGATCTGTCTTGACGCGACACCTTCCAACGAGTGCGGAATCCTCGTTAGTGGCTTGACGGATATATCACGCACACCGGAACACGGAGACTACCACAGTGATAGACGAACAACTTAGAACGCCCCGACACGATGATTCTCTCCGAAACAACTCTCTGATAACTTGCAAGTCCGAGATCTCCTTTGCTAATCGCTCTGATAAAACGTCTGCAAAAGTCTATCTCTCTGAAAGTCTTGAAAGTCAAATTAATCGACTTTAAACCTTAATTATACTGACAGATTCGAGTTTGTCTAGGACAAATTCGAACATAGCCCAAGGCCCATTCGAATTTGTCCTCTTAGACAAATTCGAACATAGCCATAAACTCGAACCCCAATATTCAAACTTATATTTCAACTTATGTTATATTTAATGTTTGAATTTATCTTTGAGTTTTATGTTTGAACTTCTTGTAATACATTACACCAAGTTCAAACATACAAACAAACAATATCAAACATATATAGACAAACATACATCAAACACTAGTTAATATTCAATATCAAGTAAGTAGACTTACACAAAATGCTATCTATACTTAGACTGCTATCGTCACCCAGGATGTACTAACAGTTATGTTTCAGCCTAGCCACATAGGCTACTCTTTTGAACACTGCAGCACCAGCTTTAAGAGTTCCATATCCTTCAGTAGGTCCCTGTACATTGTCACCAAATGTGACTTTTGGCCCTTTTCAGGCCTGAGATCACTCAGCAGGTCCTTGCAACCTGTCATGTGCCCTGAGCAACCACTGTCCAAGTACCTAACCAGGGATGGTTGTTTGTCCTGCAGAGTGTCATAGGAAAACATTAGTTACTTTTAGGGGAACTCATCACAGTGATGAGTTCTCCTACTTAATCAACATTTGTTGATGGGCTAGTGATATCCACACTAATATTTCCTATTTGAATGGTATCAGTTTGGATACCACTCTCATTGACTAAGTTACTTCCAACACTGCTTGTTTTAGCAATGATGGAACTAGCAGAGTTAGCAGGTCTCATGTCCTCAATTTTAGGACAGTCTTTGGCCATGTGTGTGTCTTCTTCCCACATTTATATCATTTTCTCTTTTTAGCCTTTTTGGAAGAAGAACTTTCAGAAACACATTCTGAATTATTTCTGTTGATTTTATCAGCAGGTTTAGCAAACTTATTACTATTTTTTGATGAATCAACAGCTTGGGTGGAAGGCACAATAGCAACAGCTTTGCCTGTTTCTTCTTTCCTCTTTTTGGGAGGACAGATGACAAATACAGGAAGCTTGATTGGTTTTTGACCTTCCACAGGTTTGGGAAACTTATTCCAAATTTCTCAGGTTGATCATTGGCTTTGCCTTTGCTTTTACTGAGATGTGATTGATGCTGCCTATCAACATAATCACTGCTTTTGGATTTGAAAGATTTACCTTCATTTATAACCATATTTCCACTATGATTCAAAAACTTATTTGAAACCACAGCAGATTTGCTTTCAACATGAGACTTACCCTTGTTGAAGGCAGGCTGCTTACCCTTTGAAAACTTTTTCTCAAAATGGTTAGCATCAAAAGAATTAACATGTCTCTTACCATCAGCTTTGGACCCAGAGTCTGTTTTGTCAATAGGTTTAGTGTCCACAGCTGTAGTTTGGACATGTTTTCCTTTCTTTTGCTTGTGTGAACCAGCAGAGCACTTAGCAGGCTGGTTTGATGGAGAAAACATTCCATCATCAGCTTTTGGAGCTTTTTCACACAAGCTGTCAGTGTTTTGAGGCCTGACAAATCTGTTTGTTGAGATCAGCTTACCATTTACTTTTTGAATGAAAGTGTTTGGAAGCTCACCAAGAGTGGATAAGTCATCTTTCAGATTATTTATCTCAACAATAGAAGCTGCTGTGTCAAGATCCCCTCCAAGATAGGCTTGGATTTGTGCAGGGATCTGTTGACTGATACAATGGCTGACTTTTTGTGCAGATTGGCACCAAGAGTCAATTATCTTTTGAAGCTTTGCATGTTTTATATATGTTTCTCTCTTTTCTTCTAGTAAAATGGAGTTGATGTGTTTTAATTCATCAAGCTCAGTTTTCAACTTATGCAAACTGTCTAGTTTACTGGATTTTGATTCAAGATCAGTTTTAAGCTTAGAGATTTCAGATAGTAAAACATTATGCTTCTCAACAGCAGCTTTTAAATCAACAAGCATGTATTCAAACATTTTTACTTTTTCATCGGAACTATAAGCCATAAAATTTTGTACCTTGTACATCATTGTGGGATTCCAGTTCTCTAAGCTGCTGAAGGCTTCAGCTTCAGCCAAGTCCTGTTTGAAGTTGCTGGTTGATGGGACGTCAGTGTTGGCCATCAGACAGTTATTGTCTTCTTCATCTGAGGATGAATCAGATTCCTCCATATCATATGTCTCAGCCATGAGTCCCTTTTGCTAGTTGGAAGCCACTGAGTTTTCCAACTTTTTTAGCTTAGCCATGGCCATAAGGTACTTAACCCTGTAGCCATCGTCCCTTTTAGTCTTTTATGGTTTGGATGACTGTCCAACAGCTTTTGACGCACAGTCAGCAGCTATATGGCCAGTCTTGCAACATTTTAAGCACTCAGCCTTAGATTTATCAAATGCCTTCTTTTTGACAGCATTTGAGTTCCCTTGCAGCATATTTCTTCCGAACCTTTTCTTGTTGAACCTTTTGACAAGCATTGCAATCATTTGCTCATCATCAAGTTCAGCAAGATCTGCACTGTCTTCCTCATCAGACTTTTCTTCCCTTTCATCATCAGCTTGTTGATTAGGTTGTGTGAACACATCACATACTTGCCCAACAGGTTGTCTCACGCAGGCCACTAAGGCAGCACCTCTCTTGGACATTTCCAAGGCAATTCTCTTCTGCTGCCTTGTCTGCTCATCATTCAGTAAGGATCCATACAAGTTTACAAGATCCATACCTTTGATGGTGCCTGAATTTCTTAAGATGGTAGAAAAATAGTTCCACTCTTCAGGCAAGATGTCCAAGAACTTGTTTACCAGAGTTAGGCTGTCCTTTGTCATCCCAACAGCTTTGAGATCATTAACAAGAGCAGTAAACCTGGTGTAGGTTTCTGTGAGAGACTCCTTTGGTTTTGCAAAGAAGAGCAGATATTGTCTAACAAGATTGTTAATCCTGTTATCCAGTGTGATTGTGGGACCATCATAGACGGTACACAAAGTATCCCACATCTCCTTTGCAGTCTTCATCTTCTCAACCTGTTTGAACACATCATCAGGCAGAGAAATAACCAGGTTATTCCTGGCTTTTGCATCCAAAGCAACCAGTCTTTTGTCTTCCTCAGACCATTGAGCTTTGGCCTTCTCAAAGGTTCTGATTTCAGGGGCAGCTCCTTCAACAGCAGGAGTGATAGTAGTAACAGAAGTTGGCACATAGGGACCTTCCATTGCTATCTCTGGCAGTTTTACGTCCAGATTCTCTAAATAGAGCATTATTCTGCACTTCCAACCAGAGAAGTTACGATGATTGAACTTGGGGGGTTTGGCCATTGACCCATTGTCATAGTAAGAGGAACTTGCAGCACTGTTGTCCATGGGAAAGTAGGGAGAATGAGAGATCTAGAGTTGACACACACTCTATCTGCTCTGATACCAGTTGTAGGTCCCAAAAGGTTTCCCAAGTGTATAGTTCTAACCTGTAGAGGGGGGGGGGGGTGAATACAGCTATTTAAAAACTTAACAATCTTTTCTCAATGTTTGTGTATATTATTAACAAGTGTTAATTACAAACAAGCTTGACTACCAAAAGGTTCAAGCTGAGATGACAGATACAACAATTGTTCAACTAATATAAGACACACTCAGAGTAGATACAATGACTACACTCACTTAGATGCACTCACTGATTTTACAAGACTCAGATGGACAGCTTGAATAAGAACAGCTTAGACACACGTACTGTTATATTCAAGCAGACTTGCATGCATGAAAAACACACTTTAATGCACGATCTGATTTCACACTCTTGATATCTCACAATCCTTAGAAGCTTCCTTTTATACTCAAAAGGAGAATCTCAGTGAAGCTTCTTCATTGGACTGATGAGATAGTGGAATGTCTTTCCAAAAAGACAAGACACCTTTCTGCACATTCTGAAAAAGCAGATTTGTCTTCATATGGCAGAATCTTTGTCATTTTCTTTTTGTCACTGTTGCATAAGGCTTTAACCAAAAGAGGAATGTCAACTTTGCATCTTTCTTCTTTTGCTAAGGCCATTTTGATATAAAAAAAGGTCTGTCACCCTTTTCAGATATCCGTTTGTCTTCATGTAACAGAACAGCGTGGGCAGGCTGTGCAGTTCTATTTTCCACTTTGTCTTCGACTTGTAAACTGATCTTGTATCCAAAAACAATACATGAGGACTTGGAAACATATTCCATAAAGTGTTTAACCTGTTCACAAAGAACAGGTTTTGTTCACAAAGAACAGAACACTTGTAAACTGTCCAAGCTGTTCAACAGAATAAAGTAGCGTAGACAGTTTATGTCCAGCCTGTTCAGCAGACAGAACAGCTTGGACAAACTGCCTTTGTTGCAATGAATGCAACATGGTAAACAGCTTTGGGCTGATATTGCAAATCACTTTTCAGGTTTCAATAAGGCATAATCAGGCCTTAAATTATACCTTCAAGTGCATCAACGGGTTTGATTAAAAATCTCCCCCTCAGATGTACAGCAGGTTTGACTGAGGCTTTTTTGTGCCTAACAATATGTATGAAATCCAGCTATTTGTAGGTTATAATAGGATTTTCTTTTCTTTTAATCCTTTCTCTCCTCTCAAACTCTTAATTTCATTTTTCAACTAAAGCTTCCCCAGAAAACTATAATCAGAATAGCAAGATTTAATGTATCCTCGTCTCCTTTCATTTATACCCCTCTCATTTCCATTTTACCTCTACTCGACCCGATCAACACCTCACTGTATTTGATCCTCCTCAACTATATCTAAAAGATCCTTAACTCTCATCTATTGGACGGATTACTCTGTGCGTAGGTCATTCGATTCTGGGTTGACCATAAGATTGATATATATATGCCTATACGCTCATGTAGTGCACTAAAGTCAACAGAACTCATTAAACATGATGACCTTTGATTTCTGAAATAACGATTACAGAAAATAACAAACTATGCTCAGAGGAACTGCTTTATCATTACAAGAATGAACTCAATAAAATGAATCAGCTGGGTATGGAGATGAGTGAATGAATCAAAAGGAATTAAAATTAGATCGTTCAGAATTAATGAGAGAATCTCAAAGTGCGGAGTGAAAAACCATGAAAATTGTCTTCGTTTACACATAGTTAAGAACTCTCCCTGCAAATAAGAACACATATCAGTCAACAAAATACAGAAGCAAATTACACGAATGAAATTTATGGTCCCTGTTTTTGTTTCATCCTTGATGTTGAACTGAAAATCAGATATGCATGCCAAGATAGAAAGTTGTTAGAATATGTTTTTGATTGATGAAATATCAAAGTCTAGGGACTGTTTTTGTAATTTCCTTATAGTGTGTAAATATGTATAAATAGTCTTGTTGACTTTCCAATTTGGGAGATCCGTCAGAATATCCTTTTTGTACGAATTGTAATCATTTGGGAGTAGCAGTACGGTACACGAAGAACATTCCCGAAATCATTTTGTAATCATCTAGATCATCAATCGAATCATTTGGTTAGTATTGATTAAATTCATTGTTCTTATTCTTGACATATTGTTGATTGAATTGGTAGAAACTATTATTCACAATTGGTATCAGAGCCTTAGGGATGAATCATACTGATTGAGATTGAATTTTTCGTGTTCTTGAGTTTTTTTTTTTTTTCGCAAAAACCCTAAAATCACTAGGGGTTTTGATTCTGTTGATCATTCTCAGTGTTGATTGGATCGAAGGTTAAGGTTTTAAAGACGAATCAATTAAATATAAACTTGTTTTGATTTTCAAAACACAGAAAAAGATCTAAGCAATTTTCTGAAATTTTGAAATGTTCAAAAACCGGTATTGTTTCATTGAATATAAACTTGTTTTGATTTTCAAAACACAGAAAAAGATCTAAGCAAGTTTCAAAAAATTTGTAGCACCGGTTCTAAACTGAACTGTTTAGAAGCCATCTGTTTGAATGTCGGTTTCTACTCTGAAGTAAGTAGAAGTCATCTCATTGATGCACGGGTTCTGCACTGAGGTGTAACATCCGGCACTGAACCAGGTTAGCAACAAAACCCTAATCCACATTTAATAGTCAATTATAGTCTAATCAGTGGTCATTAGAAATTAATCAAGTGATTAACAAGGTTTATTAGAAAATTCAACTCAATTAGAATCAAATTCATCAGTGCGATGAATCGGAAAATCAATTAATCCGATCGATTTACGATATGAGGGATTAATTCAACTAAGTACATAATTAAATTATGATTAGTGACACTAATCATACACTAATACAATTACTTAACATTAATTATGCAAGACTAAAACAATTCATTAAAACAATGCATTCAAAAGTATTTTTGAATTTACAAGAAAAGGGAAATACAAGAATACATTCTAAATACTTTTATACAAAAAAAATATATATAAATACATGAAAATAATCCATAAAAATCTGGTCATAGGGTAGTACTACCCAAGATTTGATTTCAATTTTTTATTTCCCAACTCCATAACCTTTCATAATCAAATCTTTCACACCCCATTCTCCTTTCATTTCAACATGATCTTACACTCCACCTCCATTTGAAAGACCAAGACTTTGCCTATAAATAGAGGGCTTCCTTTTCATTATTTTCACACCAAAATATCTCTTTCTCTCCTCTCAAAACCGGATCCCACACACACACACACTACAAACATTTTCATTCAAGTGTTCTTGGTGAAATTCAAGTGTTCTTGGTGAACTTCAAGTGTTCTTGGTTCAAATCTTGCAAGAGTTCCAACTTCTTCTCAATTTCATACTCCAAATACATCAAAGTAAGTAAATACTAACTTATTTCATCATATATTTATGTTTATATAAGTCTTGCATAATATATATAATCACCAACAACAACAAGTTTCATAAAAACTCAAGTTTATAAGTTTCTAGTTTTATTTTTAAGTTGTTTCTTTAAATGTGTTTATGAATATATGAACACATTATAAAAGTGTTAATATTATGAAAACATGTGATATATATGTGTTTTTATAACTATTATGACTTTTATACAAGTAGTCTTTGAATAAACAACAAGAATCATAAGTTGTTTTAAATTTATAAACTACGGAATTTCGGCAGAATATTTGTATCGACTTTGAAAAATCATAACTAATTCATAACCCAACGAAATGAGTTGATTCTTGTCTCAAAAGTTAGATCTATGTCTTAACTATAGATCTGCAATTTTTCATAATTTATTTTGAAGTTTAAGACCTCCAGAAATTATTTGAGAAACCGAAAGTTTGACAGCTCAAAAATGGCCAACATAGCGTTTTTAACGAGATTTTTCACCAACCTAAACAACTCGAAAAATGGCCGTTCTTGATTCTAAAAATCCTTTGTATATAGTAGTTTAATGTCCTAGAAAACCAAAGTCTAAAACGTTTTGGAGCTTGGTCAAAAACAGCCTCAAAGTAGGCCGAAAAACCTCCGAAAAATCTGGAAAATTTTATATATATAAACTTGACGTTTTAAGCAAATCTTATTTATAAACTTGTAATGTTGGGTGATTTAAGACATAAAAATCTATAAATATACATATTATCATATATTAGTGATATTAAGTCCTTATCATCATTTAGGACTCGGTTAAACACCTCCGGTTTCATCACCCATCAAACAACGCACTTTTGCATTTTTGCGCGTCGTTTTGCCATCACAAGTTCGGTGAGTCTTCATAGCCCCTATTTTTCACTATCTATTGGGGTGGAAATACATGCACTGTTTTTCATATGGACATCAAAACTGTTTATTTCTTATATGTATTACATGTTCGGATTCCATCAGCCCTTATATCATGAACCGTTAATTGCATTTATTTGTAAGCGCGAGTATATTGTGGATAGATCTATTGGGAGTCATGTCCCCCATTCGTGTTAGCTCGGTTCGGCTAACAGCGAGTGCATATATATTCAACACACGGTATTACGTATGGGAATACTGCACAGGGCAAACTCATTCTAATTAAGCTTCGGTTGCATGATGGTTTATGTAATACATACACGGAATTTATGATTTTATAAATTCAACTCATCTGATAATGTCCATACAACTGGTCTTTTCGCGTAAACCTATGAGCTCACCAACAATTTTTGTTGACGTATTTTAGTATGTATTTTCAGGTAATTAAGGCAAGTGTGCCTTCGGATACACCAACTTTCAAGCTTCCGCATTTCATGGAGTCGCATGCATATTTCGAAAACTAACGGAGATTTGACTGCATTATTTTTGGACGCATTAATTATGTTTCAGAATCTCTGTATTACGCGAACTTCATTCCTTTCATTTTGTAAAACATTAATACATTTTTAAATTTTAATGTCGTAATATTTCGAAAACGTCCATATAGTGGTCGTTCGTTATAATTATGGTTACGCTTCCGCACTCGTCACGCCTCGCTGCCAACCGGGGTAGCAGGGTGTGACAGATTGGTATCAGAGCCATAGTTATAGTGAACTAGGTTGCATTAGTACCTAGACTATAACTGCTACAAAAACTAAAGTTTTTCAAGAACTGTGAACACATATATGGACCCTGATGACAATAACATGCGAACAATACGGTTATTATCCTCTTTGACTCAGAGGATGAATTCTCACCCATGGAACATAGAAGCCAAGGTGACACTGGGTATACTTTGGATCGGGAAACCCACCCAGACTAAATCAATGACGATGTAATGGACTCGTCAAAGCACAAGGAGGGCAATTGTGGCCCTGCAACACAAATTGCTCCACCATCACCACCACATATGCCATCCTACACCCTATTTAGAAGCCATCCCAATGGACCATTAAGGAAGTTCACCCCTAGGAAAAAGGTGTGACTAGCACAACGGGAGTCTATCCCGGTACCTACTCATCAGCCAAGCCCGCAACTATAACGATAGGCGAACGTAAGACAGTGGGGATGGATGCCTCACACTCTCCAAGAGTGGATAAACGAGGAAGTGATCCAAAACCAGTTTGAAGTCGGAACACCATCTTCCTCTCAAGTGCCGACACTTACCCAGAAACCTACGTAACAAACGATGCCTCGGTTGGTGGCAAGGGCCGCCAGACACGTTCTCCAATTTCGACAAAATCCACCAAGAGGTCGGTGAGATCTTTGCAAGGATTAAGTAGGAGACAATACAAACCCTCAATATACCTTGGGACAACCAGAACACCCAAGCGATTCAACAAGACGGAATAAACAAATTGTGACAGCGCCTAGCAGAGCTCAAAGCCCGTAATGTAGAACTAACCCAACAACTTAACACTTGGAGTACGAGGAAACCCCAGAAGCATCTCATACTTAGTACCATTCTACCATTTTATAGTATTTATCTAGGCTATACTATCTGATATATCTTAGGGTATATAAGGCTTAAGAATTTATCAGAAAATTCTGACCATATCATATACAAAGATTAAGTATCAAGAACTTTTATGAATAATTAAGTTTTAACTACAACTCTGCGTAGGAGAAGATAAAGCTGTGACTATCTGCCTAAGAAATTTCAAACCCGTAGACTTATCCTCTTACCCCATTAGATACCACTTATGCATTTCTACTATTTGATACTCGTGCTGATAGGAGCTTTATATCCACTAAGTTCACTAAGCAGATAAATTCCATTAAGTGCTACTTATGCTATTGAGGTTGATGACAGTGAGACGCTTAAGACAAATAATATAAGTCGAGGATGCTCCTTAGAATTAGTAGGACGACTCTTTGAAATAGACTTGATACCCATCAAACTGGGAAGTGTTTACGTGGTCATAGGCATAGACTGGCTACCGAAAATCGTGTGGAAATAGTATGCAACAAGAACACCGTTCATATACCTTTAGCCAATAAGAAGTTCCTTACTGTCCAATGCAAAGCAAGAAATACCAAATTAAGCATCATCTCTAGCATTAGGACTCTGAAGTGTTAATAGAGAGGGAGCCAAAGGGAAAGCGGCTCGAAAATATTCTTATTATTTATGGTTACGCTAAAGTTTTTCCAGAACACTTACCTGAACTCCCAACATCGAGGCAAGTCAAATTCAAAAATAGGCCTAGTATCAGGTGCGGTACCAGTGGCTCGAGCACCATGCTGATTAGCCCCATCAATAGTGTAAGAATCGTCCAACCAACTGTAGGAGCTCTTAGATAAAGGGCCTATCAAACCGAGTTCCTCGCTTTGGAGGAGCTCCAGTTTTGTTCATAAAGGAGAAGGATGGAACTTTCGGGATGTGCATCAATTACCGAGAAATTAAATAAGCTAAAAGAACCAATACCCACTTCCAAGGATCAATGACTTGTTTGACAAAACTCCAAGAATTAAGCTTCTATTCGAAGATCGTCCTTAGGTCTGGTTATCATCAGGTTAGAGTTCACAAGAAAGATATTCCAAAGACAGCTTTCAGATTCCGTTTCGGTCATCATAAATTCCTATTAATGCCGTTTGGATTAACCAGTGTCCCCAACGGTACTCATGGACCTCATCGGGTGTGCAAACCTTATTTAGACAAATTCGTGATTGTATTCATGAATGACTTTTAATCTACTCACGAAACGAGAAGGAGCATGAGCAACATTTAAGACTGATTCTGGAATTATCGGAGAAAGAACAACTATATGCTAAGCTTTCTAAATTTGACTTTTGGTTAGGAGAGGTGAAATCCCTCGGTCACGTGAACAATAGTAAAGGAATCCAAGTCGACCCCGCAAAGATCGAGGCTATCAGGAATTGGTCAACTCTTAGAACCCCCATAGAGATACGACAGTCCTTAAGACTTGCCACTTATTATAAGCAATTTTCTCAAAGATCACCAGAACTCTAACAAAACTGACCCGAAAAGACATTAAGTATGATTGGAGCAAGGATCAGGAGATATCATTTCAGTTATTAAAGCACAAACTGTGCAGCGCGCCTATTTTGTCCATACCTAAGAGGAACGAGAAATTTATAGATTACTGTGACGCTTCACACAATGGGCTTATATAGAAAAATAGGGACATAGCTTATACTTTATGAAAACTTAAGGTTCACTAGGTGATTTACACTACGCAAGATCTGGATCTTGAAGCAGTAGTCTTTATCCTTGGAGACATTAGTTGTACGGTATGAAGTATATTGTATTCACAGACCATAAAAGCCTCCAACACATCTTGAACCAGAAAGAGTCGAATACGAAGTAGTACCGTTGGATGGAACTAATAAGTAATGGCAACCGTGAAAATTCATTATCACCTGAGGAAAACTAAGGAGCTAAGCCGTTAAGAGTACAAGTGGATAAATAGTTTAGAATAAGGGGTAATAAAAATCGATATTTCATGAAAAGAATCTGATTACTCTGTTTGGTGGAATAAGAAAGCTGGCTATGGATGAAGGACACAAATTAAGATATGTCGTTCACCCCGGATCCAATAAAATGTATCATGACCTTAAGAAACTATACGGGTGGCCTATCATGAAGAATGACATTGCCAAATCGGTCAGAAAATTCCTAACACGCTCCAAAGTTAAGATAAACCATCAGAAACCATTTGGGTAATAGTCGACAACCTAACAAAATCCACGCGTTCCTACCAATCAAGAAGAACATCAGGATGAATAAGCTAGTCCAAACGTACCTCAAGGAAGTCGTCTCCGGACACGGAGTGCCTATTATAATCATTTTGATATGGATAGCAGATCTACAGCTAAGCTTTTGGCAATTATTATAGCAAACTGTGGATACAAACCTGGACTTGAGTACCACATATCACTCTCAGACCAATGGTCAGAATAATAGAACGATCCAAACCCTAGAACGTACATTAAGAGCCTGTGTAATGGATACTTATTTGCCTTAGTGGAATTATCGTACTACAATAGCTATCACTCAAGTATTAAAGCTGCTCCGTTTGAAGCCCTCTACGGGCGAAAGTGTCGATCACCTCTTTGTTGGGCTGAAGTAGGAGATAGTCAGATCACTGGACCTGAGATCATCCAAGAGACTACAGAAAAGATAGCCCAGATTCGTAACCGATTAAAGATCGCGCGGGATCGACAGAAGAGTTATGCAGACATTCGACGGAAGGATTTGGAATTCCAAGAGGGAGATCAAGTAATGTTAAAAGTCTCGCCTTGGAAGGGCGTAATCCGTTTTGGGAAACGAGGAAAACTCAATCCTCGTTATATCGGACCATTCAAGATCACCAAAAGAATTGGCCCGGTAGCTTACCGACTCGACCTGCCCCCAGAGCTTAATAACGTTCATAATACCTTCCACGTGTCCAATCTTAAGAAGTGTCTGGCTGATGAATCACTCGTTATACCCATGGACGAGCTGGAGTTAGACGATAAGTTGAACTTCATTGAGCAACCTGTAGAAATAATGGACCGCGAAGTCAAGAAACTAAAGCACAGCCGGATCCCGATAATAAAAGTCAGATGGAACTCTAAGCGAGGTCCTGAGTTTACGTGGGAACGCGAAGATCAGTTGCAGGAAAAATACCCTCACCTGTTCTCAAGTACTCAAGAAGTGGGGAACACGAGCTAATTTCGGGACGAAATTCCCTTAACAGGGGGAGACTGTAACATCCGGCACTAAACCAGGTTAGCAATGATGACCAAATCTGTATTGAATAGTCAATTATAGCCTAATCAGTGGTCATTAGAAATTAATCAAGTGATTAACAAGGTTTATTAGAAAATTCAACTCAATTAGAATCAAATTCATCGGTGCGATGAATCGGGAAATCAATTAATCCGATCGATTTACGATATGAGGGATTAATTCAACTAAGTACATAATTAAAATATGATTAGTGACACTAATCATACACTAATACAATTACTTAACATTAATTATGCAAGACTAAAACAATTCATTAAAACAATGCATTCAAAATTATTTTTGAATTTACAAGAAAAGGGAAATACAAGAATACATTCTAAATACTTTTATACAAAAAAATATATATAAATACATGAAAATAATCCATAAAAATCTGGTCATAGGGTAGTACTACCCAAGATTTGATTTCAATTTTTTATTTCCCAACTCCATAACCTTTCATAATCAAATCTTTCACACCCCATTCTCCTTTCATTTCAACATGATCTTACACTCCACCTTCATTTGAAAGACCAAGACTTTGCCTATAAATAGAGGGCTTCCTTTTCATTATTTTCACACCAAAATATCTCTTTCTCTCCTCTCAAAACCGCATCCCACACACACACACACTACAAACATTATCATTCAAGTGTTCTTGGTGAAATTCAAGTGTTCTTGGTGAACTTCAAGTGTTCTTGGTTCAAATCTTGCAAGAGTTCCAACTTCTTCTCAATTTCATACTCCAAATACATCAAAGTAAGTAAATACTAACTTATTTCATCATATATTTATGTTTATATAAGTCTTGCATAATATATATAATCACCAACAACAACAAGTTTCATAAAAACTCAAGTTTATAAGTTTCTAGTTTTATTTTTAAGTTGTTTCTTTAAATGTGTTTATGAATATATGAACACATTATAAAAGTGTTAATATTATGAAAACATGTGATATATATGTGTTTTTATAACTATTATGACTTTTATACAAGTAGTCTTTGAATAAACAACAAGAATCATAAGTTGTTTTAAATTTATAAACTACGGAATTTCGGCAGAATATTTGTATCGACTTTGAAAAATCATAACTAATTCATAACCCAACGAAATGAGTTGATTCTTGTCTCAAAAGTTAGATCTATGTCTTAACTATAGATCTGCAATTTTTCATAATTTATTTTGAAGTTTAAGACCTCCAGAAATTATTTGAGAAACCGAAAGTTTGACAGCTCAAAAAATGGCCAACATAGCGTTTTTAACGAGATTTTTCACCAACCTAAACAACTCGAAAAATGGCCGTTCTTGATTCTAAAAATCCTTTGTATATAGTAGTTTAATGTCCTAGAAAACCAAAGTCTAAAACATTTTGGAGCTTGGTCAAAAACAGCCTCAAAGTAGGCCGAAAAACCTCCGAAAAAGCTGGAAAATTATATATATATAAACTTGACGTTTTAAGAAAATCTTATTTATAAACTTGTAATGTTGGGTGATTTAAGACATAAAAATCTATAAATATACATATTATCATATATTAGTGATATTAAGTCCTTATCATCATTTAGGACTCGGTTAAACACCTCCGGTTTCATCACCCATCAAACAACGCACTTTTGCATTTTTGCGCGTCGTTTTGCCATCACAAGTTCGGTGAGTCTTCATAGCCCCTATTTTTCACTATCTATTGGGGTGAAAATACATGCACTGTTTTTCATATGGACATCAAAACTGTTTATTTCTTATATGTATTACATGTTCGGATTCCATCAGCCCTTATATCATGAACCGTTAATTGCATTTATTTGTAAGCGCGAGTATATTGTGGATAGATCTATTGGGAGTCATGTCCCCCATTCGTGTTAGCTCGGTTCGGCTAACAGCGAGTGCATATATATTCAACACACGGTATTACGTATGGGAATACTGCACAGGGCAAACTCATTCTAATTAAGCTTCGGTTGCATGATGGTTTATGTAATACATACACGGAATTTATGATTTTATAAATTCAACTCATCTGATAATGTCCATACAACTGGTCTTTTCGCGTAAACCTATGAGCTCACCAACAATTTTTGTTGACGTATTTTAGTATGTATTTTCAGGTAATTAAGGCAAGTGTGCCTTCGGATACACCAACTTTCAAGCTTCCGCATTTCATGGAGTCGCATGCATATTTCGAAAACTAACGGAGATTTGACTGCATTATTTTTGGACGCATTAATTATGTTTCAGAATCTCTGTATTACGCGAACTTCATTCCTTTCATTTTGTAAAACATTAATACATTTTTAAATTTTAATGTCGTAATATTTCGAAAACGTCCATATAGTGGTCGTTCGTTATGATTATGGTCACGCTTCCGCACTCGTCACGCCTCGCTGCCAACCGGGGTAGCAGGGTGTGACATGAGGTGTACCCATTGGAATTTAGGTTCGTTTATGTTAGCTTTAGGTACCCTGCTTTGAAATGTTACCTTCTTCCCTGCTTTAGGCATCCATTTCCAGTTAGGTTCCTTTAAGACATGCTTAGGTACCCAGCAGAGAGTGAATGTGGGCCCTTTTGTTCATGTTTATGAACATGATGTTTCACAGGTGTTATGCCTAGCCTTGGAGACACAACCACTTATTACAGAAGTAGAATGACAAGGTTTAGTATGACGTAAATCAAATAATTGCTTAAACGAGTACCTCAATGCAGCTTGGTATGACATAGAATCATCACATAAAGCAATCTTTTGATTACAGTTACTACAACTTTATTATTTTCTATAACGTGAGAAGCAGAATTGAATGGTTGTGAAGCAGTTCGTATCTAAAAACGATTTTCACATGAGTATATGAACTCGACGTGAAGCTTGAGTCGTTACGACTAGAGAGCCACTTATGACCGTTGTTAGATTTTCCATACCCACCCCTTCTCACCCACCCCTATCCACGCCACCCTTACCTACCCACCTACCTTACCCTACCCATCCCACACCAAATACACATTGTATCCTACCATCACCCATCCTACATTACCCACATCTACATATACACACTCATTCCACACTACCCCTTCACATCCCATCCCATTCAAGCATACCCTACCACCCACCCCTACCTACCAAACCTACCCTACCTACCTACCACCCTACCCCTACATATCTACACCTTGCCCACCTTATAATATACCCTACCTTACTTCTCGAACACCTACTTGCTTTACCCATATCATTTGACACATTTGCATATAAATAAGATTTTACAAATAATTGAATTTGAAATCTTGCAAACCAAACATATGACATGATTCAAATCCTGTCACATTTTAATCCTTTAATTTTCAAATTCTGTCATATTTAAATCCTAGTATATCAAAATTCTGTAATCCAAATGCTACCTTAATGTATGAGTATGTTAAATTCCTTATAACATGTTTGAAATCATATTTAGACGATACACCATTCTAAATCTTGATTGGAACTTCCAACTTTTCTTTGCCCTTATTGATGTCAAGAATATGTTTCTGTTTAAGAGCATTTGAATTCTGATAAGAAACTTTTGAGTCCTTAGAAATCTGAATTTCTAAGTCTATGATTATGTCGAGAAGTTTATCTCTTTAACTTTCAAAGAACTTAGATTCAATTTTAAAACTTTGTTCTCGTATGGAAAACACTCTTCTTACCTCATCAAATTGGTTTTGTTTTCTAAGAAATTTGACTCTATCCTTTTCGAGAAACATCGTTGCTTCATTAAGTTATCTCTCAGCATTCAAGTTGGTTTCAGAAGGCACATGTATTTATGTTGTTATAAAAAATATTGAACTTTGTAAAGAATAGCTTAAGTTGCAAATTTATTTACTTCACTCTCATACTTTTCCACATTTTCAAATAGAGCATCCTGAAAATCAGTAACTTCCTTTTGAGATTGTTTCAATTTCCCCTCCAGAACAGCAATTTTATGTTCCAAAACAGAAGTTGGAACATATGGGTGAGGTACGAGAGTCACCAGTTTAGCATTTATTTCCATCTCTGAGTAACTGTGGAAAAAATCATCATCTAAAGTTGGTTCTCTAGATGAATAACTTTCATTCAGTTGCTCATAGGTCATGAAAGTTTGGGTATTCTTTATGTTTTTCCAATTAAGCTCCTCTTGATTCAAAGCATCTTCAGATGATTATGAAAAATGGCTTTATAGCCCCTATCATATAATTAAAATCATATAGAGTGGGTAAGATCTTTGAAACTTTCTCAAGAGTTTTAGGATTTTCAAAGCCAATGCCTTCCTTAGAGTGACAAAAACGCGTCTACTTAGGCTTGTTCATGTGAATGGTTTGATCTGTGTGTCCACATTTGAGAAATTTATCATCAAGCTCTTTGATACGGACATACAGATCAACCCTTTCTCTTTCAATCATTTTGAATTTGGCATTGCTATCAATGTTCTCATAATGTAACAAATCATAATGTTAGATCAGATAGCTCAGATTTCAAGGAATTCTTAGCCTCGGTGGTTGTAGCTAAACAACTCTTAAGGTCAGCATTCGAATTATCAACCATAGCTTTTTACCAAAGAAGTTCTATAAACAAATTATGTTCATGCATCCACTTGTCATGAAAGAATTAGATCGAGTCTTTTCTGCTTGAAGTTCATTACTAGACCACACAATTTAACATTCAACTCATCAACTTCATTGCAAGACTGCATATCAAGAGAATAATTTACCTTATTCCTGAGTCAGAGTTGGCAGAGTCCGCGTAATCAGGTACATTTCTAATTCCATGCTCCACATTCTTGGACATGACGTCTTGGGGCATCTATGAAACTTTATGCATGATTGGATCTTTAAGATTATAAATTGATTTGAAGAATTGAACGAAATGAGTTTAATGTTGATGGAACTCGAGTCAAAACAAAAGCAAAAATAAACTCAAAAAGAATAAAAATCAACAAATAAAACAAACTCGCACTTAAAGTAATAAAATTAAAAACTCGGACAAAACAAAGATAAATAAAGAATTAAAAAAAGGGAAAATGACATCAAATAGCTCTGAACTTTCGAATTTGTACACATTTATTTAGTGAATTTTTTTTTGTGCACATTTGGTAGTAAAAGTTTCAAAATTATTCCAATTTGGTAGTTGGCGTACCTGTTAACCGGCTGCTTCCGGTTTCGATGCCTAGGTGGACAATATTTTAATGACGTGGCTACCCGTTTTTATATTATACCCGGTTTTATCTATGTGTCAACCTGTTTTTTAAAATCACCCGGTTTTATTACCCGATTATAAACCCGGTTCATTTTTCATACGACCGATCCAACTTTGGTTCTCATATTAGGGCTCGTTTTAACCAAACCACCCACATACAGTAATGGAGATGGAGCAAACACACCTGAATAATGTATATCTACCCTTAATAATCCACTGAACTTTGATGAAGACAAGATATTCCATCGTTAGCCCTAATTTCTGAGTTGGAATATGTCAGGATCTAAAATATGAATAACCAAGATTAACTAATTTGAAATTTATCAGAGTATAAATCAATAATCTTGCTTTGAATCAAAGTTTAATTAAGAAGTTTGCGGAATAACACTTAATTATTTTAACAAAAACTTTCAGAACCAATGAAGCATAAA
The DNA here is from genome assembly GCA_020465985.1 of Centrapalus pauciflorus. NCBI lineage: Eukaryota > Viridiplantae > Streptophyta > Magnoliopsida > Asterales > Asteraceae > Centrapalus > Centrapalus pauciflorus. Next base: position 411,224 of record JAANYP010002287.1, read on the forward strand.
ACATAAGAAGTAATCAAGACTGTTTGTATTGCTGAATTCAATGATTACAATCACCTCTAATCTGTTTGATTAGACGAAGAACACAGACTGTTCTTAGGGTTTTACAACCTTAGAGGCTTATGAAAGCTTAAACAATAAAGCAATTACAGACTCAATAATACGCAGAAAACTTCTTATTCAATTGAAAACCTATTCTGTCTATTTATATTGCTTTTCGACTTGTTTCCTTGAAGGACTAGGACTTCTTTGATAGTAGATATGCTGAAATCTTCTTGTAGATATCTTCCCTGAAAATCAGCACTTTCTGTTTAAGAAACTGTTGAGCAGCTTGAGTAACTGTTGAGCAGCTTGAGTCATTGGACAGCTTGAACACAGCAGCTTGAGCAGATTTACTCTAGCAGCTTGAACTTTAACACTGGCAGCTCGAGTTTCTTTAACTAGCAGCATGAACTTTGTATTTACATGAAAAATCTACTAACAGTCTGAGAAGTCTAACTAACAGCTTGAATGTACTTAAACTATTTCCCAACAATCTCCCCCTAACTTAAATTCTTAGTACAAGACTTTAAGTTCTATACAAATAAGGAAATGAATAAGTAAACTGTTATTTACAAACCAAGGCTTTCAAAAACTCACAACTGTGTAAGTTTATGATCTATAGCCTTCAAAAATTCTTTCTTCAACTCATCTCTATCACAAGATATTCTAGCTGACTTAATTTGCAGTAGCATATCTTTTGAAAAATTATAAAACTCAGAATTGAAGAAGATACCAGTCCCATCTGTGAATTTGATTCTGAATGTCTTTGACTTGACAAACAGATCAATCTGCTTGATCTTTTTCCCTTTCTTTTCAGCATCTTCTATCTCTTGTCTTGCAAAATCAGGATCAACCACTGTACTTAGATCTTTAATGAGCTGCTTGACCTGTGGAAGAGCAGACCTTACTTGTTTAACTGACCCTATATGGTACATCAGTGTCTGGATTTGTATCATTCAGGACCCCTGGAGGATCACAAGACAGAAGTGGTAGAGTGGTGAAATCATCCCAACTTGTTGAATCTGCAGCAGTCTGAGACTTTGTGCCAACAGCATGAGAAATTGTATTGGCAGCATGAGAATTTGTGTTAGCAGCTTCAACCCTGTATGCATCAGCTTCTGCAGTATACTCAACAAAGCTCAGAGAATTTGTTAGTGAATCTAAATCAAACAACCAATCAGGACCAGTGCCTTTGATATTAGCAGTATTTTCATTAAATTCAACATTGGCACTTTCTTCAATTGTTTTAGACACACTGTTGTATACTCTATAGGCTTTGCTTTGAGTTGAGTATCCTACAAAGAATCCTTCTTCATCTTTACTCTCAAACTTCCCTAAGTGAGTCTTAGTGTGAAGGATAGTACATGGGCATCCAAAAGGCTTGAAGAAAGCTATTAGGGGACTTCTGTTATGGAATAACTCATAGGGAGTTTTCCCTTGTGATTGAACTACTTGAACCCTATTTAGAACATAACAGGCTGTATTAACAGCTTCTGCCCAGAAAGTCATTGGCAGATTTGAATCAGCTAGCATTGTTCTAGCAGCCTCAATTAATGTTCTATTCTTTCTTTCAGCTACACCATTTTGCTGTGGTGTTCTTGGTGCACTATATTGTCTAGCAATGCCTTTGGACTCACAGAAACTGTTTAGAATTTGATTTTTAAATTCAGTTCCATTGTCTGATCTTATCACCTTAACTTTGGAATTGGATTGGTTTTCTATCTTAAGAATAAAAGACTTAACTAGCTCAGCAGTTTCATCTTTGGACCTAAGAAAGTAAACCCAAGTAAATCTGGTGAAATCATCAACAATGACTAAACAGTATGCCCTTTTATTCAAACTCAAAACAGATGTTGGACCAAATAGATCCATATGTAACAACTGAAGAACAGATGAGATTGAATTTACTTCTTTGGCCTTATGAGAAGTTTTGTGTTGCTTACCTTTAAGACATGCTACACAATGATCATCACAAATGAACTCCTTTTGTGGTAATCCTCTTACCAGATTCTTTTTAACTAAATCATTCATGGACTTGAAGTTCATGTGACACATCCTTCTATGCCAAAGAGCAGACTCATTTGATGATGCTTTGGATATTAAACAGCTTAAAGTATTTGATTTAGTCAAGAGAGCTGTGTCCAGGCAGTAAACATTGTCCTTTCTTGGTGTTCTAAGTAAAACAAGATTTTCAGGAATTTTGAAATCCTTTGAAAGAACAATGCACTCAGAATCTGTGAACAGAACAATGTTTTGTTTGTCACAGATTTGAGAGACACTCAATAGATTGTACTTAAGCTGTTCAACATACAGAACATCATGGAATGTCATGTTGCCTGCATTAACAGTACCTTTACCTGTGACCTTACCTCCTTTTGAGTTGCCTCCAAATGCAACAAAACCTCCATCAAATCCTTTGAAATTTGACAAGCATTCAGAATTGCCTGTCATGTGCCTAGAGCAGCCACTGTCCAGATGCCATCTTGTCCTATGAGGAGACCTGTGGTTGCCCTGCACAAATAACAGCTTAGTTAGTAGTGGAGTAAACCCAAACCAAATTGGTTTTGGGTTGGCCTTGTATATTGACATAACTAAAAACTGTTTTTGACTTCTTGTATTTGGTGAGATCTACTGATGGAGTCTTTGGAGAGTATTTAGTGATAATATGAGGTATCCAATTATTTTGATCATCTTTTCTTCTGACAGTCTCAGATGATTCACTAGCAGCTCCAGTTGGATGCCCAGCAGCTTGAGCTGTGTTTGTAGTGCTAACAGTTTCAGTTTTTGCACTAACAGCATCAGATTTTGACTTAGCAGTCTGATCTGTTGCATTAGCAGTTTGAGCAACAGATTTGTCCTTGACACACCATATTTGTTTAAAACTTGATTTAGGCTTTGCCAAAACTTGTTTTTGATGTGTGGACTGTTTTTTATTGACTTTTGAGAATCTGTGATCAACTGTTCTCTTTGGAGCTGCTGTGGAAGGTTTCACTTTTGAGTGCTTTGCCTGTTTAGGATTTGATTTTGTGTGATGCACAGTCTGTTTTGCAACAGCTGGTTTGTAAAAACAATCCTTGGCTAAGTGATTCTTCCTTCCACAGTGAAAGCATCTTTTGACAGTTTGAATTGGAACACCAGACTTTTCTGTCAATTTCTGGTTCTTGTTTCTCTGGTTTCCTCTTACCTGCTGTTGTTTAGGAAACTTTTGAACACCATGCTTTTGGCATGTGCAGATAGAAACAGTTTTACCTCTTTTAGTTCCTTTTGATGAAGATGCAGTGTTACAGTTAGAATGTACAGAAACTTGTGGAGTAGCATTGCATACACTCATCTTCTCTTTTCCTTTCTTACTGGGAACTTGGACTTCTATGGGTGCACTCTTTGTGTCACAGTCTCTATTTTGACTCTTATCTTCTTTTAATTCAGGACTGTTATCAAGGATAGGATCTACAATAGTCATAGACTCATCTAGTGGTTCATTGACAAGTCTATCAGCAACTTCACTCATTGGATGAATGTACTTGTTATTATATGGAGGTGGAGTAGCTCTGTATCCTATTCCTTCTTTGGGATTGACCTGAGATTTGACTCTATCTTTGAATTGAACTTCCATTAGGTGTTCTAGCTTTTGATTTGCTAACTTGAAGTTACCTAGATCTATGTTAACAGATTCCAGTTTCTCATTAGCCTCTAACACCTTCTGTTCAGTTTCTTCTACCTTTTTATTCAGAGATTCTATTTTCTTATTGAGTTCCTTTTTCTCCCATTCATGATAGTTTCTATCATACCCCATTTGAATCTCATTATCCTTATAATCATTGATCTGTTTTTCCAGATCTTCTATGGCTTGCATATATTCATATCTCCTTTCTTCCATCTTAGCTAGAGTTTTGCACATGCTCTCATTATGATCTCTGTACTTTTTAACCATATTTTTGCATGATTGAGAGCAGAGTTTAGAATTTACCTCAGATGGTAGTTCAGTGGAGGAGACATTTGATGTTTCTGCCATAAGTGCTTGATTTTGGAATTCTTCCTCTGTCTGATCACTCCAGTCAAACACATTGTCTTCTTGAGAGACAAGTGCTGTTGATGAGGAAGCTTGGATGGGCTGTGAAGTCCTTGATGGCTGTTGACCTTGAGATCTACATTCTCTGGCAAAGTGACCAAGCTTATGGCATTTATAGCATTCCACTTTTGATTTATCAAAAGATGGTTTGCCTTCTGTTTTGGCTTGAAAGTTGGTCCTACCAGTTCTTTTCAGAAATCTTTTGGCTCTCATGGTCAGCATTGCATGTTGCCACTTTAAATCCATCTCTTCAAGATCATCTGGATGAATTTGTTCCAAGTCTTCAACATTTAGAGCAAATAATCCATCATTGGCAACAAAAGCTTCATAATGAGTTTCAGCAGAATTGCCATCACCACCTGAAAAAGAATCACAGTTATTAGATTTTTCAGAGGACAGAAGAGCAGTGTTGTGATTATAAGAAAAGGATTTCTTTTTAGCATCAATCTCAGTCTCAAACACTCTTAAACTGTTATACAGATCATCCAATTCTATCTCATCAAGTGTGTCTTTTGTTCTCCACTGTGCAGCATAGACTGTCCATTCTTCTCCAAGAGATCTGAGAAACTTTCTGTTGACTTCATCTTGATCCAGATTGACCTTTGCACTTTCCAGTTCACTTATCAGTTTGTTGAACCTGTCAAAGATTTGAGTGAGGTTTTCATTCTTGCCACCAGAAAAGTTTTCATACTGCTGTTTCAAGAGGTCTTTTTGATTTCTCTTGGTACTGCATTACCAGCAAACCTCTTCTCTAAGGCATTCCAAAGAGAGTGAGCAGTATAAAACTTTTTGAACTGATGTTGATAAGCATTAGGAATGGCTATTTGTAATAGTGTGAGTGCTTTCACTTCATTCATTCTAGCCTTCCTTTCAAGTTCAGTTTTTGGAGGAGTTTTGACTGGTTTTCCCTCAGCATCAAGCTCTGGATCAACTACAGGAGGGAATTCAACAGCTTCCCATATGGCATAGTCAATGAATTGAATATGCTGTTGAATCCTGAGTTTCCACATCTCAAACTCAGTGGGCTTGAGCATAGGCACTTTGAGTCCTTGCCCAGATCCACTGCTGCTATTTTCAAATTCCATTGTAAAAGATTAAAAATTTGAAAGAAAGTTTTCGACTTTGAAAAACAAAGAACAACCTGTGGCTCTGATACCACTTGTCAGGATCTAAAATATGAATAACCAAGATTAACTAATTTGAAATTTATCACAGTATAAATCAATAATCTTGCTTTGAATCAAAGTTTAATTAAGAAGTTTGCGGAATAACACTTAATTATTTTAACAAAAACTTTCAGAACCAATGAAGCATAAAACATAAGAAGTAATCAAGACTGTTTGTATTGCTGAATTCAATGATTACAATCACCTCTAATCTGTTTGATTAGACGAAGAACACAGACTGTTCTTAGGGTTTTACAACCTTAGAGGCTTATGAAAGCTTAAACAATAAAGCAATTACAGACTCAATAATACGCAGAAAACTTCTTATTCAATTGAAAACCTATTCTGTCTATTTATATTGCTTTTCGACTTGTTTCCTTGAAGGACTAGGACTTCTTTGATAGTAGATATGCTGAAATCTTCTTGTAGATATCTTCCCTGAAAATCAGCACTTTCTGTTTAAGAAACTGTTGAGCAGCTTGAGTATGTAAGGTCTACCACTGCAAGATCTATCTAGACGCGGATCCGTGAACGAGTGCGGAATCCTCGTTGACGGTCAGACGGACAACTCTCAACCAACGGAAACACGGAGACTATTAGACGCTGAACGAACGACACACGAACGATCCTACGTACTAATTCTCTCCGAAACGGGACTCACCAAGCTGATAAACTCGAGATCGCCTCTTGCTTAATTCCTCACGAATTCTGCAAAAAGTCCTCTAATCATTCGAGTCTATCCCTAATTATAGACCCTGATTCGAGTCTGTTGTGGGCCAACCTCGAATCTGGCCTAAGGCCCATTCGAATCTGTCCATTTGACAGATTCGAATCTAACCTATTCGAATCTAAGGACTCATTCGAATCTATCACAGATTCGAATGTATCCTTTTATGCAATTCGAATCTAGCCTTTGACATATATAACTAAGTGTTTGAAACTTATGTTTTAACTTATACTTGAGTCAATCTTTGACCTTTATGTTTGAACTTCTTGTAATATGTTACATCAAGTTCAAACACACAATCAATAACAGACAAACGCATATTAAACATATATATCAAAATACTTGGTTAATACTCAGAATATTACCTAAACCAAAATGCAGATCGATTAGACTGTTATCGTCACACAGGGTGTACCAACAGACTCCCCCTTGACGATAGCTTCTAATTATTTACATTACATCAAATTTAAGTACTAGAGCTATATATATTACTACCCGCATATAATCCAGCATCTATACAAACTTTGACTACCTTTTGGAACTTCCTGGCTTCAGATCTCCATGGTTCAGTAAAGAAGATAGGCTGATCATGAAGCTTCTTCAGGTCGTCCTTTGATAGGTTTATCAAGTGCAATGGATCATATACCTTCAAAATTACCTGCTCGTCTTGATCTTCCATGATAGCTTCAGCAGTGTCGATCTCTAGGTACCACCACTTCATGTTGCTCAAAACGTTCTGTGGCATTGGCTTCATTGGGACTTTCTTGAGACACCTCACAGGTTTGTATTCCATCCTGGCCCATGGCCTACCTGTATGAGGATCTATTCTCGACCCATCCTCGACCCTCTTTCCGGTCCTTGGCTTGAGTCGCTCAAATTTCCCTGATCGCCCTTCTTTCCTTATAATTCTTTCAATCACGTTCGCGTAGGGATCATCTCCAATATTAATCAGCTCCTTCCAGGCTAACTCTTTAACTTCAATCTTGGGCAATGAATTAAACGCTTTCAATGTCCGCCTCAAGTATTGAAGGCCATATCTTCTTTTCAAAATAAACAGCTGCAGTTCTCTGTCAAAGAACCAGCTAATAATCCCTCCAGCAAAATTTCCAGCACCTGGATTTCTCATCTTCTTCTTCATCTTCAGCTGATCTTTCTTTTCTTCCTTCTTGAACCAAAGATTTAACAGATCAGCTCTAGATGGCTCGTTCTCAGCCTCTTCAAGGTCTTTATCTTCAGCTGAGGCTACCTTGATGTAATCAATATCAATCACATTATGATATTGGCTTTCATACAGTTCAGTGATTGGTTGTGAATTGATTATTACTTCATTAACGTGATCGTCTTCATCATCTAGCACTTCATCATCCGATCTCCAGTCAGCGACGTCATCTGGAATGAACTCACCTTCTTCTAATTCTTCAATATCATCTTCAAAATCAAATTCCATGAGCTCTTCTTCAATATCTTTCAGCGCATCGATCATGTCGCTATCTAAAGTCTTTGAAGAACCTGCTTCTCCTCCTGCTCCTCCTACTTCTCCCCCTGGACTAGGCTCCCCCTCAGATTGAGCAGTCTGAGCAGCAGAAAAATCTACTGGCTCATTCTGTCTTTTAGGGCTGGGATCATTGCCTTGGTTGTCTTCATCATCATCTCCTCTCGGCCTCTGTACTTCTTCCTGATCACGGCACGATGTCTCCCCCTGAGCCTGTAAATTTTTCATTAACTGCTCAATTAGGGAGCGCATCGACCTTATCTCGGCTGACTGATCACAAACAAATGTTTTTAACTCTGTGTTTTCTTCCTGGACCTTTTCCACAATCTTCTTTAAAACGGCATTCTCCTTATCGACATCTGCGTTATGCTTCTGAAGCTCACCGATTGCTGTTGTTAGCCCAAAGATTTGGATTTCCTGGAAGTCAACTCTATCTTTTAAGCGCAGAAATCTTTGATTGTCAGCGTATGAGGATGAGGTTGATGGAATTGATTGTAACGGAGTTGGAAGTATTGGCGATGGAATATATGGTTCATCGCGAGGTGGTGGTGGTGGAATGGTGGTTTGAGGTTCTTGTTCTTGAGGTTGAGGGTTTTGAGGTTGAGAAGTTTCTGGTTGTTCTGCGGAGACTGACGAGGATCCTTGCATGAACCTGTGACGTTTGGCCCGTTGCCTCGTCACAAGTTGAGAAACTTCGTCTTCTTCGAAATCAGACTCCTCCAATTCCCTGTCCCATCGCCTCCTAGAACCACGTTCATTAATAATCAGTCGCGAACCATAAGTTCCAATTTGAACTTCAGGAACGGCAGACATTGACTCTGGAGCTTCAACTTCTATCTCCTCTATCTCTTCTGACTCAGTTGCTGAAGATGACAAAACGTTATCAGCCTGCTCTGGCTCATAATCCTCAACATCCCTCAGCACATCTTCTTCTCCCTCTGGAGGCTCAAGTAATTCTCCCACTAATGCAGCAGCTATATCTTCATTTGCATGTGGACCCGCCTCCCAAATTTCATTTAGCGTTTGGCACAATTGATCAGCTTCATTTGGGACATTTGACGGCCCGGCTTCCTGCACTTCTGGTTGCTGACTCGTAGAAGGCCTAGACGCCTGAGTCTGACTCGCAGTAGCTCTTTGTCTTCGCCTTGGATCACGGGGACGAGCACGAGGCTGTTGTTGTAGTGGACGTTGCTGTTGTTGTTGCGGTTGTTGTTGTTGCTGTCGAGGCTGAACTTCTACTTCACCTGCCCAGTTGGCATTATCTGGTGCCACAAAGTTCCTGTCTAAAACAGCTCCAAACAACGGTCGCTCGATCGGAATAGCCAATCTTCCTCGATGGGAGGAACAATCAGCGAATATCCTTTTATCCATAATAGCTACGTTCTGAACGTCATTTGATGGCGGCAGATTTGGCAAGAAGTGCCTGATCAACATCATTATAAACCTCGGATATAGCAGAAACTGCTGATTTTCAGGAGCGGTTATTTGGTGCACAAACTCAGAAAAGAACATCTCCGAAAAGCTATATGGTCGATTGTAAACCATAGCGACTATCCCAGATTGAATTTTCGCAACTATATAATCGAATCCAGCTTTCTTCGGAGCGAAGCAAACCATAAAAACATGGGCTAAAAACCTCCATTGCCCAATTAAACCACTTTTCATATATGACACCTTGGTCACATCAAGACTGTATCCCATTCTCTGGAAGGCCGCTTGCCTTATACTTAGAGGAAACTCTATCGGACCAGCTTCTTCTTCTTGTGTGCCTAACTGCAGCACTTGTCGTAACATATCTGCCGAGAAAACTAACGGCTGTCCCGCAATTCGAGTGCGTAATACTGTCGGTGTGACCGAGCAGTCTACCTGCAGATGGTCATAGAATTGACGAATATACGGTAATATGAGCTGAACATTATGGGATAGAGCAAATCCTATCCTAGATTCCACAAGAAATTCAAGCATCTGCCTGTATCCCTGCGCCTCAGGGAGGTCATGATCCGGATGAAGCACCATATTGTGCTTAGGGACAAAAGCACGAACTGCCATATCTGCACAATAAATAAAACTGTTAGACTCATTAAAAATCAATAAACTTGTTTAAATTCAAATTTGTTTTATTTTGTACTTTATTAAATACAAAATCTAACACAATTAAATTTCCACAAGTTTAATAAAATTTAAATTAAAGAAATTAAATAGAGTACAGATTCGAAGGGAACAGATTCGAAGTGTCCATATTCGAATGTAGTGGACAGATTCGAAGAGTCCCTATTCGAGTCTAATGGACAGATTCGAATATCATTGTCATCTCGAATCTAATGATAGATTCGAGAAACCTATGAACAGATTCGAAAGTCCATGAACAGACTCGAAGTGCCGACATATGAATTTTCAACAAAAACCCAAGATTTTAACCATTTTGAACTTGGTAAATCACATACATTAGTTCAACTAGGTTCTAATCATTGATTTATGTCTTTAATTTGATCTTTTATAGGTCCAAACTTAGTTATTTAGCAAAAACCCAATTTTGACCAATAAAACTTCAAAAATCGACGATTTGTCCTTAAATGGTGTATAAAACTACCAAAATCTTGTACAATCCGGTTGATTATACCTAGATATGAGTGTAGAATCGAACACAGTAGCCTTAGAGTCGACAAAATGTCGTTTAGGAGCAATACGGTAGACTCGAGAACAGATTCGAGATCGTCACAGACAGATTCGAGGATATAGATTCGACAACAGTAAAGTAATAAATGACTTCACTATTGACCTATATATACTACCTACCTTCGAGTCTATGTGGATTCGAGTCTACTGACAGATTCGAAATACTTCACATTCGAGTCTGTCTTAGATTCGAAATTACCAACACTTAGAAAAATTTCGAAAATTTTGAAATAAGTTCAACTTTTCCAATTTTTTTCTACGGTATTGTGTAACCAGATAAACTATGCCAACTCTTTTACCCTAAGCAACAGATATTTCACGCAATGTTTATTTTATCCAACTTCGAATGCACCCTCAGTAACTTTTGACCTTTTACCTAAGTAAAAATTAAACTAAACTAAAATAAAATAAGCTAAGGTAAAAATAAAATAAAATAAAATAAAATTTTGACTAAAAAATTTTAATCTAGACTTAAGTTATAAAAACAAATTTACAAGCTAAGCTTAATACTAAACAACATATTTTTGATGAGTATAGTCGAAGAGAGGTTCAATCAGATAGCGATGTCCGATACTAACTTTCAGTACTTAAACTTTCACACTTAGGAATTTTTTGAATTCCTTTGATTGTTTGTCGTGACATACCCATTTAGCCGATTGTTGGTATTTTACCCTGTTAAACATTTTACATTTCGGAATATCCCTTGGCCTTTTTATTTATCAGGAAATTATCTTACGTGACTCAGACATAGACATACTTTTATGATCAAGGCACACAGACAAAAATTCTAACTTGTTGGTATTTGCAAACTTTCTTTAAAAGACAAACATCGGACACAGGTCTGTATTCTCATACAACAAAGTGTCTTAGTTCGACTTAAGGTTTATTTTTAAAGTTAGCAGATAGCGGTGACAGGTCTGTACTGACGTACAACAAAGCGACATGTCTGCTAACCCGAATCTAAACAGAGACAACAGGTCTGTACTTACGTACAACAGAGTTGCATGTTTTCGACTCTCAGTTTTTCATGATATTTCTATTCTTTCCATTTTCAGATGTATTTGATGTTGCCATACATCCCCAGAAAGTTTGCATACCTCATTTAGACTTAAAGTTTGTATGTCTTGTACATAAAAATTAAGACCGATTGGTCGTACATCTAGGTTAGTGACACGCTTGACTTTTTCTAGAATATTTTATTAGCCTTGAGATTCCCTATATGTATTATGCCTACCAACACATCAAACTAAATAAAGTATAACACTTAGAGTTTAGTTGCATTATGTGTGAAAGCCTAAATACTTAGAGTCTGTAACGACGGTGCTAATTTTCGTCACTTTGAACCTATGTATCTAAGACTTAACTCATTTTCTGATATTCTCTTTTTTTGTATTTTTGTAATTTTCTCTCTTTTTTCTTTTGTTTTTCATAGCAAAAAGCAGTAAACTAAGCTAACCTACTAACTTACTAAAAATAGAAACTTACTAAAAATAGAAACTTTCCTAAATTAGAAACTTACCTAAATTAGCAACTTACCTAAATTAGCAGACTACTGTAAAGAAAGAAATACTACTACTCTAAAAGAAAATAAACATACTACTACTAAGGTCAAATTACTCTGGGTTGCGCATTCCATTCAGTTGAATTAAATACTCAAAACGTGACTTATCAAACGCTTTGGTAAATAAATCTGCATTATTATCTTCTGTTGCCACCTTTACCAGTTTGATTAAGTTCTTTTCAGCACAATCACGAATAAAATGATGCCTTATGTCTATGTGCTTTGTTTTACTGTGTTTAACTGGATTATTAGTTATAGCAATTGTAGATTGATTGTCTATCCTAATAGGAGTTTGAGTGTAAGCCAAACCGTAATCCCGCAATTGTTGTTGTATCCACAGAACCTGTGAACAGCAACTACCAGCAGCTACATACTCGGCCTCGCACGTTGACACGGCTACCGATGTTTGTTTCTTGCATTGCCAGGACACCAGTCTCCCTCCGAGGAACTGACAACCTCCAGTCGTTGATTTGCGCGTCAAGCTGCATCCTCCGTAGTCCGAATCTGTGAACGCCTCCAACTCTAGATCTCCCTCCGCGTGATACCAAAGTCCCAGCTTCGGTTTCGACTTGAGGTATCGTAGAATCCGCTTCACAGCTTTCATATGCATCTCCTTCGGATTCGCTTGAAACCTAGCACAAATACACACAGCAAACATTATGTCAGGTCTTGAAGCAGTTAAATACATAAGTGACCCAATCATGGCCCGATATAAAGTCGGATCCACATCGGAATCACTTTCAGTACCCGGCCCGAGATTGTGATTCACTTGAATCGGCGTGCTGAAGTGGGCAGTCAACTTAGTTCCTTCCATCCCGAAACGCTCCAATATGTCATAGACATACTTGGTCTGATGGATAAACATGCCTTCCTTCTTTTGGTCAACTTGTAACCCTAAAAAGAAATTCAACTCTCCCATAGCACTCATCTCGAACTTAGACTTCATAACCTTCTCGAAATCTTTGCACATCTGTTCGTCTGATGATCCAAAAATGATATCATCGACGTACACTTGTACCAAGATAAAGTGATCTCCCTTTCTCTTAACAAACAGAGTACTATCTATCCTACCCCTCTCAAAGCCATTTTCTAACAGATGGTTGGATAGAGTCTCATACCACGCCCTAGGTGCCTGATGTAATCCATAAAGAGCCTTATCTAAGCGATATACTCTATCAGGATATTTAGGATCTGTAAACCCGGGCGGTTGTTCTACATACACCAACTCCTTCACTTTCCCATACAGGAAAGCACTCTTAACATCCAGTTGATATACTTTAAAGCCTTTGAAGGAGGCAAAAGCTAAAAACAACCTAATTGCTTCTAACCTTGCTACAGGTGCAAACACTTCATTGTAATCGATTCCCTCCTCTTGGTTGAAACCCTTTACAACTAATCTCGCCTTGTTGCGCGTGACTATACCCCGATCGTCTCTTTTGCACTTAAAAACCCATTTGGTTCCTATTGCAATCTCCCCTCGAGGTAACGGAACTAACTCCCACACTTCTAGTTTCCTAAATTGTGAAAGTTCTTCCTGCATCGCTTCAACCCAGGAGTTGTCCTTAAGTGCCATTTGCACATTTTTGGGCTCTACTTGCGATATGAAACATGAATATAGACATGTGTGATATGCCTCGGAGTCGTTTATCATCGACAACAACACAGTGTTGTTATTTACACTACTCCGAGTCTTCACACCCTCGTTAGGATTTCCTATGATGCTTTCTATTGGATGGTTCTTGTTAATCCTAGAGGTCTCTATTTCATCAACCCTTAGATTATCTCCTAAGTTGGATCCTATTTCACCTAATGGGGGAACAGGCTCAGCTTCTACGTTTTCTTCCTCACGGACGTTTTCCTCAGAGGCAGAACTTGATGCTTGAGTCTGATTCTCAGTATTAGGTGCCTCTTGATCAGCAACTTCTGGAGAACTATCTACAGTCGCAGTAGGCTCGGACGTAGATTCGAACGTGGTCCTCGGAAAAATATGGCCATCGTCATTTAGGTGCAACGTCGCCATGTCTTTTTCGATTGTACCTGCAGGTATCATCCAAAGGAATGTTAAATGACTCAAATAACTTATCATAGTCAAATATCCATTCCGGACCAGTTTGGGGTTCATGTGTATAACTTGTGACTTCAATATTATACACAATCTCCACAGTACCACTCGTTTTGTTAAAAACCCGTTTGTTTGGTGAGTTTGGCACATAACCTAGGAAGTATCCTTCGTCAGCCTTTTCACCAAACTTCGGTTGATGTTTTGTTCTTAAAAGTGTGCATGGTACTCCAAACGGTTCGAATCCAGTTAAGTTAGGTGGCCTTTTATTCAAAATTTCATAACATGTTTTGTTCAATGATTTGACTGTAAGGACTCTATTTAAAATATGGCACGCGGTATTCACTGCCTCCCCCCAAAACATGGTAGGAAGCTTTGAATCCGAAAGCATAGTCCTTGCAGCCTCAATCAATGTTCTGTTTTTACGTTCGGCCACCCCATTCTGTTGAGGTTCATATGGTGCACTGAATTGATGCACGATGCCCTTTGATAGGCAATATACACCAATTACAGAGTTTTTAAATTCAGTCCCATTATCACTACGAATATGTTTAACCCTTGTTCCGTAGGAATTCTCCACTTGGTCTAAGAACCCGATGAGCTTTGCAGCCGTCTCGTCCTTCGTACCTAAAAAGAAAACCCATGAAAACCGTGAGTAATCGTCAGTGATAACTAAGCAAAACCAACTACCTCCTATACTCCTTTTGTTGATAGGGCCGAAAAGGTCCATATGCAACAAATCGAATGTCGAGGTTATGGAGTTCAGCTTCTTGGACTTGTGTGTCTTTTTATGTTGCTTGCCCTTCATGCACGGTAGACACTTGTCTTCAAACTGAAAGCTCTTCAGAGGCACACCTTGCACCAAACCATTCTTCGTTATGTAGTTCATTTTCCTTAGGTGCAAGTGAGCCATGCGTCTGTGCCACAAAACCGATTCCGTCTCCGAAGCTTTTGATAGTAAGCAGATCGGAACCCATCGAATTATCTGGCTTGTTCATATCGAGCATGTACAAGTCATTCTTCCTTGGAGCCCGCATCAATATCCAATCTTCAGGTATTTTGAATCCCGGCTTTAGCACTAACGCCTCAGTGTCAGTAAATAACACCGAGTTCTTCTTATCACAGATTTGAGATACACTAATGAGATTATGAACCAATTTATCAACGTGATAAACTTGATCCAATGTAATCGTCCCATTAGTGACTTCTCCAGTTCCAGTGATATTTCCACCCTTGTTACCCGCGAATGATACAAATCCCCTATTACCCCCCTTGAAGTCTGTGAGAAGACTTCTTTCCCCCGTCATGTGCCTGGAGCAACCACTGTCGACGAACCACTTGTTGTTTGGACCGGTAGTTATCTCCTGCACATGAAAGAAAATAGGTTAGTTATCACGGGGAACCCAAGCCATGACTGACTTGGTAATACCATTCTCGTCCACATACGTGAACTCTTTCAAGTACCCATCTCGCCTTTCAGGTGACTTGGGCCTTTGAACTGAATTCTGTTGTGGTGCCGAGTGATTTAGATTCACTCTTTGCCTTTGAGTAGGCATTTGTTGTGGTGCTCTAGAATAAGTCTTATTATACTGCATTTCAGACTGTGATCCCTGAGCTCTTACCGGAACATAATGTCTAACGGGAGTATGTGACCTAACTGGAGTGTGTGACCTGCTAGGTGTTGTGCTCCTATAGACTTGTTGAGGTGCTGACCTAGATTGATTAATGACACGATTCGGTGAATTTGTCCTAACCACTTCTTTTGGTCCAACCTTAACCGGTGTTTGTTTCACAACAAGTTTTGGTGCGGCCTGCACAGTTTTCTCGGTAGGTTGAGAACTACTGCTGCTTGCCACAGTTGGTGAGGGCTTAACAGGTGTTGGGTTCACTGTCTTAGGGGTAACATCTGCTTTCCTATTTGGACAGTGAGAAGCAACATGCCCTTTCTCGTGACATCTAAAGCAAGACATCTTATCCATGGACTTTTTGGTTGGTCCCTTAGATCTAGGTGTCTCACTAGTGTCTACTTCCTTTGGTACATCTATTGTGTCTGTCTCTTCGACCTGGTCAGCCCATGAAATCTTCTGTTTTCCTGCAGGTGTTTCACTGGAGGAAGACACAAATTTCACTTTCTTGACCTTGACAGTAGAGTCAGTCACCTTAGGTGTATTTTCAACTGTAGGCTCAGGTGTCGGTTCAGGTAGGTCCTCTAAGTCTACTGAGTTGTCAGTTTTCTCCTGAGGCTGAGGCACATAGTTTGCATTGAACGGTGGAGGAATTTCGTGAAAACCTAGACCTACAGGCTTCTTAGACTGTCTTTGGGCATCTAAGACTTTCCCTAGGTTTAGGCTCGAATTCCTAAACTTTTCCAGCTTGCTATTTGCCTCTGCTACCTTAACCTTGGTCTCAGCTAGCTCTATGTCCTTATCTTTCAGACTTTTGGTCAAGGCCTCTACGTGCTCATACATAAGCTCTATCCTAACACACTGGTCACTCAGTTTGTCTTTTAGAACTATTACATCTTGAGCATCAGCCTTAAGCTTTTCTTTTAAATCTTGCTTTATATCATTTAGGCTAGCATTTTCAATTTTTAAATTTTCATTTTGAGCAGCTATGGTCTTATGTGAGTCTAAGACTAGATTTAACCTATCGTTAGAGCTAACACATAAAGCACATAATTCACGAAATAGAGAATAAGAAAGACTAACCTTAGAGTTATCAGATTCCATGTTGGCCATCTGAGCAGCAAACTCCAGCACGGTCTGATCATTCGCTTTCTCTACCCACATCGGACTGCTGTCCCGTGTGGTTTGCTCGTCTTCTTCACAACCATTCTCCGTAACTTCAGCCATGAAAGCTCTAGCATTGGACTCAGGATGTGAACTCCAGTCATAAGTACCATCTAGCTGTCTGTCAGAAGTGACATTGGATATTAGACCAGCTAGATTGGCTTGACCAGAATTTGAACTCGGAAGGTATCTCTGTTGGGACTGATTTTGGTACTGTCCTTGATGCTGATTCTGTCCTTGGTATGATTCTACCTTCGGTCTTTGACACTCCCTGGCGAAATGTCCCAATCCCTGACAGTTGTAGCATTTGACCTTAGACTTATCAAATCCTATCCCTTTGTTGTTCATTTGCAGATTCCTCCCAGTTCTCTTAATGAATCTTTTAACCCTCTGGGTCACCATGGCCAGTTGCCACTTAAGATCCATTTCCTCTAAGTCATCAGGGTCGACCTGATCGTAATCTTCATCCCAAAGAGCCGGATCAGTGATCTTCCCTTGAACACAATTTCCATAAGCTGCCACAAAGGAAGCAAGCAGATTTAAATGTTCTTCTGCGGACTTTGCGCTCATGGGCATCTTCGAATAGCTCTGACTGGTCGATGCCTGTTGGACTTGAGGTTGCGGTTCTTCCGATCTTCCTAACCCTAAGAACGCGCGATTCAGTGAGTCTTCGGACTCTGGTGGCGATGACGTTTCTCCGGTGAAAAACGCTGTAGCACTCTTCTGATCAGCTGTCACTGATGATTTAGATGTCTTTCCAAAATACATCGCCGGATTTTGGACTTGCTCGTAATCAGTCTCAGCCTTTATCATCTCGAAGTGATATGCCCTCAACGTTCCCACGATGTCATCCAGCGATTGAGCATAGTATTTGTCTTCATTAAGCTTAATCATTGCCACGTACATAGCCCATTTGGCTGGTAGGGCATCAAGAAGCTTGTTGTTCTTGTCACTGTCCGAGTACTCAATGCCATGACTTTCAAGCTCTGTTATCAGATGATAGAACCTTGTGATAATATCATCTAACTGTTCATCCTTAAGAGCCTTGAAAATCGCAAACTGTTGGGTCAACAGCTCTGTACGCTTTCTACGCACCCGTGGATTACCCTCACACCTTTTCTGGAGAGACTCCCAAAGTTCCTTCGACGTCCTTTGAGTCCGAAATGTGTGCAAGATATCTTGAGGTAACGCCATACGGATAATGGAGAAAGCCTTGTTTTCAGCTTCAAATAGTTTCTTGTCATCCTCTTTCATCATCTGGTATGACAGAACCTTTTGACGGCCTTCTACCTCAGATACTGGTGGAATGTACCCTTCATCTATGCACACCCACATGCGCATATCGTTGAATCGTACAAAATCCGTAAATCTGTCCTTCCACCAGTAATAATCCTCAACTTTCATCAGCTTTGGCGGTGCATTTGCCTTTCCAACTTCGTGATCCATCTCAAGGAATTTCTGAAGGTTTGACATCTTTTCTGAAAGAATTTGAATTTGAACTTAATTAATTTAATTTGAAACTGATTTAGATTAACTTATTCGAATCTAGATAGATTCGAAACTAATTAATATTAAATCTTTTGAGATTAAATTCGATTAAGTCTTAAAAGTCAATTAGATTCGAAATAATGTCAGATTCGAGGAACTCCTTAGATTCGAAGTTATATCAGATTCGAAGGACTCTATAGATTCGAAGACCCTTAGAATCGAAGGCACAGTAGAGTCGAATGACAGCAGATTCGAAACACTAGAGTCGAAATAATACTAGATTCGAAATAAACTCGACACTAAACTAGACTCGAGATCCTATTCGAATGAAGCAATAGATTCGAAACAAAGTAGATTCGAAACACTCTGAAATTGACTCGAAAGGAGCGTATTTTGGTTAGACTCGAAAATAAAGTAAAACCCTAATTACCCCTATAGATTCGAGCGCCGCAAACTCGAAAAACGGCTAACACTTTGATTTTTTGACGTTTTATGGATTAAATCACTATTTTTCAAATGAAAAATAATGATTTCGACCAAAAACGTGAAAAACGACAAAGTGTTTCCCGAATATGAATTTGCTAAGCTCAAAAACACGTTTTTGAGAGAAAAACCGTCCAACTAGCGTCAAGAAACCTAGAATGTATCTGATGAACACGAAGAACACCAAGAACACTCCGTAGGCTCTGATACCACTTGTAAGGTCTACGACTGCAAGATCTATCTAGACGCGGATCCGTTAACGAGTGCGGAATCCTCATTGACGGTCAGACGGACAACTCTCAACCAACGGAAACACGGAGACTATTAGACGCTGAACGAACGACACACGAACGATTCGAGTCATTCGGGACTCACCAAGCTGATAAACTCGAGATCGCCTCTTGCTCAATTCCTCACGAATTCTGCAAAAAGTCTTTTAATCATTCGAGTCTATCCCTAATTATAGACCCTGATTCGAGTCTGTTGTGGGCCAACCTCGAATCTGGCTAAGGCCCATTCGAATCTGTCCATCTGACAGATTCGAATCTAACCTATTCGAATCTAAGGACTCATTCGAATCTATCACAGATTCGAATGTATCCTTTTATGCAATTCGAATCTAGCCTTTGACATATATAACTAAGTGTTTGAAACTTATGTTTTAACTTATACTTGAGTCAATCTTTGACCTTTATGTTTGAACTTCTTGTAATATGTTACATCAAGTTCAAACACACAATCAATAACAGACAAACACATATTAAACATATATATCAAAATACTTGGTTAATACTCAGAATATTACCTAAACCAAAATGCAGATCGATTAGACTGCTATCGTCACACAGGGTGTACCAACAAAATACACTATTTCAACTTATATCATAACACTTATGTACCAAAACAACCCATTTGTGTCCATTTTCTACATGTCTCGATGAACACACACACTAAAAACACACACTAATTCAAAAATCATACTTAGAAGTGGAGTTTGAATCTGAAATTTTGTACATTGCATCACTAACACTCGATTTAAACTTCTCCATATTCAGATTCAACATGCATCAACATTTGCAACAACAATCTTAAAAATCTGTTTTTCATAAAAACCGAACCAAAAATCATAAATTTGCAAGTTTTGAGTGATTCTTATCTCAAATCGTTTGTTGTAGCAGTTATAGCTCCTAAATTGCAACTTGAATCCAACTTTTTGCACTTGAAAATACTGATTCTTGTGTGTTCTTTAGATGAAGCCGAGAGAAAGAGAGAGTAGAGAGAGAAATCGGTAGAGAGAGAGAGTAGTGAGAGAGTGAGTGTTTGAAAATGAAAGGTTTTTCTTTCTTTTATTCCCCACTTTTATCTATTTGCTCATTATACCCCTCAACTTCGCATATTCTCATTTAACTGATATAATGATAGAAATTGACTTAAATTGATATAATATTTCATTAATACAACCATTAAGTCCAAATAATTGTAAATTACATATAATTGAAAATTGGGATGTTACAGTGGTTGTGGGAATAAAACAGAAACTCAAGCCTTTCATTTCTTCTTCTCTCCTAAATCTCGGATGTACGTTAATACCAACAGTAGCAACCATAATTCTATTAATATAAGCTAAGCATGTGTGTGTGAATTACGGAAAGAACCGAGATTCACAATAAGTGAATCTTGTTGGGAAAATGGTCCCGAAAACACTAATAAAGTTGCACAGGAATTTGCACAGGATCGAAATAATCAAACGAATATTCTTTTATTGATCAAACTGAATTCACACTTTACAATCTTGAAATATGGTTCCTATTTATACTAGTCTAAGAGGTGCGACGAAAGGTTGCAACTCTTCATGGAACCCTTTCACGAACGGTTATGTCTTTTCGAATAGACACACCCTTTCGGTTTTAACTAAGTGCTATTTGGTCCTTGCACTTTCTATAATTACATAGTCAATACAATACTTTAAACTATTTACATAATAAATCCTATACTTATGTGTTTTTGTCATTATTTCCAACATTCCCCCCTAATGACAAAAACAGTAATCCTTGAGCAAACTTACTCAGTGTTGATTCCTTCTTCTTCTTGTACTTCTTCATCATCTTTAAAATCTTGTAAACTTGAACTTGCAAATAAGAGAGTTGGCTCTAAATCTTCGTCAACCAAATTCGTCTCTTCTAGTCTTTGAAATCTTCGAGTTCCTTCACGGCAATGTGAGGCATAATGTCCATATTTATTGCAGTTGTAGCATTTTATTTTGCTGAAGTCTCTTGTGGATCTCTTCTCTTCATTATAATCCTTCAGCGTGGGTTTTCCTTGCTTTTGACTGTTGTAATGACGTTCACGGCCAGTATTGTTGTCGTGTGTCAACAAGAGCTTGTCTAGACTTTCGGCATGCTTGTTTTTCTTGAATTTCACCCTTTCTTCAAATGTTTTCAATCTTCCAATAGTCTCATCCAGTGTCATTGTGTCTAGATCATAGAATTGTTCGATTGACGCAACAATTTGTATAAACTTTTCTAGTACAGAATTTAGAATCTTCCGCACAAGGGTTTGGTTATCAATTGTTGTTCTGAGGCTAGTCATCCTTGAGATAATACTTGTCAATTTCGTGGTGAATGAATCAATAGAATCTTCTTCCTCCATTTGTAGTGCTTCAAATTCTGACCTAAGGTTTTGTAGTCTTACCTTTTGAACTTGATCTATACCGATATTTCTAATCTTCAACGTATCCCACATTTCTTTTGCAGTTTTGCAATTTGCTACTTGTAGTATTAGATCTTCAGGTAAAGCTTGAAACAGAGATGCAATCGTAGTCTTGTCTCTTTTATCATCCGGTTGAGTTTGAGGGGTAGGTTCAACCATATCCCAAAGACTATTTGCTTGTAGTATGGTTCTCATTCTAATGGACCATATGGTATAATTTGTTGAATTTAATAATGGACATTGAAAAACGGTTAAGGATCCTGGATCCTTAACTTGATTACTTTGATCACCTTTTGGATTTTTACCCATAATCTTTAAAACTTAAACTTTTATAAAACTTTAGAACTTTGAACACTAATATCTTTAAAACTTTAAACTTTATAAAACTGTAAATACTTTGAATCTTATAAACTTTTAAAACTTTAAAACTTTAAAACTTTTTATTAAACCTAAAACTTGAAATAAAACTTTAAAATTTAATAAACTTGTATATGTGTCGAACCTTGCATATACTTAAAAACTTATAAAACTTGTATGTGTGTCAAACCTTACACATTTAAACACTTAAAACTTGTATATGTGTTAAACCTCACATATACTTAAAACCTTAAAAACTTGTATGTGTGTCAAACCTTACACATACCAAAAACTTAAAAACTTGTATATGTGTTAAACCTCACATATACTAAAACACTTATAAAACCACTTGTATGTGCTTCAATCCTCACACACATTAAACTTAAAAACACTTGTATACTTAAAACTTAAAATTATGTGCTTCAATCCTCACACACACATGAAACTTAAAAACACTTTAATAAAACTTTTAAAAGTTATAAAAACATAAAACCAATAATAAACTATAAGTTACGTTATAATTTATTTTCTCACAAAACCTAATTTTATTATAAGTTACGTTATAATAAAATAAAACTAAGGTTTTTTTTATCTAATTTTATTATCTAATAATAAAATTAAAATAAGGTATTAAGAATACCTAACCTTTTTGGACTTGGGCTGATGTGATCCGTACCGGATCAAAATTGCAATCACGGGCTTGGGCTCCTTTCACTTGAACTGCTGGGCTCCCCTATTTTTCCTTAACCCTACACTTGGGCTTTCAAACGTTTCAAAGGTTTCTTTGCTGAAACGTTGTTTCCTTTTTTTTTTAACGTCTCTCCGAAATGGCGTATGTTTTGTGAAGCGCTGCTTTATTCCTTCGACGCGTCCCTTCTTATCTTCTTAATCGATGTAACCCCTTCGTTGAATCGGTGCAACCCTGTTTACTGAATCGATTGGGGTTTATACTTGAATCGGTGCCTTGATTTTCTGTTTTGGTGGCTACGACCTTCTTTTGGTCAATCGCCGGGGTTCAATTGTTGATGATGGTGAAGTCTGGAACCCTAATTGTTGCCTCTAAGTGATGGTGGCAGAATGGTAGTTTCGGTGGTGGCGATCGGTGGTTGATGGTGTTTCTGACCGTGGGTTTCTCCTACGGTTGTGGCCCTTCTCTGTGGGTATTTCTACGGTGGTGCCTCTGAAATCAGGTTCTATTTCTCTGATTTCTTGTTGCCTTCGATTCAGTATGCTATTTCTGTTGGATTCTAGGGTTTGCTTAATATTTATGAAATGTGATAGGGCTTACTGTTACTTCTCTGATAAAAATCGTTGCTTTGATTTTTTGGCCTTCGGTTCTGTGGGTTTGCCTACTGTTGGGAATTTGATTTCAATTCTTATTGAAATCTGGAACAAAACTTGATGAATTGGTGCCGGGTGTTTGTAGAACTAATCCTCTGTTCTGCCGCCCTTGGTACTGATGATGATTCCCTTTGAATCACCTTCTGGTGTAATTCGTTTGATCGATCGGTAAATGATGAAATCCGAATGGTTTGATTAAACCTGGCTCTCTGATACCAAATGTTGGGAAAATGGTCCCGAAAACACTAATAAACTTGCACAGGAATTTGCACAGGATCGAAATAATCAAACTAATATTCTTTTATTGATCAAACTGAATTCACTCTTTACAATCTTGAAATATGGTTCCTATTTATACTAGTCTAAGAGGTGCGACGAAAGGTTGCAACTCTTCATGGAACCCTTCACGAACGGTTATGTCTTTTCGAATAGATACACGCTTTCGGTTTTAACTAAGTGCTATTTGGTCCTTGCACTTTCTATAATTACATAGTCAATACAATACTTTAAACTATTTACATAATAAATCCTATACTTATGTGTTTTTGTCATTATTTCCAACAAATCTCGGATATATTAATCCATCAACAACTTTTCTTTTCCTTTTTAAACATGATTCTCGGATGTATATGTGCAGGTATGTGTTGTGAGAATAAAATAGTAAAAGCCCATTTTCCTTTTTAGCATATACGTAAATGTGTGTGCAATGTGTGCAGTGTTTGGACAGCAACCATTATAGCAGCCAATGTCATTCATTTGTATAATTTAAGGGTGTGTACACAGTGCAGGGCCGGTTCTATCATTTTTAGGCCGGGGGCATATACTTAAATAGGGGCCCTCTATATATATAAGCAATATTCGTATAAAAAATTACAGTTAAATAATATCGATTTTGTTGCACTATTATTAATGTCATGTCTTTAAAAACTTCACAATCTGTCATCGTGTAATGGTTTCATGGTGTTTTTCTAAATTTTTCCTCAATCCAAAAACCGCAAAAAAAAAAAAAATTAATATTAACATCGTATGATTATAAATTGGGTAAAAATTGCATATAATATTAAATTATATATATATTAGTAAATTGAAAAAAAGAAATTTAAATTTTAAATGATTCATAATATAAATAGTAACATATGTGTCCAAAAAATAACATCTCAAGAAATAGGTACACATCTCATTAGTATTTTTAATAATCGTATAATAAATAACATAAACCACGTGATAAACAAAATTAAAAAAATCAAACTCATTGAAAAACAAAAGTATGAATATTGATTTTGATGGATTGTATATTGATATAAAGCAAATAGACGATATCTATATATGAAAATCCAAGTGATAGTGATGAGATATAAAAAATAAAAAAAAAATGCACACAATGGGAATCAAACCCATGCCATTAGAGTTCCAATGTGAGATGACTACTAGCTGAACCAACACATTATCTGTGATTTTTTTCACGCAAAACACAAATATCCTAATACTGGACTGCTGAGCTATATTAACATATTAAATTTCTTTTGGGCCCCTAAAGTGATTGGGCCGTGGGCGGTGGACCAGGTCGGCCCTGACAGAGTGTGTAAAAGAAAGCAACAGCCCAACCCTTTTAAAAATAAATCTCGGTTGTATGCATGTATATATGTCAGCCTATTCTTTTTCCTGCAATTAAACCATGTGTGTGTCATACAGCTGTCCTTTTTCTTTCAAATAAAAGGTGATACTTATATTTATAAAGGTATTGGGATATTAGGATATAGTTAAACATAATTATGTGTAATTAATTTACATAATTCCTTAGAAAGCATGATGAGTGTTCCTATTTCATAAATAAATGAGTTCCATGATCAAGAAAATGAACTTAATTGATTATACATGCAACTTTAAGAGCATATAAATAATAAATAAGCTCGGGGCATGACTTATATGCCTTCATATATGTATTTAAGTTCAAGCAAAGCTTATAAATAACTTAATAAAGTCACACATGTCTATGAAAATGGACATAAATGCTTATAAGTTCTCAAAATCATGTCAATTAAAGTTTAAAACCTAATGTTCTTGCAATGAAAAATTTTGGACAGGTTCAGATAATTCTGAAGAAAGTAATAAAGTTTAAAGTTATTGAAAGTGCCTCAAAGTTTGTAAAGCCAAGCCAAAGCCCAGAAAGTCCAAGATTAAATCCTGAGATGTCACACCCCGTTTCCCCGGTTGGCAACGAAGCGTGACGTCGCGAAATCATAGTCATAATCAAGTGAACGACCACTATATGGACGTTTTCAAAAATACATTGATTTAACTTCAAATATAATTTTTTTACATAACCAAAATAAAGCGCAATTAGTTCGCAAATTATAGAGATTCAAATACATAACCATAATGACATTAATAATGCAACTAAATCTTCGAAGGTTTGAAAATTTAAGCGACTCCAAAAGTACAGAAGTCTTGAAATACTTCCGATGTAATGCACGTGCCTTAATTTCCTGAAAATACACGCTAAAATACGTCAACGAAATTGTTGGTGAGTTTATACGTTTACACGTAAATATGACTTGTATGGACATCCAAAGTCGAGTTTGAATTTATAAAATCATAAATTCCATGTTATGTATTTACATAAAAACCATCATGCAACCGAATCTTAATTATAAGTTTGCCCTGTGCAGTATTTACAAATGTAATACCGTAATGCTAAATATATATGCACCCCTTAGCAGTTGGAGCGACCAACCTAGGTGGGGGACATTAATCCCGATAGATCTATCCATAATATATTCGCGCTTACATAAAATGTAACTAAAGGTTCATGATCTGAGTGCTGATGAAACCACATGTGTAATACATAATAGAAATTAAGTAGTTTGTGTGTCCATATGAAAACGTAGCATGTATGTCACCCCAAACCATAATAGTGTTAAAATAGGGGCTATGAAGACTCACCGTAAATTGATGGTAACATCGAGCGCAAAAACGAAGGTTTGCATTGTTGATGAGTGATGACACCAGACACGTTTAACCGAGTCCTAAATGATAAGAGTGAATTAATAACTCCCATATATATGATAATACGTATGTATAAAGGTTTTATGTTTTAAATAACCCAACTTTACCAGTTTTTAAATAAAACCCATTTAATACGTCAAGTTTATATATATATATATATATATATATGTATATATATATATATATATATATATATATAATTTTCCAGATTTTTAAAGGTTTTTCGGCCTACTTTGATGTTGTTTTCGACCAAGCTCCAAAACAATTTGAGTTTTGACTTTCATAGACATAAACTACTCTATACAAAGAATTTTTAAAATTAAGAATGACCATTTTTTGAGGTGTTTAGGTTGGGGAAAAAGCTCGTTAAAAACCATATGTCGGCCATATTTAAGCTATCAAACTTTCGGGTTCCCAAATAATATCTGGGGGTTCTAAACTCTATATTAAATTATGAAAACCTCCAGATTTTTAGTTAAGACATAGATTAAACTTTTGAGACAAGAATCAACTCATTTCGTTAAATTATGAATTATTTTTCAAAGTCGATGTAATATTTCTACTTGTATAAAAGGTTATAAAACACATTTATATAACTTGTTTTCATAATATTTATACTTACATAATGTGTTTATATATTTATAAACATATTTGAAGAAAACAAACTTAAAAACAAAACTAGTGATTTTTAAACTTGAGTTTTTATGAAACTTGTTGTTGGTGATTATATATATTATGCAAGACTTATATGAACATAAATACAAGAGATTATAAGTTAGTATTTACTTACTTTGGGGTATTAGAAGTATAGAAATGAGTAGAAGTTGAAACTTTTGAAGAACGCACCAAGAACACTTGAAATATTTCAAGAACAACAAAGTTGCAATTTTTTTTGGCTTTCAGAGCCTTGTGGCCTGATCTTGCAAGGGAGGAGAGGAGAGAATTTTGAATTCTAGATGTGAAGAATGAAGTGAAATTGGGGTCTCCATTTATAGATTAGAAAAGGTGAAGAAATGATGAAAAATTGGAGGCTAAGTGCACCTTTTAGCGAAATGATTGTGTTTAAAGTTGATTTTGATGGTGAATGGGTTAAGTAATAAAAAATTGAAGTCAATCTCTAGTATTTGTACTATGAGGCCGGCCATAGGGTTGTATTTCCATGTATTTTACCTTTTTTTGTATAAATTTATTTAGAATGTATTCTTGTATTTCCCTTTCTATGTAAATTCATAAATACTTTTGGAATGCATTTATTTAATGAATTGATTTAGTCTTGCATAATTAATGTTAAGTAAGTGTATTAATGCATGATTAGTGTCACTAATCATAATTTAATTATGTACTTAGTTGAATTAATCCATCGTATCGCAAATCGATCGGATTAATTAATTTTCCGATTCATAGCACCGATGAAATTGTTTCTAATTGAATTGAATTTCCTTATGAATTTTGTTAGTCACTTTGATTAATTGCTAATAATCACTGATTAGGTTATAATTGTCTAGTAAATACTGATTAGGTTATAGTTGCTAACCTGGTTTAGTGCCGGTTGTTGCAGTCTCCCCAAGTTAAGGGAATTTCGTCCAGAAATTAGCTCGTGTTCTCCACTGCTTGAGCATTTGAAAACAGATGAGGGTATTTTTCCTGAAACTGATCTTCGCGTTCCCATGTAAACTCAGGACCTCACTTAAAGTTCCATCTAACTTTTATTATTGGGATTCGGTTGTACTTTAGTTTCTTGACTTCTCGGTCCATTATTTCTACGGGTTGTTCAATGAAGTTCAACTTATCATCTAGTTCCAGTTTGTCCATGGGTATGACGAGTGTTTCATCAGACATGCACTTCTTGAGGTTGGACACGTGGAAGGTATTATGTACATTACTTAGCTCTTGGGGCAGATCAAGTCTGTAGGCTACCAGGCCAATTCTTTTGGAAATCTTGAATGGTCCAATATATCAAGGATTGAGTTTTCCTCATTTTCCAAAACGGATTACACCTTTCCAAGGAGAGACTTTCAGCATTACTTGATCTCCCTCCTAGAATTCCAAATCCTTCGGTCTAACATCTGCATAGCTATTCTGTTGATCCCGTGCGATCTTTAATCGGTTCTGAATCTGGACTATCTTTTCTGTAGTCTCCTGGATGATCTCGGGTCCATTGATCTGGCTATCTCCTATCTCAGCCCAACAAAGCGGTGACCAACACTTTCGCCCATAAAGTGCCTCGAATGGAGCATTCTTAATACTCGAATGGTAGCTGTTGTTATAGGAAAACTCAACTAATGGCAGATGTCTATCCCAACTTTTTCCAAAGTCGATAACACATGCCCTTAGCATGTCCTCCAATGTCTGAATCGTTCTTTCACTCTGACCATCCGTCTGTGGGTGATATGTCGTGCTCATGTCCAGGCATGTACCCAACGCCTCTTGTAACGATTACCAAAATCTTGATGTGAACCGACTGTCTCTATCACTCTGAACCTTGATGGTTTCTGGATTTTTGGACTGTGAGCCCGAACCTTTCCCTGACTTGTCCTCCCATTCTCTCTTGTTCTCTCCTGCTTTGGCCTTATTCCTTCGGGCCACATGATCCATCAAGTTATTCGCCATTCGGATGGCGCTCTGGATTGTGGTGGGGTTTGAGGCAGTGATGTTGCCTTGGATTTGAGGGGTGAGTCCCCAAATGTAGTGTTTGATCTTCTTGTACTCGGGTGTCACCATCTATGGGCATAGTAGGCTTAATTCATGGAAACAATTAGCGTACCTAGCGACATCCGTTCCCTTCATAGCAAGATTCTAGAACTTAGATTCCATCTTTTGCAGTTCGTTTCTAAGGCAATACTTATCTGTCATCATTTGCTTCAACTCAGTCCAGGCGAGTTGGTAAGCCGTGTCAATTCCCATAGACTGAGCATATGAATTCTGCCAAGTCAAAGCGCCATCTTGAAGAGTGTAGGTAGCGAACTTGACCTTCTCATCCTCGATACAGCCACTAACGCGGAACACCGACTCCAGTTTCTCGAACCAGTGAACCAGTCTGACAGCGCCTTCTGTCCCATTAAAGTATTAAGGCTTACAACTTAAGAAAATCCCTTAATACCACACCTTTTCGGGGTTGAGTCAGAGCCTCCCGTAGTGCGGCTAGCTCCTCCATGGGTTCTTCCTCTGATTCTTCCATTGGGTCTTCTTCTTCAGAGGGGTCTTCTTCTTCTGATGGGTCCTCCTCTACGAACACCTCCGTGACCTCCAGGCTTAAAGGGGCGTACTCGTCTTCGGAGTCAGATAGGATGATGATTGTGTTGTTTGACATGTTTCTACTATCAAGGACCATTCATAGTCTTTTACTTAGTTACAAAAGTATCTTTCAAAAATCAGTAAAAGTTAAGTGTAGTTATAGTCTAGAGTACTAATGCAACCTAGTTCACTACAACTATGGCTCTGATACGAATCTGTCACACCCCGTTACCCCGGTTGGCAACGAAGCGTGACGTCGCGAATGCATAATCATAATCAAGTGAACGACCACTATATGGATGTTTTCAAATTTACATTGATTTATCTTCAAATATAAATATTCTTTTACATAACCAAAATAAAGCGTAATTAGTTCGCAACTTACAGAGATTCAAACCATAACCATAATGACATTAATAATGCAATTAAATCTCCGAATGTTTGAAAATTTATGCGACTCCAAAAGTACGGAAGCCTTGAAATACTTTCGATGTAGTGCACGTGCCTTAATTTCATGAAAATACACGCTAAAATACATCAACAAAACTATTGGTTAGTTCATAGGTTTACACGTAAATATGACTTGTATGGACATCAACAGTTGAGTTTGAATTTATAAATTCATAAATTCCATGTTATGTATTTACATAAAAACCATCATGCAACCGAAACTTAACTATGAGTTTGCCCTGTGCAGTATTCTCCAATGTAATACCGTAATGTTAAATATATATGCACCCCTTAGCAGTGGGAGCGACCAACCAAGGTGGGGGACATTAATCCTGATAGATATATCCATAATATAATCGCGTTTACATAAAATATAACCAACTGTTCATGATCTGAGGGCTGATGGAACCACATGTACAATACATAACATAATTGAAGTAGTTTCTGTGTCCATATGAAAACGTAGCATGTATATCACCCCAAAACATAACAGTGTGAAAATAGGGGCTATGAAGACTCACCGTAAGTTGATGGTAAAATCGAGCGCAAAAACGAACGTTTGCCTTGTTGATGAGTGATGACACCGGACGCGTTTAACCGAGTCCTAAATGATATGAGGGACTTAATAACTCTCATATATATGATAATACGTATGTATAAAGGTTTTTATGTTTTAAATCACCCAACTTTACAAGTTATATATATATATATATATATATATATATATATATATATATATATATATATATATATATATATATATATATATATATATATATGTATTGTTGGAACTTATGTGTGAATTTCTCCCACATAGGTAATACATAGTTAAAATGATTTACTTATAATCCAAATCCAATTAAAGTTATCCAAACAATTTGACATCTTGGATTGGATCAAGGACTTGACATATACATATGGATATTTAATGGTTAAAAGATGGCCTTGGGCCTTGGGGCTCTTGGGGTCTCGGATCATGAACGGGCGACCCGAATACCCATGGTCGGTTAATTCGGTTGGCGGTTGGCGGTTGGAAAGACAGTTACAGAAAACATCTATATATATGTCTAATCTGTCCGTTTTTTGCACAGAATCATTTTTTTTCACCCTCCACAAAAAATCGTCCCTTTGGTTTCTATCTGGAAAATATGGGTTCGTTTGTCATCACGAAGACATACGAGATTCGCTAGATTCGAATATTTATTTCGAATTGATTGTTGTATCCTCTAGACGGAAGCAAATTCTGTTTAAGGACACTGAAAAATTGCAAACCTCAATCTTTTACTGCTTCAACGATTTCGTCGATAACAAGTTAGTAATTTATGTTACTGATATTCCAGTGAATTTGTATATGTAGTTTACTGTACTTCTAACAATCTTAAACAGAATTTTAATTTAGATTCTGTGATGGATCAAACGATCTTAAAATCTGATGTGGAGAAACCCGAGAAATTCAAAGGCTCGGATTTTCGTCGTTGGCAACAGAAAATGTTGTTTTATTTGACAACATTAAAAGTATCAAACTGTGAATTCATAATTCATGCAATTCAATCACATTAACAACTTATGAACAACAATCATACACAATCTATTGAATGATTAAGAGAGAAAATATTACATTGAGTTTTCGGCTTTCTTGCAAAGCAATCTTCTTCTCTCTCTATTGTTTTAATCATATGTGTATGTGTAATCTGAGATTTCTGGCAGCAGCTACAAACGAAACCATACACTTCTATTTATACACAATACACAAGTATTGTGTATTTACACATATAACCCCTAATCTATTGAGTATTTACAATTATATACAATATAATTGTTTCATCTCTATTATTTATTCCCAACATTCTCCTCCTTAGAGATGAACACAATTATTAAAAGTACTATTCATTTCAGCTCTACAAATATTGTCCCTAACAATCTCCCCCTTAGAGATGAAATCAATTTTCTGATAAAAGATTATTTCAGGGACTTTTTCGTGAATATTCTTCTTTTCTTTATTTGTCTCTCTCTGATCTTCATATCTCTTCTTCTCTGTTCTTCTCTAGTGTTGTATTTTCTTGTCAGAACACTCCCCCTTGAATCATGAATAGCTTTTTAATTCTCTCCCTTGATTAATTCTTTTGATATGATGTAGCAATTGTCTTCAGTTGACTTCAATCTACTCAACTGTTGTCTCTGAACTTCTCCCCCTCATGATGATCATAAGAATTCTGAAAATCATGCAAAATATTTAGAGACATTAATTCATTGAAGTTTACAGTAGCAGAAATACAACAACAATTTCAATTTCAAAATATTACAAATTGACTTTCTCCCCCTCAAACTGATATCCTCTCCCCCTATACAAAACCAACCTATCTCACTTATCCTCAAAAATTTTACTCCCCCTCGAATTGATACTATATCTTTTTAGAACAAAAACAAAGCTTTACAACTTTGGGGAAAATGAAACACATTCATTTTGTGAGAAAACGATTCCAGGTCCACATAGGATTCCTGTTTGCACAATAGACAAAATCTATGTGACCTACTTTCAGCGCTGGCGTGATGTTAACACTGGTAGGATTTCCAAATAGTCATCGTGAAATCCTTTATCTTGAAAGAATCACTCTTATTTGTTCCGGCTTAGTCACTTTGGACTAGCAGTTTATAGTCACGCAGACTGTCAGACTCGATATGTCCTAAAAGTGTATGTAATCAGCTCTAGACACAATGTGCATAAAATGAAATTGAAGACCGGAGCAACTGTCTTCCTTGTTTCAATATCAATAATATCCAAATGATATATCGATAGAAATGTGTTATATCTCTGTGATTATTGAAACAGAAATCTTTTTAGAGATAACTGAGTAGTTGGTGGGGTTAAGTGCATGGGTCACTGGGTCCATGACGTCTTTTTCAATATCAAGTTGCCTAGGGCTTGATAGATTATGTGGATTACCCAGCCGACACAGTGTAGGTAGGATTTTATTTTCTTTTAATCCTTTCTCAACTCTCAGCACGCAGCATTTTTCAACTAAGCTCCCTCCGGCTCACTTTTGAGAAATAAATTCAGTCAGATTTATAGCAAAAATATGATCTGATGCACCACCATCTCCTTTAATATATTCCTCTCGTTTGTATTTTACCTCTGCTTGACCCTGTCAGTATCCCGAGATAACTGACACTTCTCAACTAAAAGACCTAAAGAACCCTCACCCATAAAAACTATAGAAGGTTTGCTCCTTGGGTAGGTCTTCCGGTTCTGGTTAGACCATAGAAGCGATATTTATGCCTATCACACAGATTGGTGCATAATCGGAGTCAGCAAAAATATTTTCAGTTTTGAAGCTCATGGGATATCATGAAATTCAGCTCAGATAATCTAAGAGATGATATTCAAAATGAATTTGGAATGATGATTTGGGAGATATCAGAATGAAATGGAAAATCTGATATATGATTTTGAAATGAATCAGATTTTCATGAAAGAATTAGCACTTTGGAGAATTTGTTGGGAGAATAAAAAAATATATGGGAGACACAAGAAGAAAATCTCTAAAGAAATGAGATTATAAAAATCAAAGAGATTAGACCAATTAATCTCAATGATAGATTCAGAGTGTCACACCCCGTTACCCCGGTTGGCAACGAATCGTGACGTCGCGGAAGCGTAACCATAATCATAATGAACGACCACTATATGGACGTTTTCAAAAAATACATCGATATAACTTTAAAAGATAGAAAAGTTTTACATAACCCGAAAATGATAAAGAGTAGTTCGCAAGATACAAAGATTTAAATACATAATTAAATTATCCAAAATAATGCAATGAAATCTCCGACGGTTTGAAATTGAGTGCGACTCCTTAAGTGCGGAAGCTTGAAAATACTACCGATGTGATGGACTTGCCTTAATTTCCTGAAAATACACGCTAAAATACGTCAACAAAAATTGTTGGTGAGCTCATAGGTTTACACGTAAATCTGACTTGTATGGACAACAATAATAGAGATTGAATTTATAAAATCATAAATTCCATGTTATGTATTACATATAAACCATCATGCAACCGAAGCTTAATTAAAATGAGTTTGTCCTGTGCAGTATCCCCGACTTTAATACCGTGTGTTGAATATATATGCACTCGCTGTTAGCCGACCCGAACTAACCCGAGTGGGGGATATGACTCCCAATAGATCTATCCACAATATATTCCCGCTTACAAATAAATGCAATTAACGGTTCATGATATAAGGGCTGATGGAACCACATGTGTAATACATAATAGAAATGAAGATATTTTCGTGTCCATATAAAAACTAAGCATGTATTTCATCCCCAAAACATAACAGTGTGAAAATAGGGGCTATGAGAACTCACCGAGATTGCGATGGCAAAAACGATGTAAAAAGCTATTTAGCGTAAATGGATGGATGACGCGTCGAGTGAGTTTAATCGAGTCCTAAATGATAATAAGGACTTAATATCTCTAATATATGATGATATATATATTTATAGATTTTTATGTCTTAAATCACCCAACATTACAAGTTTATAAATAAAATCCGCTTAAAACGTCAAGTTTATATATATATATATATATATATATATATATATATATATATATATATATATATATATATATATATATATATATATATATATATATATAATTTTACAGCTTTTTCGGAGGTTTTTCGGCCTACTTTGAGGCTGTTTTTGACCAAGCTCCAAAATATTTTAGACTTTGGTTTTCTAGGACATTAAACTACTATATACAAAGGATTTTTAGAATCAAGAACGGCCAGTTTTTGAGATTTTTAGGATGGTGAAAAAGCTCGTTAAAAACCCTATGTTGACCATTTTTGAGCTGTCAACCTTTCGGTTTCCCAAATAATTTCTGGAGGTCTTAAACTCCAAAATAAATTATGAAAACTTCCAGATCTATAGTTAAGACATAGATCTAACTTTTGAGACAAGAATCAACTTATTTCGTTAAGTTATGAATTAGTTATGATTTTTCAAAGTCAGTGTAAATTTTCTGCCGAAAATCCGTAGTTTATAAACTTGAAATAGTTTATGATTCTTGTTGTTTATTCAAAGACTACTTGTATAAAAGTTATAAAAGTTATAAAACACATATATATCACATGTTTTCATAATATTAACATTTTTATTATGTGTTCATATATTCATAAACATATTTATAGAAACAACTTAAAAACAAAAACTAGAAATTTATAAACTTGAGTTTTTATGAAACTTGTTGTTGTTGGTGATTATATATATTATGCAAGACTTATATAAACATAAATGTATGATGAAATAAGTTAGTATTTACTTACTTTGATGTTTTTAGAAGAATGGAAATGAGTAGAAGGTTGGATCTTCAAAGGTTTCACCAAGAACACCTTGCAAATGAAGAACACTTGAAAGAAAAGTTTCTGTGGAGTATGTGTGTGTGTGTGTGGCCGGTTTCTAGAGAGAAGAAGGAGAGATTTTTGGTGTGAAACTTATGAAGGAGTTTGTCTCTATTTATAGAGGAAAAGAAGCCTTTCAAAGTGGAGGTGGAGTGTAAGATCTATCTTGAATTGAAAGGAGATGGTGTTGGAGGATTTGATTGTGATTGAGCAAGGTTGATGAAAATAATATATGGAGGTTTTGTACCTCCTAGTGGCCGGCCTCAAGGTCAAAATTATGAGGTATTTTCATTTTTTTTGTATAAATGTATTTAGAATGTATTCTTGTATTTCCCTTTTCTTGTAAATTCATAAATACTTTTTGGATGCATTGTTTTAATGAATTGTTTAAGTCTTGCATAATTAATGTTAAGTAATTGTATTAGTGTATGATTAGTGTCACTAATCATAATTTAATTATGTACTTAGTTGAATTAATCCCTCATATCGCAAATTGTTCGGATTAATTGATTTCCCGATTCATCGCACCGATAAATTTGATTCTAATTGAGTTGAATTTTCTAATAAACCTTGTTAATCACTTGATTAATTTCTAATGACCGCTGATTATGCTATAATTGACTATTAAATACAGATTAGGTCATTGTTGCTAACCTGGTTTAGTGCCGGATGTTACAGTCTCCCCCTGTTAAGGGAATTTCGTCCTGAAATTAGCTCGTGTTCTCCACTGCTTGAGTATTTGAGAACAGCTGAGGGTATTTTTCTCGGAACTGATCTTTGCGTTCCCATGTAAACTCAGGACCTCGCTTAGACTTCCATCTGACTTTTATTATCGGGATCCGGCTGTGCTTTAGTTTCTTGACTTCTCGGTCCATTATATCCACGGGCTTTTCAATGAAGTTCAACTTATCGTCTAACTCCAGCTCGTCCATGGGTATAATGAGTGATTCATCAGCTAGACACTTCTCAAGATTGGACACGTGGAAGGTATTATGAATGTTACTAAGCTCTGAGGGCAGATCGAGTCGGTAAGCTACCGGGCCAATTCTTTTGGTGATCTTGAATGGTCCGATATAACGAGGATTGAGTTTTCCTCGTTTCCCAAAACGGATTACGCCCTTCCAAGGCGAGACTTTCAACATTACTTGATCTCCCTCTTGAAATTTCAAATACTTCCGTCGAACATCGGCATAGCTATTCTGTCGATCCCGTGCGATCTTTAATCGATTTTGAATCTGGGCTATCTTTTCTGTAGTCTCTTGGATGATCTCAGGTCCATTAATCTGACTATCTCCTACCTCAGCCCAACAAAGTGGTGATCGACACTTTCGTCCGTAGAGTGCCTCCAATGGGGCGGTCTTAATACTTGAGTGATAGCTGTTGTTATAGGAAAACTCAACTAATGGCAGGTGCCTGTCCCAACTTTTGCCAAAGTCGATAACGCATGCCCTCAGCATGTCTTCCAAAGTCTGAATCGTCCTTTCACTCTGACCATCCGTTTGCGGGTGGTAGGCTGTGCTCATATCTAGACGTGTACCCAGTGCTTCTTGCAATGACTGCCAAAATCTTGATGTGAACCAGCTGTCCCTGTCTGATATAATTGATACTGGCACTCCATGCCTTGAGACGACTT
Source organism: Centrapalus pauciflorus (assembly GCA_020465985.1). Classification (NCBI taxonomy): domain Eukaryota; kingdom Viridiplantae; phylum Streptophyta; class Magnoliopsida; order Asterales; family Asteraceae; genus Centrapalus; species Centrapalus pauciflorus. The sequence goes on from JAANYP010002287.1 coordinate 447,912, forward strand.
CTTTAAGACAAATTTCTGTTAACTTATCCATCTTATCAGTCTCCTTGATTGGCAGGAAGTGTGCGGTTTTGGTAAGTCGATCCACAATCACCAAAATAGTGTCATAACCTGCAGAAGTCTTCGGCAACTTGGTGATTAAATCCATGGTGATGTTCTCCCACTTCCACTGGGGTATTTCTGGTTGAACTAGCAATCCTGATGGTTTTTGGTGTTCAGCCTTAACCTTCAAACATGTTAATCACTTGCTGACATAGGTAGCAATGTCAGCCTTCATGTTTGGCCACCAGTATATTCCCTTCAAGTCGTGGTACATCTTATCTGACCCTGGATGAATAGCATATCTTGTTTTATGCCCTTCATCCATGATCAGCTTCTTTAGTCCTCCGAATTTTGGTAGCCAAATTCTGCCCATGAAGTACCGACATCCATCTGGCTTGATTTCAAATTGCTTATCCATACCTCTCAAGGCTTCATCCAGTATATTACCCTCATTGACTGCTTCTTCTTGTGCCTCGCGAACTTGAGAGTTTAGGTTTGACTGTACAGTCATGACCAAAGCTCGGACTCTCAATGGCTTAACCCGTTCCTTTCGGCTCAGGGCTTCAGCTACAACATTCGCCTTCCCCGGATGATAACGAATTTCGCAGTCACAATCACTAAGCAGCTCAACCCAACGACGTTGCCTCATATTTAACTCTTTCTGATTCAGGATATGCTGAAGGCTTTTATGGTCTGTGAACACCGTACACTTAGTTCCGTACAGGTAGTGCCTCCATATTTTGAGAGCAAACACCACTGCTCCAAGCTCCAAGTCATGAGTCGTATAGTTCACCTCGTGAATTTTGAGCTGTCGTGATGCGTAAGTAATGACTTTATCCCTTTGCATGAGCACACAACCTAATCCATTGTGTGAGGCATCACAGTAGACCATAATATTTTCAGTTCCTTCAGGTAAGGACAGAATTGGTGCACTATATAATCTTTGCTTTAACTGCTGAAACGCCTTTTCCTGCTCTTCACCCCAGACATATTTTACATCCTTCCGAGTCAACTCTGTTAGGGAACCTGCTATCTTTGATAAGTTTTCAATAAATCGCCTATAATAACCGGCAAGTCCTAGAAATTGGCGAATTTCAGTGGGAGTTCTAGGAATCGCCCAGTTCTTTATGGCCTCGATTTTTTATGGTTCAACTTGGATTCCCTGGCTGTTGATCACGTGTCCAAGGAATTTAACTTCTCGCAACCAAAATTCACATTTTGAAATTTTGGCGTATAACTGTTCCTTCTCTAACAACTCTAAGATCAGCTTGAGATGTTGTTCATGCTCCTCCTTATTTCTGGAATAGATGAGGATATCGTCTATGAACACTATTACAAATTTGTCCAGATACGGTTTACACACTCGATTCATGAGGTCCATGAATACGGCTGGTGCGTTGGTCAAACCGAATGGCGTCACCTAGAATTCGTAATGTCCATAACGAGTTCTGAATGCTGTCTTGGGAATGTCTTCTTCCCGAACCTTTACTTGATGATAACCGGATCGCAGATCAATCTTAGAGTAGAAGCTAGATCCCTGTAGTTGGTCAGACAGATCGTCAATTCTGGGAAGGGGGTAGCGGTTCTTTACTGTCAACTTGTTTAGCTCTCGGTAGTCTATGAACATTCTGAAGGATCCGTCTTTCTTTTTCACGAACAAGACCGAAGCTCCCCAAGGTGAGGAACTTGGTCGAATGAATCCTTTATCCATCAACTCTTGTAATTGATTGGATAGCTCTTGCATTACAGAAGGAGCGAGTCTAAATGGGGCTTTTGCGACCGGTGCAGCTCCCGACACCAAATCGATTTGAAACTCCACTTGCCTAGTTGGCGGAAGTCCAGGCAAATCTTCCGGGAAGACCTTCAGATAGTCACAAACCACTGGAATATCCTCGAGTCGTTGCTCCTCCGACTCTTTTTATGCAATCTGTACTAATACCGCATGGCAACCTTTTCTAAGGCACTTTAATGTTCTTAGGCCGGATATTACATTCAGCTGACGGTTCTTTCTTTCCCCTTGGACTGTTAGGACCTTCTTCTTGTGGAGTGGTATCCGTACCACTTTCTTACCGCACAAAATCTCGGCATGATTGTGTGACAACCAATCCATGCCAATTACTACATCAAAACTTTCGAGTTCTATAGGCATCAGGTCTATCTTAAAGGGATGATCTGCCAGCTTCAGTGTGCATTCCTTAATAATACTACTTGCCTCTATTATTTTACCGTCAGCCAGTTCTATAGTATAAGAGTTGTCTAAGGGAAAAGGAGTGGCATTCAATTTCTTACTAAACTTATCAGATATAAAGCTCCTATCAGCCCCAGTATCAAAGAGTACGTAAGCGTAAATGTCATTTAAAAGAAACGTACTTGATACCACATGGGGATCCTGACGAGCGTCACCTGCTCCTAACACAAAAGCTATCCCCTGAGCTCCTCCACCATTCCTCAACTTCGGGCACTCACTCCTTAAGTGCCCGGTAGCTCCACATTCATAGTAGCCTCTCTGATTGCCGCCATTGACACCCGGGGTTCCAAATTTACAGTCCTTGGCCACATGACCAATACGTTTGCATTTTCCACAAGGGGTTGGGCAGGGACCCTTGTTGTGATGAAAGGTGCATTGGGTGCAGAAAGGCTTGGTACCTGTGTAGCCCTTCCTTGACTCAACTCCTGCTACATAAGCCTTGATGGTCTCGGGCTTCTTGGATTGCGAGCCCGTATTCCTCCCGGACTTGTCCTCCCATTTCCTCTTGTTTTCCCCGGCCTTGGCTTCGAGTCTCCGGGACACTTGATCCATAAGGTTGTTGGCCATTCTAATGGCGTCCTGAATGGTGGTTGGGTTGGAGGCAGTGACATTGCCTTAAATTTGAGGAGCGAGTCCCCAAATGTAACGCTCGATTTTCTTATATTCAGGGGTCACCATCTGAGGGCACAAAATACTTAGTTCGTGGAATCGGTTGGTGTACCCAGCTACATCCGTTCCCTTCATAGCCAGATTCCAAAATTCTGACTCCATCTTCTGTAGCTCATTCCTCGGGCAATACTCATCGATCATCATATGCTTTAACTCGGTCCAGGCGAGTTGGTAAGCTGCATCAATCCCCACAGACTGGGTATACGAGTTCCACCAAGTCAAGGCGCTGTCTTGCGGAGTGTGGGTGGCGAACTTTACCTTCTCTCCTTTAATGCATTCGCTAACACGGAAGACAGACTCCAACTTTTCGAACCATCGTACTAATCCGACGACTCCTTCAGTTCAATTGAAGTATCGGGGCTTGCAACTCAAAAATCCCTTAATTCCACAACCTTTTGGGTGGGTTTCAGTTCCTCCCGTGGTGCGGCTAGCACCACCATCTCCATTAGATGAACTGTTCCGGTTTGTCTCATAAGTGGCTATAGCAGCAGCCACTCTTTGTGCAACTAGTTCCTCAATTTCGGCAGCGTTCATAACTCGTCTTGGCGGCATTAGCTTAAAGTTTAAAGAAAAGAGCATAGTGTAAGAAGTTGAATCTTAAAGATGTAAATTTTTCTTAAGGCATAACACTATAATCATCAAACACAATTTCATAAATAACTTGCAATATTCATTAATCGTTCATAACTTTCTTACAATGGGCGGGTTATTACCCAAAATTTTTGTCCTATACTATTACATAATATTTTTCCTAATATTACAAGGATAGATAAAGGGTACTAAGTGTGAGAGTGATCAGGGGTCTCTCCCTTCTCTATCGCATTGAGGCGCTGAGTCAGCTCCTCGATACGAGCTTGGCTTTCGACTAGTTGCTGCCGAAGCTCATTCAGGCCACCCTGTTGGATGGTGAGAGCATGCTGGTTAACCCAGTATAAATTGGAGTTCTGAATCTCCTCCCACTCCAGACGGACAGTCAATTCTCCAATATCCTGGTTAAGTAACCGGATTTGGAGGTCATGACGGCAAGACCATGCTACTAATAGGGGTACGGTCTGATCAGTCGTCTCCTGGGTGAGTGGTGGGATCGGTGCGGAGGATGGTCCTCCGACCTCGTACTGGGAAGGGATTCCTTCCTCTTGCCTCCACTCACGGAGGGTCTCAGGCATCCATCCCCATCTTCGGGCGTCTACCTGTTGGTGCTGTGGTGGGGGATTTGGTTGGGGAGTCAATATGGGAATAGACTCCCGTCTCGGCGTGATCACCCTATTTCGAGGTGTGTACAACATCTTAGGGCCGTTTCGGTAAGGGCGGTACGGCTTGAATGATGGCTCTGCCGGGTGGTATGGAATGCGGGCGGGGACTGCTGGGGGCGGTGGATCCTCTCCGTTGTCATCTTCTTCCATAGGTTCCTCTTCTGACTCCTCCATTGGTTCTTCGGAGGGGTCTTCTTCTTCAGATGGTTCTCCTTCAGTGAAAACATCAGTGACTTCGAGGCTCATAGGGGTGTACTCATCCTCTGAATCTGACAAGATGATGGTCTCTGGGTGGGACATGTTTTCTGCTATCAAGGTCCATGCATAGTCTTTTAGTTAGTTACAAGATATATTCAAAATCAGTAAAACTTAAGTGCAGTTATAGTCTAGGGTACTAATGCAACGTAGTTCACTATAACTATGGCTCTGATACCAATCTGTCACACCCCGTTACCCCGGTTGGCAACGAAGTGTGACGTCGCGGAAGCGTAACCATAATCATAATGAACGACCACTATATGGACGTTTTCAAAAAATACATCGATATAACATTAAAAGATAGAAATGTTTTACATAACCCGAAAATGATAAAGAGTAGTTCGCAAGATACAGAGATTTAAATACATAATTAAATTATCCAAAATAATGCAATGAAATCTCCGACGGTTTGAAATTGAGTGCGACTCCTTAAGTGCGGAAGCTTGAAAATACTACCGATGTGATGGACTTGCCTTAATTTCCTGAAAATACACGCTAAAATACGTCAACAAAAATTGTTGGTGAGCTCATAGGTTTACACATAAATCTGACTTGTATGGACAACAATAATAGAGATTGAATTTATAAAATCATAAATTCCATGTTATGTATTACATATAAACCATCATGCAACCGAAGCTTAATTAAAATGAGTTTGCCCTGTGCAGTATCCCCGACTGTAATACCGTGTGTTGAATATATATGCACTCGTTGTTAGCCGACCCGAACTAACCCGAGTGGGGGATATGACTCCCAATAGATCTATCCACAATATATTCGCGCTTACAAATAAATGCAATTAACGGTTCATGATATAAGGGCTGATGGAACCACATGTGTAATACATAATAGAAATTAAGATATTTTCATGTCCATATAAAAACTAAGCATGTATTTCATCCCCAAAACATAACAGTGTGAAAATAGGGGCTATGAGAACTCACCGAGATTGCGATGGCAAAAACGAGCGTAAAAGCTATTTAGCGTAAATGGATGGATGATGCGTCGAGTGAGTTTAATCGAGTCCTAAATGATAATAAGGACTTAATATCTCTAATATATGATGATATATATATATTTATAGATTTTTATGTCTTAAATCACCCAACATTACAAGTTTATAAATAAAATCCGCTTAAAACGTCAAGTTTATATATATATATATGTATAATTTTCCAGCTTTTTCGGAGGTTTTTCGGCCTACTTTGAGGCTGTTTTTGACCAAGCTCCAAAATGTTTTAGACTTTGGTTTTCTAGGACATTAAACTACTATATACAAAGGATTTTTAGTATCAAGAAAGGCCATTTTTCGAGATGTTTAGGTTGGTGAAAAAGCTCGTTAAAAACCCTATGTTGGCCATTTTTGAGCTGTCAAACTTTTGGTTTCCCAAATATTTTCTGGAGGTCTTAAACTCCAAAATAAATTATGAAAACTTCCAGATCTATAGTAAAGACATAGATCTAACTTTTGGTACAAGAATCAACTTATTTCGTTTAGTTATGAATTAGTTATAATTTTTCAAAGTCGATGTAAATTTTCTGCCGAAAATCCGTAGTTTATAAAAGTTATAACTTGAAATAGTTTATGATTCTTGTTGTTTATTCAAAGACTACTTGTATAAAAGTTATAAAAGTTATAAAACACATATATATCACATGTTTTCATAATATTAACATTTTTATTATGTGTTCATATATTCATAAACATATTTAAAGAAACAACTTAAAAACAAAAACTAGAAATTTATAAACTTGAGTTTTTATGAAACTTGTTGTTGTTGGTGATTATATATATTATGCAAGACTTATATAAACATACATGTATGATGAAATAAGTTAGTATTTACTTACTTTGATGTTTTTAGAAGAATGGAAATGAGTAGAAGGTTGGATCTTCAAAGGTTTCACCAAGAACACCTTGCAAATGAAGAACACTTGAAAGAAAGGTTTTTGTGGAGTATGTTAGTCTGTGTGGCCGGTTTCTAGAGAGAAGAACGAGAGATTTTTGGTGTGAAAATTATTAAGGAGTTTTTCTCTATTTATAGAGGAAAAGAAGTCTTTCAAAATGGAGGTGGAGTGTAAGATCTATCTTGAATTGAAAGGAGATGGGGTTGGAGGATTTGATTGTGATTGGGCATGGTTGATGAAAATAAAATATGGAGGTTTTGTACCTCCTAGTGGCCGGCCTCAAGGTCAAAATTATGAGGTATTTTCATTTTTTTTGTATAAATGTATTTAGAATGTATTTTTGTATTTCCCTTTTCTTGAAAATTCATAAATACTTTTTGGATGCATTGTTTTAATGAATTGTTTTAGTCTTGCATAATTAATGTTAAGTAATTGTATTAGTGTATGATTAGTGTCACTAATAATAATTTAATTATGTACTTATTTGAATTAATCCCTCATATCGCAAATTGATCGGATTAATTGATTTCCCGATTCATCGCACCGATGAATTTGATTCTAATTGAGTTGAATTTTCTAATAAACCTTGTTAATCACTTGATTAATTTCTAATGACCACTGATTAGGCTATAATTGACTATTAAATACAGATTAGGTCATTATTGCTAACCTGGTTTAGTGCCGGATGTTACACAGAGATTCATAAAAAAATTTCTTTTCAGCTCAAACACTCTTTTATGTGTGTATCAAATATTTTCGTGAATAATTACACACAATTTTGAAAAATGTCATTGTCAAAGAACGTCTGAAACTCCCTTGGAAATAAGCACAAAAAGTTAGTCAACTCATAGAAATTAATCAGGAGCAAAAAATTGTAAAATAAAACACCCTCTTTATCAATATAGCTTCAGAGTTGAATGCAGGACAGGAATTCCAGAAATATTTGTCTTTTAGACTCAGGTTCTAATATGAAGTGATTAGAAACCATTTGTCGCGGAAGCTCTGGTTTTAGTCTGAAGTAACTGAAAACCATTAGCTTGAGTTCTGTACTGAGAAGTACAAAAGCCATTTCCAATGAAGATCGGGTTCTAGTTTGATATGCCTAAAAATCATTCTGGGTTCTACTATGATGTGAGTAGAAACCTTTTGAACTGAAGAACGGGTCCTGAACTGAATTGAACAGGAGCCATTGTTGAATGGAAGAACGGGTTCTTATCAGAAATGATAAGAAACCTATAACCTGCAAAATTTAAGATGTCTTTGGTATCTAAACAGATTTGGATCCAGACTTGTTAGCGCTCTTGGGTACCCATTTAAAAACAGGTTTTGGTACCCACTTATACTCGGGTTTAGGTACCCATTGCTGATTATAATTATCAGCTTCTTTTTCAAAAGCAGAGTTACAAATTTCTTTGAGTATTTGAAAATTTAATATCTGAGTGTCTAAAGAAACTTGACTTTGAATTATTAGAATTTTCTGAACTCTTCTTCCTGAAAAACTGTCCGCTTCTGGCCTGTTTTTGGTAATACGTGGTCTTTTTCTTTGAAAATGTTTTCTGATTAGATGGACCAGTATTTCCAAAAACGTTAGAAACATTAGGCTTTGAAGATTCACCTGTGTAAATCTTAACCGGAAGTTTTTCAATGATTTTGTCTTTGCCTTTATGTATATTGAGAAGATACTTAAGTTTCAGATCTGAAGATGAATCAAACTTAGCAGAGTTAGTTAGATTCACTTCACTTTCAGAAGACAAACCAGATTGATCAACACTGGATTTTAAACAAACTGAAGAAGGGGTCTTAACCTTTGACTCAGTTGATGAAGTAAACACATGTAATTGTTTTTTAAGATGAAGTATCTGATCTTCCAAACTTTTGATAATGACTAAATTTGAATTTCTGTCATGATCAAATGATTGGTAATCAGATTTAAAAGACTGTTCTTTGATTAAGAACATTTGTCTTTCATCTTCAAACAATTCAGATTTTGATTTAAAATCTTGTTCTTTAAGTAAGAACTCTTGTCTTTCCTTCTCAATCAAATCTTTAGTTAAAAACAACTCTTGTTGAAGAGCAAAAATTTCTTCATTTTTGTTTAAAATACAATTCTGATCAGTTTGTTTTGTCTTAGAAAGTGTATCTTCAAGATCCTTAACTTTCTTGTTTAGTTCAGATCTTTCCAATACAAGACATTTTAGTTGAGTTGTACTTTGAAAATTCTCTTGTCACGTAAAGCCAAAGCTTTATCAGTATTTAATTGAACAAGAATGTCATAATTGTTCTTACGAATCTTTTCAGATTCAGTAAGTTTTGATATAAGCTCAGACTTCTCCTCTTCAAATTTTTTATTTAAATCAGATATTTTTAACTCATAAGCAGAACTCTCAGACTTTTGCTTATCCATTAAGCTCTGAGTTTTTAATTCCTCTTTTAAGATTTGAATTTCTTCGGTCAGTATTCTTACATCACGTAAAGCCAAAACTTTATCTGTATTTAACTGAACGAAAATGTTGTAATTGTTCTTACGAATCTTTTCAGATTCAGTAAGTTTGACAATCAGCTCAGACTTTGAAAATTGTTCAAACACCATTATGATATGCTTGAAATTGAATCTTCCAAGATCTTTTATGGACTTATGAAATTTTGAATGAATCTTGATTGACGAAAAATGAATCTTGAATGATTGATTTGTTAAAAATCAGCTATGATTTGACTTTTTGACGTTGAAATTTGAGATTTTCTGTAGAAAAATGCCCGTAACTTTTTTCTGGAGTGGAATTGGGCCTCGAAAATTTATTGAACCGGCTATGCCTGTTCTAGAAATGCAGATCTCTTTTCAAGCTTCGATTTGACGTATGGTAGGCCTTCTAACGATGTTCCTGTTAAAAGTTATGGCCAATTTAAGCAGTTAAGGTCAAATGGTCAAAACTCGAATGATATGGGATGAAACTCCAATGAAGAATATTCAAACTCGATGATTAATAGTGAAACTCGAAGAATGAAGAATGAATCTCGATTGACACTGTGTAAATCTCGAATGAACTTAAATGAAACTCGGATGAATAAGGTTGAAACTCGAATCAGCCTATTTAAAACTCGAATGAGTTACAAATGAAAGTCGGGTGATGTAGTACTAAAACTCGAATTGGTCTATGTAAAACTCGAATCAATCACAGCAAAACTCGAAGTACTTGGCAATACACTCGAATGATAATATCTTGAAACTCGATTAATAAAGCATACAACTCGAACAAAACAGTAAGGAAACTCGATGAAAGAGTTATAAAACTCGAATGACAAGAGACTAAACTTGAATGTGTCCTTTATGCAACTCGATTGATACTTATGTTTTCTCGGGTGATAGTTTTATAAAACTCGAATGAAACACAAACAAACTTGAATAACAACTTTATAAAACTCGATTGAAGCATTGATTGTACCTTTGCCCTAGTTTCAACAGAATATTTCAAAACTCAACTTCAAAAATTCAATTTTCAAAAAAAATATCCACCAATTGATTCCAGATTAAAATCGAATGTTCGTTTTTAACACAGAAACACTTTTTGTGAAACAACTTTGCCTAATTTCGGATCAAAAGTCCAAAAATCAATCAAAAACTTCAAGAATGAAGACTTTTTCAAAAAAATCTTAAAATTCTGAATTAAATTCTGTGTGTTTGGAATTAAAATTTGATACTTATATCATTGAATTCGTCTTTAAAATTCGCACCTTCGATCCAAATATCAGATCATTGCATCCACAGAATCAAAATCCTCAATTGATTTTCGGATTTTCAAAAAAAATTGAATATAACAGTGTTCTTAAAAAAACGATTTCAGATTCAAAATTCACTCAAATTCAGCCATATTAGGCTCTGATACCAATTGTGAATTCATAATTCATGCAATTCAATCACATTAACAACATATGAACAACAATCATACACAATCTATTGAATGATTTAAGAGAGAAAATATTACATTGAGTTTTCGGCTTTCTTGCAAAGCAATCTTCTTCTCTCTCTCTATTGTTTTAATCATATGTGTATGTGAATCTTAGATTTCTGGCAGCAGCTACAAACGAAACCATACACTTCTGTTTATACACAATACACAAGTATTGTGTATTTACACATATAACCACTAATCTATTGAGTATTTACAATTAGATACAATATAATTGTTTCATCTCTATTATTTATTCCCAACATTCTCCTCCTTAGAGATGAACACAATTATTAAAAGTACAATTCATTTCAGCTCTACAAATATTGTGCCTAACACAAACGTCTTGACAGAAACCGAACCTGCATATCCTTCTCCGGGTGAGGGACATATAGTTCCTACCCAAGAACAATTTGCAGAATTCGAACGGGCTATCAAACTTTGGAGAACAAGCGAATATAATTGTAAAAATTATATTCTTAATTGTTTGGATATTTCCCTGTATGATATTTATTCAACTTTTGCAACTGCAAAAGAAATCTGGGAATCATTGGAAACAAAGTATAAAACAGAAGTCGCTTGTTCTAAAAAGTTTGTGGTTGGGAAATTTCTGAATTTCAAGATGTCTGATACAAAATCTGTTGTGAACCAAGTAGAAGAACTGCATATTATTGTCCACGAATTCGAAGTAGAAGGTATGGGTATTAACTCAAACTTTCTAGTTGGTTCAATCATTGAAAAGTTTCCTCCTTCTTGGAAAAATTTCAAGTTATATCTGAAACATCTAACTGAGAACATGTCTTTTGAGCAATTGGTACTCAAAATCCGTGTGGAGGAAGACAACAGGTTGAATGAGAAGGCTGATGTCAATTCGTTAGAACCAAATGCAAATTTGGTTGGCAGAAACACTTCAACTTCGAAGCAAAAGTTTCGGAAAAACAAGGGCAAAGGTGGCAATGGACAGAATCTGAAAGATGAAAAGAACCCCCACACAGCCCCACAAAAGACCACAAACTTTAAAGCAAAAGAACATGGTTGTTGGGTCTGTGGAATACTAGGACACAAGGCAAAGGATTGTCGATACAAACATAAATTAATTGGTCCTGGAGGTGATTCTAATCAAGCGAACACAGGAGAATCGAAAAACCAATTTATTGGTGTAATTGAAGCACACATGGTCACAAACGTTGTTGATTGGTGGCTTGATACCGGTGCTTCAAGGCATATTTGCAATTCAAGGAAGATGTTTGCTTCATATCAACAAGTAAACGACGAAGAACCGATGTTCATGGGATATGCAACTACTGCAAGAGTGGAAGGGAAAGGAAAAATCATTCTAAAGTTAACTTCTGACAAGGAGTTAGTCCTTAATGATGTGCTGCATGTACCTGCCATAACCAAAAATCTGATTTCTGGTCCTATTCTTAGTAACAAAGGGTTCAAATTAGTATTTGAATCTGACAAATTTCTAATTACTAAGGGTGGTGTGTATGTTGGAAAGGGTTACCTCAACGAGGGACTCTTTATACTCAGCGTTGTAAATAATGACATGGTTGTAAATAAGAATAAAGCAGACTCTGGATCTGCTTGTGTGTACATGCTTGACCCCTCTTCTCTTTAACACTCTAGATTAGGCCATGTTAACTTTCGTTCTTTGCAAAGAATGATAAAGTTAGGCATACTCCCAAAGTGCTCTATGGATAAATCAACAAAATGTGAAATATGTGTTGAATCAAAATTCACTAGTCATTCACATAAATCTGTAGAAAAATCAAACGAAGTTCTCGGATTAATCCATACGGATTTATGCGACTTTAAAGCAACTCCTACTCGTGGTGGAAAGAATTATTATATAACATTCATTGATGACTGCAGTAAGTACTGTTATGTGTACTTAATAAATACCCAAGATGAGGCTTTAAACATGTTTAAAACATATAAAGCAGAAGTTGAAAACCAACTAAATAAAAAGATCAAAATTCTAAGGTCAGATCGTGGAGGAGAATATGAATCTAATGACTTTAATGAAATTTGTTCTACTCATGGCATAGTACATCAAACAACAGCCCCGTATACTTCACAACAAAATGGAGTAGCCAAACGGAAAAATAGAACATTGAAAATGTAAGGTCTACACACTACAGATCTATCTAGACGCGAGACCGTCAACGAGTGTAGAATCCTCGTTAACGGCTTGACGGAAAACAACTCTCCCACGGAACACAGAGACTATCAACAAGCTGTACGAACGACGACGGACGCACCTACTAATTGATTCTCTCCGAAACAACACTAAAAACACTGATAAACTCGAAATCGCCTTTTGCTTAATCTCTCTCGAATTCTGCAAAAAGTCTACTAATGATTCGAGTCTATCCCTAATTATAGACGACCATTCGAGTTTGTCATGGGCCAAACTCGAATCAGGCCCAAGGCCCATTCGAGTTGGTCCCCTTGACAATCTCGAATCTGCCTAATGGAACACATTCGAATCTGCTTAAGGAACACATTCGAATCTATCATAGATTCGAATCCCAGTCCTTAGAGAATTCGAATTTACTCTTTCACATATTTAACTTAGTATTGAAACTTATGTTTTCAACTTATGCTTGAATTTATCTTTGAACTTTATGTTTGAACTTCCTGTAATTCATTACATTAAGTTCAACCATAGAATCAATAACTATCAAACATATATAAACACTTAAATCAAATACTCGTTAATATTCAATGCTTTGCAGTATTACTCAAACCAAAATGCTAATCCACTTAGACTGCTAACGTCACACAGGGTGTACCAACAGACTCCCCCTTGACGATAGCTTCAAACAATTCACACATTTGATTAAGTACTTTTGTTTATTTATTCAAACTGCTGCCAGCAAACAAACCCTTCTCAATACACACTTTAACTACATTTTCATACTTCCTAGTCTCACTATCCATATGAGTGTCGCTTGAGATTCTATTAGCATGTAGTACTTGAAGGTCATCTTTAGAAAGGTTTACAAGGTGAAGGGGATCGTAGACTCTAAGAATCACTTTTTATTCAAAATCTTCCATCACAGCTTCTCCCGTCTCACTTTCCACATACCACCAGTTTAGATTTTTCATGACGTCCTGTGGCATTGGCTTGAGTGGAATCTTTCTCAGACATCTCACTGGTCTGTATTGTATTTTCATCCATGGACGCCCAGTCAGAGGATAAATTCGAGAATGGTCCATTACTCGTTTACCTACCCTCGGATTGAGACGTTCGAACTTCCTCGACCTTCCTTCTTTTCTTATGATCTTGGCAATTATTTCAGCGTAAGGGTCGTTGCCGATGTTGATTAACTCCTTCCATGCTAATGCCTTTATTTCGATCTTTGGCAAGGAGTTGAACACTTTCAGAGTTCTCCTTAGATACTGCAGACCATCTTTTCTTTTAATGATGAATAGCTACAATTCCCGATCAAAGAACCAGCTCAATATACTTCCTGAAAGTTCTCCAGTACTCGGCACACGTATCTTCCTTTTTAGCTCCAACTCTCTTTTCTCTGCCCTAAACCATAATTTTCTTTTCTCTTCATTGGTAAGTTCTCTGGCAGGTTCTTCACTTGTTGATTCAACATTTAAAGCAGCGTGTACCACTTCGATGTCAATCATCTGATCTCCTTCCGTTATGTAAGTATCTGTGATGGGGTTTTGCTGAACAACGATCTCATTTGCTTCATCATCTTCATCAGCATAAACTTCATCATCAGATTGCCAATCTGTTACATCTTCGGGCACAAATTCTCCTTCTTCTAGTTCCTCCATTTCATCCTCAAAGTCAAAGCCAAGGTCCATAGGATCGTCATCGAGATCCATTAGGGATTCGATCATTTCATTTATCTCCGACTCTGTGGCTTTGGAGGAACTGGCTTCACCTGCTACAGCTCCTGTCTGTTCCGGCTCCCCCTGAGTCTCAGCATACTGAGCAACAGAAAAATCTACTGGCTCACTAACTCTTTGCGCGCTGGGATCATTGCTGTCATTATCACCATCCTTATCTACATCCCTGGGCAGCTCTATTTGATCCCTGCAGTTTAGATTTTGCATTAATTGCTCAATCAGGGAGCACATCGATCTTATTTCGGCTGCTTGATCTGCAACAAATGTTTTCAGCTCCAAGTTCTCTTCCTGTACCTTGCCCACAACCTTCTTCAGCTCGGCATTCTCGATATCCAGTTGGGCATTATGCTTTTTTATTTCGCTGAGAGCCGTTGTCAACCCAAATATTTGAATGTGCTGGAAGTCAACTCTGCTCTTCAGCTCAAAAAATCTTTGATTCTCCATGAAGGTGGATGAGGTTGATGGAATGGATTGTATTGGGGTTGGTATGATTGGTGATGGGATGTACGGTTCAACAGGTGGTGGTGATGGTGGAATGGTAGAATGAGTAGGTGGAGGTTGAGATATTTCAGGCTGTGCAGCAGAAGCTGAAGTAGCTCCCTGCATAAAACGATGACGTTTAGCCCTTTGCCTTGTCAATAATGGAGCAACTTCTTCTTCCTCAAAATCAGAGTCATCAGACTCCTTAATGCTCGACGCCTCGTAGCTTCTTCAGTCACTACCAATCTAGACCCATAAGTTCCTATCTGAACGGTTGGTTCTTCAGTTACAGAATCTGGAACCTCAACTTCAATCTCTTCCATATCTTCAGATTCAGTAGCTGAAGATGACATGTCATTACCTGTTTGCTCAGGTTGATATTCATCAACTTCCCTAAGGACATCATCTTCTCCTTCCGGAGGCTCTAAAAATTCTCCAACTAACGCTGCTGTTATTTCTTCATTGGCATTTGGACCAGCTTCCCAAATCTCATGCAGTGTTTGACATAACTGATCAGATGTCGGAATAGATACTGCTGGTGTACTTGAAGGTCCAGCCTCTTGTGGCTCTTGAACTTGAGTAGTGGAAGGCCTCTCTGCCTGAATTTGACTCGCAGAAGGTCTTTGGCGTCTCCTCTGTTGTGGAGGGCGCGGTTGTTGCTGTTGTTGCTGTGGCTGTCTCTGCGGAATTTCCACTGCCCCTGCCCAGTTGGCATCTTGAGGGGCCACAAATTTCGGATCGAATATAGCACCAAATAAAGGTGTCTCCATCGGGACAGCTAACCTTCCTCGGGGAGCGGAGCAATCGGCAAAGATTCTCTTATCTATGACTGCAACGCTCTGAATGTCGTTCAGCTGCGGCAGATTTGGCAGAAAATGCCTGATGAGCATCATGACGAAACGTGGATAAAGAAGAAATCTTTCTCTCTCCGGAGCCGTTATCTGATGAACGAACTCCGAGAAGAACATCTCTGAAAAGCTAAACTCCTGATTATAAACCAATGCGATTATCCCTGATTGGATCTTCGATACGATATAATCAAATCCCTCTTTCTTCGCTGCGAAGCATACCATGAAAACGTGGGCCAGATATCGCCATTGCCCAATGAGCCCACTCTTCATATAGGATGTCTTAGTAACATACAAACTATATCCCATCCTTACAAAGGCACCCTGCCTAATACTTAAAGGGAAATCTATAGGCCCATTCTCTTGCTCCTGATTTCCCAACTGCAGAACTTGGCGTAGAATATCAGCAGAAAATACCAACGGCTGTCCAGCTATCCTTGTCCTTAGTACTATTGGGGTGACAGTACAATCGACTTGCAAATGTTCATAAAATTGCAGCACATAGGGAATAACGATTTGAATGTTATGGAATAGTGCGAACGAGATCCTGGACTCCACCAGGAAATCCACCATCTGGCGGAAAGCCTGTGCTTCAGGGATATTATGGTCAGGGGGAATGACCATATTATGCTTAGGAACAAACACTCTGTCCGCCATGTCTGCACAATAGATAAAATATTAGAATTATGAAAATGAATAAACTTGTTTAAATTCAAATTTGTATTATTTTGAACTTGTGTAAGTACAAACTCCAACACATATGAATTTCTACAAGTTTAAGTTAAAAATTTAAATTAAATAATTCAAATAAAATGACAAACTCGAACAATCAGATTCGAATGCACATATATTCGAGTTTGATGACACATTCGAGTTTAATGGCCATTCGAGTTTAATGACAAACTTGAATCAAGCCACGAACAGATTCGAATGAGTCGTCCACCATCCTTACAAAAATCCATGATTTTAACCATTTTAGACTCAGAAAATCACATCTTTTAGTCCTACTCGGTTCTAATCAATGATATTTGTAATCAATTTGACTTTTTACCGGTTAAAAGTTTGTAATTTTGAAAAACCAACTTTCTACCAAGTAAACTTCAAAATCTGATGATTTTGGCCTAAATGGAGTATAAGACTACCTAAATTTTGTACAACACGCTTAGTTATACCTAGATTTATGAGTAGTATCGAACCCACACAGAAAGAATCTCGACAAATAGTTGATTTTGTGAAATCGGCAAACTCGAGAGAATAGATTCGAAATCGCCAGACAAACTCGAGGGAACAAATTCAAAAACAGATGAATTAATGACCATTACTGTTAACCTATTTATACCACCTACCTTCGAGTCTAAAGCCACTTTCGAATCTACTGACAGATTCGAGGCCATCCAAATTCGAGTTTAACCTAAACTCGAATTACCCCCTGAAACTTTGAAAATTTCGAAAATTTTGAAATAAATTCAACCTTTTCAACCTTATTGTGTAACGGAATAAACTATGCCAAATCTTTTACCCTAAGCACAAGATTTTCATGCAATGTTTATTTTATTCAACTATGAATGCACCCTCAGTAATTTTTGACCTTTTTCCTAAGTAAATTAAAAATAAAATAAAATAACATAAAATAAAATAAAATAAAATAAAAATAAGTAAAAGTAAAAATAAAATTTTAAAATTTTGAACAAAGAATTTAACTTAGACTTAAACTACACTTATTAAAATTTACAACCTATGCTAGACACTTAACAAATTATTTTTGATGAGCATAGTCCAAGAAAGGTTCAATCAGATAGCGGTGTCAGATACTCACACTCAGTACTTAAGCTTTTACACTTAGGAATTTTTTTGATTCCTTTGATTATTTGGCGTGACATACCCATTTAGCCGATTGTTGGTATTTACCCCATTAAACATGCTACATTTCGGAATATCCCTTGGCATTTTTATTTATCATGAAATTTTCTTACGTGACTCAGACATAGACATACTTTTATGATCAAGGCATACAGACAATGATTCTAACTTTTTGGTATTTGCAAACTTTCTTTAAAAGACAAACATCGGACACAGGTCTGTATTTTCATACAACAAAGTGTCTTAGTTTGACTTAAGGTTTATTTTTAAAGCTAGCAAAACAGCGGTGACAGGTCTGTACCGACGTACAACAAAGCGACTTATCTCGCTAACCCGAATCTAAACAGAGGCAACAGGTCTGTACTTACGTACAACAGAGTTACATGTTTTTGACTCTCAATTTCTTTTAATTTTCTATGCTTTCTATTTTTAGATGTATTTGATGTTGCTATACATCCCCAGAAAGTTTGCATACCTCATTTAGACTCAAAGTTTGTATGTCTTGTACATAAAAATTAAGACCGATTGGTCATACATCTAAGTTAGGGGCACATTTGACCTTTTCTTGAATATTTTATTAGCATTGGGACTCCCTATATGTATTATGCCTACCAACACATCAAACTAAAATAAACTATAACACTTATAATTTTAGGTGCATTGTGTGTGAACGCCTAAACACTTAGAGTTTGTAACGACTGTGCTAATTTTCGTCACTTTGAACCTATGCATCTAAGACTTAACTCCTTTTCTGATGTATTTCTTTTTTTTTTTTTTAATAAATTTTTTTTATGGTTTTCTCTCTTTTTTCTTTTGTTTTTCATAAGAAATAGCAAGAAAGTAAAATAACCTATTAACTTACTAAAAATAGAAACTATCCTAATTTAGCAAACTTACTATAAAAAGAAAGAAAGACTACAACTATAAAAGGCAATAAAAATTCTACTAAGGTCAATTTACTCTGGGTTGCACATTCCATTTAGTTGAATCAATTATTCAAACCGTGACTTATCAAAGGCTTTGGTAAATAAATCAGCATTATTATCGTCCGTTGCTACTTTTACCAATTTGATTAAGTTCTTTTCAGCACAATCACGAATAAAATGATGCCTTATGTCTATGTGCTTTGTTTTACTGTGTTTAACTGGATTATTTGTTATAGCAATTATAGATTGGTTATCTATCCTAATGGGAGTTTGAGTGTAAGCCAAACCGTAATCCCACAGTTGTTGTTCTATCCACAGAACCTGTGAGCAGAAATTTCCAGCAGCAACATAGTTGGCCTCGCACGTTGACACGGCTACCGACGTGTGTTTCTTGCATTGCCAGGAAACCAGTCTCCCTCCTAGGAATTGACAACCTCCAGTTGTTGACTTGCGCGTCAAGCTGCATCCTCCGTAGTCAGAATCCGTGAACGCCTCCAACTCTAGATCTCCCTCCGCGTGATACCAAAGTCCCAGCTTCGGTTTCGACTTGAGGTATCGTAAAATCCGCTTCACAGCTTTCATGTGCATTTCCTTCGGATTAGCTTGAAACCTAGCACAAATACACACAGCAAACATGATGTCAGGTCTTGAAGCAGTTAAATACATAAGTGATCCAATCATGGCCCGATATAACGTCGGATCCACATCGGTATCACTTTCAGTACCCGGTCCGAGATTGTGATTCACTTGAATCGGCGTGCTGAAATGGGCTGTCAGTTTCGTCCCTTCCATCCCGAAGCGGTCTAATATGTCGTAGACATACTTCGTCTGATGGATAAACATTCCTTCCTTCTTCTGGTCAACTTGCAACCCCAAGAAGAAATTCAATTCACCCATTGCACTCATCTCGAATTTCGACTTCATCACCTTCTCAAAATCTTTGCACATTTGTTCGTCTGATGATCCAAAGATGATATCATCGACGTACACTTGTACCAAGATAAAGTGTTCTCCCTTTCGCTTAACGAACAGCGTACTATCTATCCTACCCCTTTCAAACTCGTTCTCTAACAGATGGTTGGATAAAGTCTCGTACCACGCCCTAGGTGCTTGATGCAATCCATACAGAGCCTTATCTAATCGATATACTCTGTCTGGATATTTTGGATCTGTAAATCCGGGCGGCTGTTCTACATACACCAGCTCCTTCACTTTCCCATAGAGGAAAGCACTCTTAACGTCTAATTGATATACCTTAAAGCCCTTGGAGGAAGCAAAAGCCAGAAACAACCTAATGGCTTCCAGCCTTGCTACTGGCGCAAACACCTCATTGTAATCGATTCCCTCCTCTTGATTGAAACCCTTTACAACTAACCTAGCCTTGTTGCGAGTGACTATACTCCGATCGTCTCTTTTGCACTTAAAAACTCATTTGGTTCCTATGGCAATTTCCCCTCGAGGTAATGGAACTAACTCCCACACTTCTAGTTTTCTAAACTGAGAGAGTTCTTCCTGCATCGCTTCAACCCAGGAGTTATCCTTTAGTGCCATTTGCACATTCTTAGGCTCTACTTGCGAGATGAAACAAGAATAGAGGCAGGTATGAAAGGCCTCGAAGTCATTTATCATCGACAACAACACAGTGTTGTTATTTAAACTACTCCTAGTCCTCACACCCTCATTAGGATTTCCTATGATGCTTCCTATAGGATGGTTCTTGTTGATCCTAGATGTCTCTATCTCGTCAACTCTCAGATTATCTCCTAAGTTAGATCCTATGTCACCTAATGGGGGAACATCCTCAGATTCCACATTTTTCTCCTCGTGTACATTTTCCTCAGAGTTGGAATTTGTTGTCTGAGTCTGATTCTCAGTTGAAGGTGCTTCTGGATCAGTGATTTCTGGAGATCTATCATCAGTCAAAGTAGGCTCGGATGTGGATTGAAATGTAGTCCTCGGAAATGTATGACATTCGTCATTCAGATTCAACTTCGCCATATCCTCTTCGATCGTACCTGCATTTTCATCCAAAGGAATGTTAAATGACTCAAACAATTTATCATAGTCAAATATCCATTCCGGACCTGTTTTGGGTTCATGTGTATAACTTGTGACTTCAATGTTACACAATCTCTACTGTACCATTTGTTAAAAACCCGTTTGTTTGGTGAGTTCGGCACATAACCTAGGAAGTATCCTTCGTCAGCCTTTTCACCAAACTTAGGTTGATGTTTTGTTCGCAATAGAGTGCATGGTACCCCAAACGGTTCAAAGCCAGTTAAATTAGGTGGCCGTTTATTCAAAATTTCATAACAGGTTTTGTTCAAAGATTTGACTGTAAGGACTCGGTTTAAAATATGGCACGCGGTATTCACTGCCTCCCCCCAAAACATGGTAGGAAGCTTTGAATCCGAAAGCATAGTCCTTGCAGCCTCAATCAATGTCCTGTTCTTTCTTTCGGCCACCCCATTTTGTTGAGGCTCATACGGTGCACTAAATTGAGGCACTATGCCCTTTGATAGGCAATATACACCAATTACAGTGTTTTTAAATTCTGTTCCATTATCACTACGTAGCCTTTTAACCCGTGTTCCATAGGAATTCTCCACTTGGTCTAAGAACCCGATGAGCTTGGAAGCCGTCTCGTCCTTTGTACCTAGAAAGAAAGCCCAAGAAAATCGTGAGTAATCGTCAGTGATAACTAAACAATACCAACTACCTCCTATACTCCTTTTGTTGATTGGTCCGAAGAGATCCATATGCAACAAATCGAATGTAGAGGTTAAGGAATTCTAAGTCTTGGACTTGTGTGCCTTCATATGTTGTTTGCCCTTCTTGCATGGTAGACACTTGTCCTCGAACTGAAAACTCTTCATAGGCACACCTTGCACCAAACCATTTTTCGTAATATAATTCATCTTTCTCAGGTGCAAGTGTGCCATGCGTCTGTGCCACAAAACTGATTCAGGCTCCGAAGCTTTGGATAACAAACAGATTGGCCCCATCGTAGTTTCCGGCTTGTTCATATCGAGCATGTACAAGTCATTCTTCCTTGGTGCCCGCACTAATATCCACTCTTCAGGAATCTTGAATCCCGGTTTTAGCACTAACGCTTCAGTGTCAGTGAACAACACTGAATTCTTCTTGTCACAGATTTGAGATACACTAATGAGATTGTGAACCAGTTTATCAACGTGATAAACTTGATCCAACTTGATCGTCCCATTAGTGACCACTCCAGTACCCGTGATGTTTCCTCCTTTATTTACCGCGAATGATACAAATCCCCGATTCCCACCTTTGAAGTCTGTAAGGAGACTTCTTTCCCCTGTCATGTGCCTGGAGCATCCACTGTCGATGAACCATTTGTTGTTTGGACCTGTGGAAATCTCCTGCACATGAAAGAAAATAGGGTAGTTATCACGGGGAACCCAAGCCATAACTGACTTGGTTATACCATTCTCGTCCACATACTTAAGCTCTTTCAAATACCCATCTCGCCTTTCAGGTGACTTGGGTCGTTGAACAGGAGTTTGTTGTGGTGCCGAGTGATGTAAATTCACTCTTTGCCTTTGAGTAGGCATTTGTTGTGGAGCTCTTGAATAATTCCGATTATACTGCATTTCAGATTGAGATCCCTGAGCTCTAACCGGTGTGTGATGTCTAATAGGAGTGTGTGACCTAACTGGAGTGTATGCTCTGCTAGGTGTTGTGCTCCTATATTGTTGTTGAGGACCAGACCTAGATTGATTAATGACTCGATTCGATGAATTAGTCCTAACCACTTCTTTTGGTCCACCTTTTACCGGTATTTGTTTCACAACTTGTTTTGGTGTAGCCTGCACAGTTTTCTCGGTACTCTGAGAACTACTAGTGCTCGCCACACTTGTTGAGGGCTTAACTTGTGTTGGCTTCCCTGTCCTAGGTGTAACATCAATTTTCCTAAGTGGACAATTAGAAGCAACATGCCCCTTTTCATGACATCTAAAGCAGGACATATTGTCAATGGACTTCTTGTGTGTGCCCTTAGACTTAGGTGTCTCACTAGTGTCTTGGTCCTTTTGAGCATCTATTGTGACTGGTTCATCGTCCTGATTATTAAAATCAATTTTATGTTTTCCAGCAGGTGTTTCACTGGAGGAAGACACAAATTTGACTTTCTTAACCTTGACGTTTGTATCAGTCACCTTAGGTGTATTTTCTTTTACAGGCTCAGATACAGGTGCCGGTATGTCCTCTAAGTCTACTGATTTCTCAGTTTTCTCCTGAGGTTGAGGCACGTAGTTTGCATTAAAAGGAGGGGGAATCTCTTGAAATCCTAGACCTACAGGCTTTTTAGATTGGCGTTGAGCATCTAAAACTTTCCCTAGGTTCAGACTTGAGTTCCTAAACTTTTCTAGCTTACTATTGGCCTCTGCTACCTTCACCTTAGTTTCAGCTAGCTCTACTTCTTTGGTCTTAAGATCTTTGGTCAAAGCCTCTACATGCTCATACATCAGTTCTAATCTAACGCACTGCTCACTCAGCTTGTCTTTTAGAACTATGACATCTTGTGCATCAACTTTAAGCTTGTCCTTAAGATCTTGCTTAATGTCATTCAGGCTAGCATTATCAGATTTTAAAGACTCATTCTGAGCAGATATGTTTTTATGTGATTCTAATACTAGATTCAACCTGTCGTTAGAAGTAACACATAACATACATAATTCATGGAAAAGAGAGTAATTCAGACTCACCTTAGTGTGATCGGATTCCACGTTGGCCATTTGAGCGGCAAACTCCAGAAGCGTCTGATCATTCGACTTCTCCACCCACATTGGACTGCTGTCCCTTGTGTTCTGCTCTTCCCCTTCACATCCACTCTCAGTGACCTCAGCCATGAAGGCTCTAGTGTTAGATTCCAGATGTGAGCTCCAGTCGTAAGTACCATCTAGCTGTCTATCTGATGTTACGTTTGATAACAGACTAGCTATGTTGGCTTGACTGGATGAAGAACTCGGAAGGTATCTCTGTTGAGATTGGTTCTGAAACTGCCCTTGATGCTGATTCTGCCCTTGGTAATGATCTACCTTTGGTCTCTGACACTCTCTTGCGAAGTGTCCCAAACCTTGACAGTTGTAGCATTTAACCTTTGACTTATCGAAGCCAATCCCCTTATTATTTATATTCAGATTCCTCCCAGTCCGTTTGATGAATCGTTTAACCCGTTGGGTTACCATGGCCAGTTTCCATTTGAGATCCATCTCCTCAAGGTCGTCAGGGTCTACCTGATCATAATCTTCATCCCAGAGTGCAGGATCGTTTATTTTCCCTTGAACGCAGTTCCCATATGCGGCCACAAATGACGCCAATAGATTCAAATGTTCTTCGGCCGACTTAGCGCTCATGGGCATCTTAGAGTATCCCTGAGATGTTGATGCAGGTGTTGCCTGAGATTGTTGTTCTTCCGATCTTCCCAACCCTAAGAACGATCCATTCAGTGTGTCATCAGTCTCTGCTGGTGACGACGTTTCTCCGGTGAAAAACGCTGTAGCAGTCTTCATGTCAGCTGCCGCTGAAGGTTTTGTTGACTTTCCAAAATACATGGCTGGATTTTGGACTTGTTCATAATCGGTTTCGGCCTTCAGTAGCTCAAAATGATAAGCCCGCAACGTTCCCACTACATCCTCCAATGATTGAGTATAGTACGTATCTTCATTAAGCTTAATCATAGCCACATACATCGCCCATTTGGCTGGTAAGGCATCAAGAAGCTTATTGTTCTTTTCTGTGTCATTATACTCAATGCCATGACTCTCAAGCTCTGTCAGCAGATGATAAAAGCGGGTGATGGTGTCGTCCAGCTGTTCATCCTTCAAAGCCTTGAAAATCGCAAACTGCTGTTTCTACAATTCCATACGCTTTTTCCGAACCCTCGGATTACCCTCACACCTCTTTTCCAGCGTCTCCCAAAGCTCCTTAGAAGTCTTCTGATTGAAGAATGTGTGTAGTATATCCTGAGGCAAAGCCATTTGAATAATCGAGAATGCTCTGTTCTCGGCTTCATATAGTTTCTTATCATCCTCCTTCATCATTTGATATGATAAGACTCTTTGACGGCCTTCAACTTCTGAGATAGGTGGAATGTATCCTTCGTCGATACATATCCACATTCGCATATCGTTGAAACGCACAAAATCGGCATACCGATCTTTCCACCAATAATAGTCTTCAAGTTTCATCAGCATAGGCGGAGTATTGGCTTTCCCGACCTCATGATCCATTTCCAGACGCCTTTGTAAATTTGTCATTGTTTCAAGAGTAATTGAATTTTAACTTAATAAATTTAATTCGTAATTAATTTAAGTTAATTCTTTCGAATTTAGGTGAATTCGAATATAATTAAGTTTAAACCTATTTGGGACTAAATTCGAATTAAGTTCTGAAATTCAATTAAATTCGAAATATGTGACAGATTCGAAAGGCTCCAAACTCGAAGGTCAAGACAAACTCGAATACCCAGCAAATTCGAATCCCTGTTCGACTATAGTCCAAACTTGAAGCAAAGTCGAAACAATTAAACTCGAATTCTCTCTTAATCAAACTTGAAAGGAGCGGATTTTGGTTAGACTCGAGACTAAGAAAAACCCTAATCATTCCTCACAGATTCGAGCGCCGCAAACTCGAAAAACGGCTAATTCTTGGATTTTTTAAGTTTTTCAGATTAAATCAATATTTTTACAACGAAAAATATTGATTTCTATCAAAAACGTGAAAAACACCAAAGTATTTCCCGTATCCCAATTTGATAAGCTCGAACAACACGAAAAATACGAAAACTGGAGAGATTAACCGTCCAAAAGCGTCAAGAAACCTAGGATGAACACGAAGAACACCCCTTAGGCTCTGATACTACTTGTAAGGTCTACACACTACAGATCTATCTAGACACGAGACCGTCAACGAGTGCGGAATCCTCGTTAACGGCTTGACGGTAAACAACTCGCACACGGAACACGGAGACTATCAACAAGCTATACGAACGACGACGGACGCACCTACTAATTGATTCTCTCCGAAACAACACTAAAAACACTGATAAACTCGAAATCACCTTTTGCTTAATCTCTCTCGAATTCTGCAAAAAGTCTACTAATGATTCGAGTCTATCCCTAATTATAGACGACCATTCGAGTTTGTCATGGGCCAAACTCGAATCAGGCCCAAGGCGCATTCGAGTTTGTCCCCTTGACACTCTCGAATCTGCCTAATGGAACACATTCGAATCTGCTTAAGGAACACATTCGAATCTATCATAGATTCGAATCCCAGTCCTTAGAGAATTCGAATTTACTCTTTCACATATTTAACTTAGTATTGAAACTTATGTTTTCAACTTATGGTTGAATGTATCTTTGAACTTTATGTTTGAACTTCCTGTAATTCATTACATCAAGTTCAACCATAGAATCAATAACTATCAAACATATATAAACACTTAAATCAAATACTCGTTAATATTCAATGCTTTGCAGTATTACTTAAACCAAAATGCTAATCCACTTAGACTGCTATCGTCACACAGGGTGTACCAACAGAAAAACATGATGAATTCAATGTTAATTACATCGGGTGCGCCTTCTAACCTTTGGGGTGAGGCATGTCTTACTGCAAATATAATTCTAAACAGAATTCCACACAAGAAGAGTGATAAATCTCCATATGAATTATGGAAAGAAAGATTGCCTTCATACAAAAGGATGAAAGTGTGGGGTTGCCTCGCTAAAGTACAAGTACCTCTACCAAAAAGAACTAAACATGGACCCAAAACTATAGACTGCATCTATCTTGGTCGTGCCCATAATAGTGCAGCTTATAGATTCTTGGTGGTCAAGTCAAATGTAGAAGGTATAAACTACAATACAATAATGGAGTCTGCCGAAGCAGAATTCTTTGAACATATCTTTCCTTACAAAGAAAATGACAAATCTTGTTTAAGGAAAAGATCGATGGATGATAGATTATCTCAAGATGAGATAACCAATAATCCTCTCAGAAATGAGGGAAGTACTTCAAAGGTTCAGGAAGAAAATATAGAACCAAGAAGAAGTAAACGTGCAAGAACCGAGAAGGAGTTCGGACCTGATTATATGATCTATGTTGTTAACGAAGAACCTCAAAGTTATAAGGCTGCCATGGAATCTTCCGAAGCACCTCATTTGAAAGAAGCTATTCAAAGTGAAATAGACTCTATTAAATTAAACAACACCTGGATATTGGTTGATCTACCTCCATGACATAGATCAATAGATCACAAATGGCTCTTCAGAAAGAAATATAGACCTGACGGTACCATCGAAAAATACAAGGCTCGATTAGTAGCTAAAGGATATCGTCAAAAAGAAGGTCAGGATTTCTTTGATACTTATTCACCAGTTACAAGGATAACCTCGATAAGGACGCTAATATCAATTGCAGCAATACACAATTTGATTATACATCAAATGGATGTAAAAACTGCATTCCTTAACGGTGAATTAGATGAAGAAATATATATGAAACAACCAGAAGGGTTTATTGTTAAAGGTCAAGAATCTAAGGTTTGTAAATTGATCAAATCTCTTTACGGCCTTAAGAAAGCTCCTAAGCAATGGCACGAAAAGTTTGATAACACTCTCTTGTCAAACGGATTTCATATAAATGAATGTGACAAATGCGTTTATATCAAACAATATAAACATGGTTATGTCATAATTTGTTTATACGTAGATGACATGTTGATTATGGGAACCAATTTGGATGTTGTTAACCAAACCAAAAGAATGTTACATTCATCATTCGATATGAAAGATTTGGGTGAAGCTGATGTAATTCTTGGAGTCACAATTCAAAGGAACTCTGAAGGTTATATCCTTACCCAATCTCATTATATTGAGAAAGTACTTTGAAAATTTGGTCATTATGACGATAAACCGGTTGTAACTCCATTTGATCCTTCATGTCAACTCAAGAAGAATCAAGGAGATGCTATATGTCAGTTGA
Organism: Centrapalus pauciflorus; assembly: GCA_020465985.1. Classification (NCBI taxonomy): domain Eukaryota; kingdom Viridiplantae; phylum Streptophyta; class Magnoliopsida; order Asterales; family Asteraceae; genus Centrapalus; species Centrapalus pauciflorus. The sequence continues at coordinate 475,242 of JAANYP010002287.1, forward strand.
AATGTACACAAGTACTTGGCAGTTTGAATTATATAATGAATTACACAAGACCAGATCTGGCTTATAGCATAAGTCGACTTAGTCGATATTCGAAAAACCCTGGAAAAGATCACTGGGTTGCACTAGTGAGAGTGCTTCGATATCTCAAATATACAATAAACTATGGTTTACACTACACAAAATATCCTTCTGTGTTAGAAGGATTTTGTGATGCCAATTGGATTTCAAATCACTCTGAAGGAAAATCCACAAGCGGATACGTGTTCACACTTGGTGGAGCGGCTTTATCTTGGAAACCATCTAAACAAACTGTCAATACTCGGTCAACCATGGAAGCATAATTTGTTGCATTAGACAAAGCTGCAGAAGAAGCAGAATGGCTTAGAAACTTTCTTGAAGGAATTCCTTTATGGCCAAAGCCGGTTACAGCCGTCTGTATTCATTGTGATAGCATGGCTGCTATTACAAGAGCAAAGAATCACATTTACAATGGCAAGTCAAGACATATAAGGCGTCGGCACAAAACAATACGATACTTGTTGAAGAATGGAATCATATCCATCGACTATGTAAAATCAAAGGAAAATATCACTGATCCTCTAACAAAAGGCTTAAGCAGAGAACAAGTACTCGTTACATCGAGGGGAATGGGCTTAAAGCCAACACCATGAGTCATCACATGGCGGAAACCTAACCTAGCAACATCGACAATCCGATGGCCTAGGTTCAATAGGCAAACTAGTTAAGGAAGACTCAAAGTACTAACACACAGGTATGCACATTCCTATGATAAATCTCTGTGTGGTTCCGTTGATGATTAAGGGTTGAACTTTGATTCTTAATAATGCTAATAGCTTTAACAGTGGAAAACTACAGAATATTCTTGATTGGCATTACCTATACGAGATTGATGTGTGATCGCATCTTTGAGAACCAATATGGCTAAAGTTCTCTGAAATTCTCATGAAGAAGGATTTGTTCAAGACCGAAATGAACACAACTGTAAGAATCCAGGTATGCACAAATATAATGTGTGTGATATTTATTGTTTTCATTTACTATAAAACGTGACTAGTTCAAGTCAAATGACCACTATTCACAAGTAGATCCGATAAGTCATCACTAAGAGAGGTTCAAGTTTACACAACACCTTCTCTGAAGCATGTTATATCTTAATGATGACCATAGAACAATAAGAAACCAAATATTATCTTATTTTCTATTCAAATGTGGGGTATTATTACTGTTTGAATAGAAAATGTGGGGTATTGTTGGAACTTATGTGTGAATTTCTCCAACATAGGTAATACATAGTTAAAATGATTTACTTATAATCCAAATCCAATTAAAGTTATCAAAACAATCTGACATCTTGGATTGGATCAAGGACTTGACATATACATATGGATATTTAATGGTCAAAAGATGGCCTTGGGCCTTGGGGCTCTTGGGGTCTCGGATCATGAACGGGCGACCCGAATACCCATGGTCGGATAATTCGGTTGTCGGTTGGCGGTTGGAAAGACAGTTATAGAAAACATCTATATATATGTCTAATCTGACCGTTTTTTGCACAGAATCATTTTTTTCCACACTCCACACAAAATCGTCCCTTTGGTTTCTCTCTGGAAAATATGGGTTCGTTGGTCATCACGAATACATACGAGACTTTCTAGATTCGAATATTCATTTCGAATTGATTGTTGTATCCTCTAGACCGAAGCAAATTCTGTTTAAGGACATTGCAGAATTGCAGGCCTCAATCTTTTACTGCTTCAACGATTTCGTCGGTAACAAGTTAGTAATTTATGTTACTGATTTGATTTTATATACTCTGTATATATATATGTATATTCCAGTGAATTTGTATATGAGTTTACTGTACTTCTAACATATATATATATATATATATATATATATATATATATATATATATATATATATATATATATAATTTCCCAGCTTTTTAAAGGTTTTTCGGCCTACTTTGAGGCTGTTTTCGACGAAGCTCCAAAATGACTTTAGCTTTGGTTATCATAGACATAAAACTACTCTATACAAAGAATTTTTAAAGTTAAGAACGACCATTTTTCGAGGTGTTTAGGTTGGGGAAAAAGCTCGTTTAAAACCCTATGTCGGCCATTTTGGAGCTGTCAAACTTTCGGGTTCCCAAATAATATCTAGGGGTTCTAAGCTCCATATTAAATTATGAAAACCTCTAGATTTTGAGTTAAAACATAGATTAAACTTTTGAGACAAGAATCAACTAATTTCGTTAAGTTATAAATTAGTTATGATTTTTCAAAGTCGATTTAATATTTCTACTTGTAAAAAAGGTTATAAAACACATTTATATAAATTGTTTTCATAATATTTATACTTACATAATGTGTTTATATATTTATAAAAACATTTGAAGAAAACAAACTTAAAAACAAAACTAGTGATTTATAAACTTGAGTTTTTATGAAACTTGTTGTTGTTGGTGATTATATATATTATGCAAGACTTATATGAACATAAATAAATACAAGAGATTATAAGTTAGTATTTACTTACTTTGGGGTATTATAAGTATAGAAATGAGTAGAAGTTGAAACCTTTGAAGAATGCACCAAGAACACTTGAAATATTTCAAGAACAACAAAGTTGCAATTTTTTTTGGCTTTGAGAGCCTTGTGGCCGGATCTTGCAAGGGAGGAGAGGAGAGAATTTCGAATGCTGGATGTTAAGAATGAAATGAAATTGGGGTCTCTATTTATAGATGTGAAAAGGTGAATGAAATGATTAAAAGTTGGAGGTTGAGTGCACCTTTTCTTTTGTATAAATGTATTTAGAATGTATTCTTGTATTTTCCTTTTTATGCAAATTCATAAATACTTTTGGAATGCATTTATTTAATAAATTGATTTAGTCTTGCATAATTAATGTTAAGTAAGTGTATTAATGCATGATTACTGTCACTAATCATAATATAATTATGTACTTAATTGAATTAATCCATCGTATGGCAAATCCGATCGGATTAATTAATTTTGCCGATTCATCGCACCGATGAAATTGTTTCTAATTGAATTGGATTTCCTTATGAACTTTGTTAATCACTTTGATTAATTGCTAATGACCATTGATTAGGTTATAATTGGCTAGTAAATACTGATTAGGTTATAGTTGCTAACCTGGTTTAGTGCCGGTTGTTACATGAGATAATTCAGGTGGCGGAGTAATCCGTTTGATAAAGCTAAAGTCAACAGCTTAGTCTAATTTAGTAAAAATGGTGAGTTATAGATATTTATCTTTACATGCTTGATTCTGGTTGAGACATATTGTTGTTGATAGTTTATTTGGCATTCATTTATGCTCAGCTGGATTATGACCTGTGCTCACCATGGTTCGGTGATGTCCAGTGGATCATGATAGCTATTTGATATATCGTATTGCACACCTTGAATTTATAGTTCATTTCAATTATTGTTACAAAATGATATTGTTATCATGACTTTGCATAATTATGCTTTTCATCATTGCTTGTATCTTTGATGTAGTGATTTCAGCTTAGTATATTTAGCATTGTTGGTCTATTGTTCTAGACCTTGCTTATCTCACCAATTCTATTGAACTTGGTAGTTGATTACTCCGATGCTCCCCCTACGTAGTCTACTGCTAGCTAGCCCAGTATTGAGTGGATAGCTTCCACTAAAAGCATGAGCGTGGCCTGGACATCATCCTATTCTTAATTACTATGTCTCATCCTAGTGTGGCTGTGGCGGCAGTCAAGTTATATCGCGCTTGTTACCCACATTCCGCCTTGTTGAATTGCATGTATTCTGATAAATCTATAATCTCACTTAACCTTTGCTTATAGTTGTTATTAAATCTCTTTACAGGAAAAGATAAAGGAAAAGCACATGCTGGTCCTAGTTCTTAGGTCTCTCAAGATTTGCATTGAAGTTTTTATAGACCACTCCTCAAACGAACTTTGGTACAAATGGAAGATATATTGTGGTGGTTTGGGTAGATTTGCTTTGATTGTATGAAGATATGTATTAGACTACTTTTGTACCCTTTATAAGTTTCATTTGAACACTTTAACTCTGTATGATTACTTAAATGATGTATTAAACTTATCCTAATAGTCGTACTATAATTATAATTCCGCACTTAATTACTCTATCTTAGTTATGATTGATATCGTGTTGCAATTGTGGAACCTAGACGCTTTAGCTTCCTTGTAAGGGGTGGTCTTCACAGGATGGTATCAGAGCCCATAGTTTTAGTGAATCAAGTATTATGTGGGTAATACTTGATCTCAAATTGAAGCAATACACAAGTATCAATCACTTAGGTGGTTTGAACTGAGATAGGATTTACAGACTGTTAGGATGGGAATAAGGGTACATAGCTATAAGTCTATAAACTGAAAGTTACATGATTTTATTTTCAGTGAAGATGTCTGGATCAGGTGATTTCCCAAACAACATGACTCCCCAACAAATGTTTGAGATGGTACAACAACTGTTAGCGCAACAAGCTGAACAACAAAATAAAAATATGCAAGAACGGTTTCAAGCCAGAGACGAGGATGAAGCTAAAAGATGAGTTGATAAGAGAAATAAGAGAAACGATAAGCAAATCCAAAACGATCAATCTGATTCTGATAACTCCAACCCGGATGCTCAAAGTGAGTGGTGCCCTGAACTTTTAGGGTACGGTAAACCCAATCCAGGCTTTGGACTGGATTAGTCATACTGAGGACATCTTCATCATCTCTGACTGCTTAGATTCCAAGAAAGTAAAGTACACTACTTCTCTGTTTGTTGGTGCTGCACGTGCCTGGTGGAAAACACAGAAGAGTAACTATGGTGGGACGATGTTTCATGCATATTATTATCCTGCTGACCAGTAAGGCAAAATGGAGGTCTAGCTAATGCAGATAACACAAGGAACCAAGACAGTGGACGAGTATGAGCATGAATTTTTGCGGCTATGTGGTTATTCTTCATATCAAGTAGCCACTAAAGAAACAAAGATGAATCGGTTTCGCGGAGGACTGAATCCGAGATACAGACACCCTATAAGCGCTATGAAATACAAAACTTATCTAGAGTACTTACAGTACGGTGATCAGCTCTATGCTCCACAAACAAATTCGACGTGTCCCTCTCCACCGAAGAAGCAAAGATTCGACAAGTTTTTTAAGCCCAACAAATCAAGTCTCAATAATCCCAACAATATCGACAATATAGTTCTCCCCATAAAGCTCAGTCCTATTCCCTTACGAATGAACCGCGATTCTACAAACGATGCAAGAAATCACATATGGGGCAGTGCAATCCTGATAACCTTACCTGCTATGTGTGTGGAAAAATCGGCCACAGTAGTGAGGAGTGTCCCCAGCGAGGGCTCGGATGTGCAAAATGTGGAAAGCGTGGAAACTTTATGTATCAGTGTCATAGCGGATGTCGAAGCCAATCACAATCATCAGATGGTGGTTCAACGATGAAGAGTTCGGCTGCAACGCCAACTGCTAGAACTCGTGCATCTCAAATCACAGTGGAGGAGGCAAAGGAAACACCAGATGTGGTTACTGGTATGTCCTTGCTCAATTCTATACCTGCTCGAGTACTTTTTGATTCCGGTGCGAGTCGTTCCTTTATATCGACTGCTTTTTCTCGAAGACTGTCCAAATCTCCATCAAAGCTTTCTGTTATACCTGATATAGAGACGGCCAATAACAATTATGTGATGGTTGATTTTGTGTATCGAAATTGCACTCTAGTTGTCAACAACGTCGTATTCAACCTCGATCTCATTCCGATTTCGTTAAAAGAGTTTGATGTCATTGTTGGCATGGACTGGTTGATGAATAATAAAGCTACTATCGTCTGCAACCGTCAAATCATCAGAATCAAGTCTTCAGATGGCCGAGTGTTGGAAATCAAAGGCGCCAAACGAAAAGATTCCCATTGCTTCATTTCTGTTGAGAAAGCGTGTATATATCTGTCTAAGGGTCACGAATCGTATCTATGTTTTGTCTCGTCTGAATCTATCTCTGAAGTAAACAAGAAGTCTGTTTCTGATATTCCGATCATCTGGGAGTTCCCAGACGTATTCCGTGACGATATCTTTGGAGTGCCAGCAGAACGTCAAGTCGAGTTTGGTATCGACTTAGTTCCTGGTGCGGCTCCAATCGCCAGAGCTCCTTACAGACTTGCACCTGAAGAAATGCAGGAAATGTAATAACAGTTGCAAGAGCTTTTAGAGAAAGGTTTAATAAGACCTAGTCCATCCCTATGAGGTGTAACTGTATTATTCGTAAAGAAGAAAGACAGAACTCTCCGTATGTGCATCGACTGTCGTGAGTTGAATAAAGTCACCATCAAGAATAAGTATCCTCTGCCCAAAATCGATGATTTATTTGATCAGCTACAGAGAGCAAGTTACTTCTCCAAAATTGATCTTCGTTCTGGGTAACATCAGTTAAAAGTCAAAGAAGAGGATATCCCAAAGACGGCCATCCGAATGACATATCGTCATTACGAATTTCTCGTAATGCCTTTTAGTCTAACAAATGCACCATCGATGTTCATGGATCTCATGAATCGCGTGTGCAGGCCAATGCTGGATAAGTTAGTTAACGTATTCATATACGATATCCTGATTTACTCCAATGCAGAGGCTGATCATGTTGTTCATCTGCATGAATTGCTAGAGCTATTGAGAAAAAAAAAAGACTCTATGCAAAATTCTCAAAATGCAAATTCTGGCTCAGACAAGTATTACTCTTACATTGTCTCGAGCTATTTCCTAAACGTTCCTTGTCTTAAAAAAACTTGAAATTCTACTTTGTTATTTTCATTGATCCAATTCCTTGGCGGTGTCATATCTGGCGAAGTTATTTTCGTTGATCCATCCAAAGTCGACGCTGTTCAGAAGTGGCAAACGCCTCGAAATGCCTCTGAAATCTGAAGTTTCCTTGGATTGGCTGGTTACTACCGGCGATTCATTAAAGACTTCTTGAAGATTGTTGTACGACTCACAATGCTAACACGAAAGAATACTGCTTTCGTATGGTCTGATAAGCAGCATAAGGCATTTGAAACTCTTAAACAAAATCTTATTCAAGCGCTAATCCTAGCTTTACCAGAGGGCAATGATGATTTTGTTGTCTATAGCGATGCATCTGGTACAGGTTTAAGCATTATTCCCTGAAAAGGGGAAAGTCATTGAATATCGTAGTGATATGATTTTTAAGCTTTATTCCCTGAAAATCATGCTATAAAGGGTCAACTATTGAAAATAGTTGTTGAGTTCACGGTTTATGTAAAAACGAACAATTTATTTTACATAGTATAAAACATGTCTAAATTTGAGTGTTGGTTTCGTGGTGTGGCACATGGTAACCCGTTGTATGCAAAATTAGAGAATAGCACCTCCTACTCAAACCTAAGTCCAAGTACCCCGTCTTATGGGTATAGTATGAGAAAGGAACACTCCACGTTGTACACCGTGAGTGGGTGGCCACCAAGTATTGGAATCAATAGTTATATTCGTCTCGATTAAGTGAGTTAATGAGTAGAACGGTGTTTCAGTTTCATTCACTAATCAAGATTACATACATACCAAGTGCAAAGAATATCATAACAATGTAAAATTCAAAAGTATAACCACAACCACGTTTGCATGCATAGCATAAACGAGTTTGAAAGTATATCGATAGTTGGCATGCATAAGGATAAGCAAGTTTGTAAGTATATCATGAGTTTGCAAGAATGTAACACGCTTTTCCCCCAAAACGTTAAAAATAGTAAAAAGGGGTCGTGAATACTCACATCGCTTCGAGTGAACGGGTGACGTTTGCAAGGTTTGAATCCTAAACACGCCTAACGTCTGCCTATAACACATGGTGGGAATTCTATGTAAGTTTGTATTTTTAAACCTTTAAAACCATATATTATACTTAGTTTCGTTTATATCTTCATACAATGCCATATTTGTTCATAAATCCTTTAGATGTATGGAATATTTTTGTTTATAGTGTAGTTTTTATTTTGCAAGGAGTTAGAATAAGTAAAATGAATGGAATAAAGCAGAATACATGATTTATTTTTATGAAGTATCTCAATATAAGACCAAGTTTATGATTGTAAAGTGATAGTGGACAAAACACAATCTGTCCAGATTTGATGACCTCACTTTGCAAGCATTTTTCGTATATTTAAAGATCTGATCAGGTCATAATATTTTTTTATGTTAAACTTAAGTGATTTAAGAAGAATTTGGTATATTGCAGATATTTTTTGGAGATGTCTAAGTCTACTTTAAAAATTATACAAAAATAGAAGTCCAGAAGGTTGAGAAGATTGCACACCTTTCTTGCATGGACTGTTCGGAGGGTCAAAACTCAATGGATTTGAGTCAGACCACAACCATTTGAAAACTAACTCATACAGAAGTGGATTCCAGTTATTTGGAGCATTATTTTGAGAGTTATGGTATTTACAAGTCACATGAAGATTCTGCCAGATTTTTACTTTTTGCACACTTCACTTTAAAAATACGTTGTCATACACAAATCTAACGGGATTCTCTTGAAACAAGATGGGTTGGAAAGCTAACTCATTAAGTTAATTTCCAGAAAAGAAATCAGGTCATTTGGAGCTATAATTAGTGAGCTATAACTATTTCAAGTTATGAGTGGAAAGCTGGCAGAAACACCTTGAACACAATATGCATTTTCTTTAAAGATCAAACACTTGCATGCATATATATCCGAATTTTAAGACTTTGAAATCAATTTTCTGCATAAAAATGGTGTGGGGTATCTTCATAACACATTTATCCCACATAAGACTCAAAGAGTGTGGGATTTTTAGTGTTTGAACCTTGCTTCACCATGCATGTGCTTTTTTTATTTCATTTAGCCTTCTTCTTGTTCTTGACATGGGTTTGATCATGGATTTTCATCATTTTTAGACACATTTCATGTCTCTGATGAACAATCTACAAACATCTAGATTCAAGAATGTTTTTAAAAGAAAAAGTAATGAAAGATAATAAAAGTTCAAGATAACACAAGAAAATATGAAGGAAAGTGCAACTAATGTTCATGCAAGTTGTATGAACACTTGTTCTTACCTTGATCTTCAATTTTTGAAGTTTTTGAGATCAAGAAGAAGTATAATATTCAGCTGAATTTTTGAGACAAAAATCTGAGTTTTAGTGAGAGAAACAAGAGAAAGAAGGAGTGGATTGAAAATGATGAAGAGAGGGAGTGTTGAAGTGATTTTTATAGAAAAATCACACATTTGTTTTCTCTTGGCTGGCCCTTAACGGATGAAATTTAGATTTATGTTTCTTTTTTTTTCCAATAAAGTTTTAAATATATGTATTTAAGAGTTGGTTGCTTGTTTGTGCATAAAAAGTAAAGTTTATGCTCATTTTCTTACTAGTTTGTGACATAAGTAACTTTTTGGCATGTGTAATTTATATTTATAAAATCTTTATATTTCAAATTTATGTTTCTCTTATTTATTACTATTTATGTAAACTTTTATAAGTTTGTTGCTATTTTAGTTAAAATAGCACAATACGGATGTCTTTCTTCAAATCTTTGATTAAATTTCTTACTTATGTTTGCTTTAATCACTAAGTGAATTCAAAATTATGTGTATTTGTTTTTTGAATCGTTAATAGCTTGTTATGTATATCCATTAATTATATATTCCGACATTGTACGAAAATTATCAGAAAATTCTACGGCGAATGCAGAAAACTAAGTAATCTATTGAGGTTTAGTAAATGTCTGCAACTTAGGTTCCAATTGAAAGTTTAAATAACTAATTGAGTATTCGAAAACTAATTTAGTAGGTAAATCAGGGTCTATCCTGAAACACTAAATTGACAGTTGTCACAGTCTCCCCCGGTTAGATGAATTTCGTCCTGAAATTCAGATTATTGATTAGAGTGGTGGGTCTTTTCAAATAAATGAGGATACTTGCTTTTCATTGTGTCTTCTCGTTCCCAAGTAAACTCAGCGCTGGGTCTTTTCGAATAAATGAGGTCCTCGCCTTGCGATCCAACGAACTTTAACAATGGGGATTTTATGTCGCCTGAGTTTCTTAACTTCTCTATCAAGGATTTCCACGGGTTCCTCTCGGAAGAGTAGCTTGTCATCAACATGGACTTCATCAGTCGGGACAATTAGTGGCTCTTCAGCTACACACTTCTTAAGGTTTGATATGTAGAAGACATTATGAATAGCGCTTAACTCTGCGGGTAGCTCGAATTTGTATGCCACTGGACCAATCCTTTTTAGAATCTTAAAAGGTCCAATGTATCGAAGACTTAGCTTGCCTTTCTTCCCAAATCAAACTTGTCCTTTCCATGGTGACACCTTTAGAAATACTTTGCTACCCACTTCAAACTCCAAGGGTTTCCTTCGGTTATCCACGTAACTCTTTTGTCGATCCCTAGCCGCCTTAAGTGTATCTCGAATAATCGAGATTTTTTCAGTAGTTTCTTGAATGATTTCAGGTGCGGTCAGTTGTCTTTCTCCCACCTCAAACTAGCTAAGAGGTGAACGACATTTTCGTCCATACAATGCTTCATATGGGGCACATCCGATGCTGGTATGGTAACTATTGTTGTAAGAGAACTCAATTAAAGGTAAGTGCGCGTCCCAACTACCTTTGAATTCCATCACACATGCCCGAAGCATGTCTTCCAGCGTTTGAATCGTACATTCACTCTGCCCATCCGTGTGCGGGTGATATGCCGTAATCAAATCTACTTGAGTACCTTAAGCCTTTTGTAGAGAACGCCAAAATCGTGACGTAAAACGACTGTCTTTGTCCAAGATGATGGAGATTGGTACTACATGACGGGTAACAATTTCGTTAATGTATATCTGCGCGAGCTTTTCCATCTTGTAGCTATCACGAATGGCTATGAAATGTGCTGATTTTGTCAATCGATCCATGATGACCCAAATGGAATCATGTCCTTTGGCGGTCTTAGGCAGCCATGTAACGAAGTCCATTGTAATTCCCTCCCATTTCCATTGAGAAATTTCCGGTTGTTGCAACAGTCCCGTGGGTTTCTGGTGTTCAGCCTTGACCTTTGCACAGGTTAGACATTTACTTACATATGAGGCAATGTCTTTCTTCATTCCGGCCACCAGTAGTATTCTTTCACATCTTTGTACATCTTGTCAGACCCTGGGTGTATGGAGTATCGGGATTTATGAGTTTCGGTTAGAACCACATTCCTAAGATTGCGAATTTTAGGAATCCAGATTCGATTTTTGAAATAAAGCACCCTATCTGATTTGGACTCAAATCTTTGCTCCAAAGTAAGCAATTCTTCATCCTTTACATTTTCTGTCCTCATTGCTTCTTCTTGTGCCTCAAGGATTTTTGTCTTTAGACTGGTTTGTACTTGCATAATTGTTGCTAAGATACATACCAGCTGGATCCCCTCATTTCTCCTTGACATGCCAGCCACTACATCAGCCCCTTCTTGGTGACTTTTCACTTCACATTCAAAATCACTAAGAACATCCATCAAGTTGGTTTTTCTAACAAAGTCTTGCACCATTAATCTAAGTGCTCGCACCCTCACAGGTTTCACCTTCTCCTTTCTGCTTAAGGCATCGGCTACTACATTAGCCTTGCCCGAGTGGTATCGAATTTCACAATCGTAGTCACTAAGCAACTCAACCCATCTCCTTTCCCTCATGTTGATCATCTTTTGGTCAAGAATGTGCTGCAAACTCTTGTGATCGGCGAATATAGTGCATCTTGTGCCGTACAAATAATGTCTCCAGTTTTTAGTGCGAAAACTACTGCTCCTAACTCCAAATCTTGAGTTGTATTATTCTTCTCGTGAACTTTCAACTGTCTTGAAGCATAGGCAATAACTTTATCTTTTTGCATCAATACACATCCTATACCTTGATGTGAAGCATCGCAATAAACTACAAACCCGTCAGTTCCCTCTAGTAATGCCAAAATTGGAGCATTGCATAACTTGTCTTTTAAAAGTTGAAATGCCTCTTCCTGCGATTTTCCCCATTCAAACATTCTTTCCTTATGTGTTAATGATGTTAACGGTTGGGCGACTTTTGAGAAATTCTTGATAAATCGCCGATAGTAAGCCGCCAACCCTAAGAATTGGCAAATTTCTGTTGGGGTCCTTGGTGCTTCCCATTTCTTGATTGCCTCAATCTTTGTCCTATCAACATGGATTCCTTCTTTGTTAACCACGTGACCAAGATAACGTACTTTTCTAATCCAGAAGTCACAGTTAGACAACTTAGCGCACAACTTTTCCTTCAAAAGCATTTCTAAAACTATCATCAGATGTTGCTCATGGCTTTCCTTGTCCTAAAAATAGATTAGTATGTCATCTATAAAGACTATGACAAACTTGTCCAGATATGATCTACATACCCTATTCATTAGGTCCATAAACACAGCTGGAGCATTTGTCAAACCAAAGGGCATGACTAGGAACTCATAATGCCCGTAACGTGTTCGGAAAGCTGTTTTAGGAACATCATCCTCTCGGACCCTCAATTGATGATAACCAGATCGAAAGTCTATTTTTGAAAAGTATGTTTCACCCTGCAACTGATCAAATAGATCGTCAATCCGCGGTAGGGGGTATAAGTTGTTAATCGTCAGCTTGTTCAGCTCTCTATAGTCGATGCACATTCAAAAAGATCTGTCTTTCTTTTTGACAAACAAAATTGGAGGTCCCCATGGAGAAGAGCTTGGCCGGATAAAGCCCTTGTCAAGAAGTTCTTGAAGTTGAGCTGATAACTCCTTCATCTCAGCTGGTGCCAAACGATATGGTCTCCTTTGGCTACCGGAGCTGCTCCAGGAGTTAAGTCGATATGGAATTCGACTTGTCTCAATGGTGGTAAACCGGGTAAATCTTCTGGAAATACTTTGGGGTAATCTTTCATCACCGGAATATCCTAAATTTGCTTCTCCTTAACCCTCTTGTCGACAACATGTGCTAGGAAAGCACAGCACTTTTTCCTAAAGAACCTTTAAGTCTTTATACCAGACACAATCTTCAAGCTCCTATTGGGTTTATCTCCATGTTTTATAAGGGTTTCTCCTTCTTGAAAAGGTAATTTGATAACCTTTTCGGAGCAACAAATTTCTGCTTAGTTTCTGGATAACCAATCCATTCCCACAACCACATCAAAGCTTCGTAATTCAATTGGGATTAGATCGATGTTGAATAACTTATCATTCAGTTCTGAGGTACGTCCTAACAGTATGTCTTTAACAATAGTTTCTAGACTGTTAGCTAACTTAATTACATAATCATCTCTTAGGCTGTCATCAAATGCTCGACCACTTCCGTCAAGGTTGTCTGCACATATCGCTGATGTGCCAATGTGCCTCTAACGTACTCCAGTTAGTCTTAAGGGCCTCAAGTTGTTGGGTCTCTCCATATGGCCTTCGAACTTCTGGCACGGGTCTTCCTATAGCAATTGGTGGTGGATGGGAAGTTGCTGGCTGTGGTGCACTAGGTCCAGCTCTGTTTGATATCGGAACTGGGACACTCTTTCGTGCAGTGTGCTTGATCCGAAGACCTTGATGTTGCGATGGGGGTTGAGGTCTAACAGGCAAGTGTAGATGGTATGACTGCTCAATAGATTAAGCTTCACTCGGATCCTCATCAGAAGTATCGAGGTTTCTAGACAAATCCTCTCTATCGCTTAAGGGTGTGTACTCGGGGAGGTTAAAGCGGGATGAATAAGACTTCTCCATGAAGCTCTCTCTCTCTCTCTATATATATATATATATATATATATATATATATATATATATATATATATATATATATATATATATATATATATATATATATATAAGCATACTTAATTACTAAGGCCCAAACATATTTGATTAATAACAATATGGGCATATATGGTTTATGTATGCAATTGCTAAACATTTGGCCTAAGGGTATAAAATATTCACTATTGACTACCAATGAATGGCCAGTCAGGCCGATCGGGAGGCAGGATCCTTTCGGCATATGCCTTTCTGAAAATCCAACAACCAAGCCGAACGACTATCCTAGGCACCTTTCATCTGGTTATATCGACTTGTGAATATTTCCTGAAATAATTGTGTATGCTTAATCATTTCTATCGGCATAGGGTGTTGATGATAATATGCAATGATCAGACACACACAAGATGAATTTTTAATAAAAGTATTTGTAGTACAAAAGTTGTTGTCAAACATACTCCTAGTGTAATCACTTCAAGTCATGCATCATCTTTTCTTGGTTAAACAAAGGTGATCAAGCTATGTTTAATTACGATCCGATGATGCTACACTTGACTTAATTAAACCAGTAATATGTAAAATAGTTTAGAAACGATGTTTTGAGCTAGTGTTTATAGTTTAAAAATTTTCAATTGAAAAACTTGGTATTCTCTATAACCCTAGGCTCTGATACCAAAAACTGTCACACCCCGCTAAAGCGGAAACACGAGATGTAAAGATCAAATACCATACATAGTAAAAGTTTTACATACGAATTTAAAGGAAATTGTTTTATGGTTACCACCATATCGAAACTTCAATTAATAAAGTGCTTGATAAAAATGTGAAGACTTCTTCAAGCACACCAAAACTTGCATATGGTAGTGATACGATTTTTAAGCTTTATTCCCTGAAAAGCATGCTCAAAAGGGTCAATTATTGAAAATAGTTGGTGAGTTCACAGTTTATGTAAAAACGAACAATCTATTTTACATAGTATAAAACATGTCAAAATTTGAGTGTTGGTTTCGTGGTGTGGCACATGGTAACCTGTTGTATGGAAAATTAGAGAATAGCACCTCCTACTCAAACCTAAGTCCAAGTACCCCGTCTTATGGGTATAGTATGAGAAAGGAACACTCCACGTTGTACACCGTGAGTGAGTGGCCACCAAGTATTGATATCAATAGTTATATTCGGCTCGATAAAGTGAGTTAATGAGTAGACCGGTGTTTCGGTTTCATTCACTAATCAAGATTACATACATACCAAGTGCAAAGAGTATCATAACAATGTAAAATACAAAAGTATAACCACAACCATGTTTGCGTGCATAGCATAAACGAGTTTGAAAGTATATCGATAGTTGGCATGCATAAGGATAAGCAAGTTTGTAAGTATATCATGAGTTTGCAAGAATGTAACATGATTTTCCCCCAAAACGTTAAAAATAGTAAAAAGGGTTCGTGAATACTCACATTGCTTCGAGTGAACGGGTGACGTTTGCAAGGTTTGAATCCTAAACACGTCTAACGTCCGCCTATAACACATGGTGGGAATTCGATGTAAGTTTGTACTTTAAACCTTTAAATCCATAGATTATACTTACTTTCTTTTATATTTCCATACAATGTCATATTTGTTCATAAATCCTTTAGATGTATGGAATATTTTCTTATTATAGTTTAGTTTTTATTTTGCATGGAGTTAGAATAAGAAAAATGAATGGAAAAAAGCAGAATACATGATTTATTTTTATGAAGTATCTCCATATAAGACCAAGTTTATGATTGTAAAGTGATAGTGGACAAAACACAATCTGTCCAGATTTGATGACCTCACTTTGCAAGCATTTTTCGTGTATTTAAATTTCTGATCAGGTCATAATATTTTTTTATGTTAAACTTCAGTGTTTTAGTAAGATTTTGGTATATTGCAGACATTTTTTGGAGATGTCTAAGTCTACTTTAAAAATTATACATAAACAGAAGTCCAGAAGGTTGAGCAGATTGCACACCTTTCTTGCATGGACTGTTTGGAGGGTCAAAACTCAATAGATTTGAGTGAAACCATAACCATTTGAAATCTAACTCATAATACTAATTTACAGAAGTGGATTCAAGTTATTTGAAGCATTATTTTGAGTGTTATGGTATTTACAAGTCACGTGAACATTCTGCCAGATTTTTTACTTTTTGCACACTTAACTTTAAAAATACGTTTTCATCCCCAAATCTAGCTGAATTCTCTTGAAACCAGATGGGATGGAAAGATAACTCATTAAATTAATTTCCAGAAAAGAAATCAGGTCATTTGGATCTATAATGAGTGAGCTATAACTATTTTAAGTGATGAGTGGAAAGCTGTCAGAAACACCTTGAACACAACATGCATTTTGTTTAAAGATCTAACCCTTGCATGCATATATATCCGAATTTTAAGACTTTGAACTAAATTTTCTGCATAACAATAGTGTGAGTTATCTTCATAACACATTTATCCCACATAAGACCCAAAGAGTGTGGGATTTTTAGTGTTTGAACCTTGCTTCACCATGCATGTGCATTTTTGAGTTCATTTAGCCTAACTCCGATTGTATTCTCTGCTTGTCTTATTGAAGATATCAAATCTGCTCAAGTTGAAGCTCTTAAAGAAGAAAATCTTTGTTTTGAAAATCTTAAAAGGCAATTTCAATTTCTGTCTATAAATCATTTGTGAGTTCAATGTCTTAAGGAAAACTGAATATGGATTTCTAAGTATGGTTCTATTTGCAACACTCTTCCATCTGAAGCCCATAAGTCCAAGTTATCTAGTCATCCTGGCAGCTCAAAGATGTACTTCGATCTTAAAGCTGATTATTGGTGGCCAGGAATGAAGAAGGACATCTAGTAAATTCGTTGAAAGTTGCAGAGTCTATCAGATGGTTAAGGCAGAACACCATAAACCCTTCGGGAATATGCAACGACTACCAGATCCTGAGTGGAAGTGGGAGCATATAACCATGGACTTTGTTACAAAGTTGCCTAAAACCAAGAGACAGCACGACTCCATCTGGGTGGTTATGAATCGTTTAACAAAGTCATCTCACTTCATACCGATAAACGAGACGTATTCTCTCGATAGACTGGCGCAAATGTATATCACTGAAGTTATTTCTGTTCACGGTGTGCCGAAGTCTATAGTCTTCGATCGTGATAGTCATTTCACTTCAATATTTTGGAAAGCGCTTCAAGATGGGATGGGTACTCGAATTTCCATGAGTACAACTTTTCTCCCTAATGCAGATGGCCAAAGTGAACGCACTATCTTAACCCTTAAAGACATGCTTTATGCCTGCATTCTTGATTTCGGTGGTAACTGGGATGACCATTTTCCTTTGGTCGAATTCTCATACACAATAGTTACCATTCCACTATCAAGATGACTCTTTTTGAAGCTCTATATGGAAGAAAGTGCAAAACTCCCACCTGTTGGCACGAAACAGGTGAATCGCCATTAGCGGGTCCTGCCCTTCTACAGTTCAGACATGAGTATTCAACTGGTCAGAAGAAATATTCTTGAAGCTCAAAGCAGGCAGAAATGTTATCATGACAATCTTCATAGATCGATCAGTTTTGCGGTCAATGATTGAGTGATGCTGAAAGTATCCCCAATGAAGAATGTGGTTCGATTTATAAAGCGAAACAAGCTAGCTCCAAGATTTATTGGTCCATTCAAGATTGTTGAAATGATAGGGAATTAGTCCTATCGTCTGAATTTCCAGTGGACTTAGCTGGAATACAACCTGTATTCCATGTTAGTCATTTGTGAAAGAGCTTAGCTAATGAAAGAGAAGTTCATATACCACATGTTGATCTGCAAATTGATAAGAAGCTTCGTGTGGTTGAAGAACCAGAATGTATTCTGGACTCGAAGACCAACAAGCTTCACAACAAAGAGGTGCAGATGATGCTCGTCCAGTGGAAACACCCGAAAGGTTGGCATCAGTCTAGGGAATCAAATGATGTTATGAAAACTACGTATTTGAGTCTGTTCGAACATAGCTAACTTCGAGGATGAAGTTTGTACGTGGTCGAGCCCATTCTGTAACAACCTAGCTTTTAACCTGTTGGTACACCCTGTGTGACGATAGCAGTCAAGATATGTAATAGATAGTAATATGTAATAGTCGGGCTTTATTAATACAAGTCATATTTGTTTGTTCGTGATTGTGAATGGTGTTTACATTTGCATGTTAAGTTCATGATTGTGAAGATAAGTTCTTGAGGTAATGAACTTGTTAGAATAAGTTCTTAAGGCATAGGCCACGAACTTAAGTCACACAAGTTCGTACGAACTTAGCTTACCTAAGTTCGTATCTCCATGGGCTTGAACTTGTAAGTTTCTGGGCTTGGGCCATGCACGAACATAAGGGTTATATTATGAACTTGTTTGTGTAATTTCATGGACTTTCGGAGAGCTATGATTTCAGAGTTTGTAATAGTGCACAGGCGAACTAGAAATTATTTCAGAGAGTTTCAGGAGCAATACATCGTGTGGGTCGGTAACCTATCGGCTGACATTGTGTTCGGCTCCATGTTTCACGCGTGATCGATCTGTTAAGCGTCTAACGAGAATCCGCACTCGCTGGACGACGTTGTGCCTTGATTCAACGTAGATGTGGTGACCTTACAAGTGGTATCAGAGCCAATCTTGATTGTTCTTCGTGTTCGTCACGTTTTGGTGAACATTCATAGGGTTTCTTGGCGTTTTACGGATAAATCACGTGTTTTTTCAATGTTTTCAGTGTTTTCAAGCAATTTTCTTGGCAAATATTCATCTTAGTTCAATTGTTCAGTCGAAATCATTTTTTTTAATCTTAAAAACATTGATTTGATATGAAATTTTGAAAATGTCGAATTTTTGGCCGTTTCACGAACTTGCGGCGCTCGAACTTAGGAGTGTTTTTAGGGTACCTCGAACTTATCAGACGCTCCTCCATGAACTGGTCAAGCTCTCGAAGTTATCAGGATTCAAACTTGTCTGATTAGGGTTTGTCGAACTTGAGTGTCTCGAACTTGGCAGGCTACGAACTTGACAGATATCGAACTTGTTAGACTCGAATTTGTCAGACTTGAATTAGGGTTTCACGAACTTGTGTCCTTCGAACATAGTGATCTTGAACTTAACATTAAACAAATTTAATTTGGAAAAACGAATTTAATTAAGTCTGTACAAACTTGATTTCAAATTTATTTTAGAAATTAAATAGTTTAAGTTCGAGAACAAAAAGTTTTACGAGAATGTCAAGTTTGCATAAGTTCTTGGAAATGGATCACAAAGTGGGCAAATCAAATTCACCACCCAAGCTGATGAAGATTGAGGACTATTACTGGTGGAAGGATAAGTTTGCGGACTTCGCTAGATTCAATGATATGTGTATGTGGATATGCACTGATGAAGGTTACGTTCCCCCAACACAAGAGCTCGAGGGCAAATTGAAAGTTTTGTCCTATCAAAATATGAAAAATGATGAAAAGAAGATTTATGAAGCTGAGAATCGGGCCTTATCGTCAATTAGAATGGCACTACCTTTGGAAATTCTGCACACGTTCAGAAATCACAGAACTTCTAAAGAGCTCTGGGAAGCTCTAGAGAAGAGGTGTGAGGGAAATCCTAGGGTTAGAAAGGGGAGAACCAAATTATTGAAACAACAATTTGCAATCTTCAAGGGACTGAAGAATGAATCCTTGGATGAGATAATCACAAGGTTCTATCATCTGTTGATCGAACTTGATAACCACAATGTTAAGTATCAAGAAACTGATAAGATTGAAAAACTTCTAGATGCTTTACCAGCAAAGTGGGAGATGTACACTGTGTTGATAAAGCATGATGAAGATAAACTGGCAACTCCTACCCTTGAAGAAGGGATCGGAACTCTGCAGGCCTACAACTTTAAAATACAAAAGAAAGAGATGGAATATGATCAAGTACAGGATCCTGAAATGTACTTTACAAAGTCAAAGCCATCAACGTCTAGTGTACCGAAGTCGGGGGCTACAACGTTCTACTCGGTAGAAGAAGAGAGCATGCCTGCAGAAGCAGAAGATGTGAGTGGTAGGGCATTTTTAGGGTTTTCTAAACCAGAAGATCAACCACAAAGTTCGACATCATCTTCTCAGGGTTACACCAAAATGCCAATGAGTGCTAAGTCAGCTGAGGAGCATCTAAAGCATATAGCTTCGTTTGTAGCAGCATACGGCAACTGCACTCAAGGTAAAATCAACGATCCAGCTCTATGGGAGGAGGATTATGATCAGGTAGATCCAGACGATTTAGAACAGATGGACTTGCAGTGGCAACTGGCCACGGTCACCCAGAGGGTCAAGCGGTTTATGAAACGAACTAGGAGGAACCTACGTGTGAGCAATAATGTTGGGTTTTCTAAGGTGAAGTGTTACAAATGTCAGGAGTTGGGACATTTTGCTAGCGAATGTCAATGGCCGAAGGTTGAGAACTATCAGAATCCGGGACGATAGAATTCTGGTATTTCAGGGAATCAAGCTTCTATAGTCGGGTTACTGACAAATGTATCCTCTAACAGACAGTTAGATGGAACTTACGACTCTGGAGTTAGCAGCTCAGATGGCTAACGTGGAATCTGATCGGAAAAAGGTATCTCTAAAATTTTCTGCATTTCATGATTTATGTGTTTTATGTAGTACGTTAAATGATAAGTTGAACCTAGTGCTAGAATCACATTCATCCATGACATCTCAAATCCAATCGTTAAAATCTGATAATGCTAGTCTGCTAGATATTAAGGAAGATCTTAGGGCTAGAATGAAAGTTGATGCTTAATATGTAGTAGCTTTGAAAGACAAATTGAGCGAGCAGTGTGTCAGGAATGAGCTAATTTATGAGCATATAGAGTCATTGATCAAAGAGATCTCCCTGAGAGATAAAGAATTAGCTAAGGCTAGGGTTTAGGTTGTAGAGGCTAATAGTAAAATTGAAAAGTTTAGGAAGTCATCCTAGAACTTAAGCAAAATCTTAGATTCGCAGAGACAGTCTAAGAAACAAGTTGGCCTAGGATATCAAGATGTAACTATATGCCTCTCCCTTAGGATAAGACCAAAGAAGAGATTGAATCAGAGGAAGTAAAAGTAACCGAGACTGATAAGGCATCAACAACTAAGGTATCAACAACAACCCCTAAGGTTAAGCAAACTGTTAAGTTTGTGCAGTCTACTAGTGGGGCAAAAATAATAGAGCCAAAAACTTTGAGTGATAATAACCAAGAGGTATTGAACACAGTAGTTGAAACAAAAGAACAGGACATCAGCGAGACTCCTAAGTCAAAGAGTGCCTATAAGAAGCCTATTGACAAAATGTCTTGTTTTAGATGTCATGAAAAAGGTCGTGTTGCTTCTAGTTGTCCTTATTAGAAACCAGAGTTTACACCTACAGCAGGGAAGCAAGAACAACAATTCTTAAAATCAGTGTCTAGTATTGCAAGCTCAAGTAGTTCTCAAAATTCTGTGAAGAACTCGAATGCAACATCACGTTTAGGTACTAAACAAACACCGGGTTTAATCTGACAGAATAAAGGGCTTAGGACTAATTCACCGAATAGAGTCCCTAGTAAATCAAGGTCTGAACCACAGCCTGTCATTAGGACTAATACACCTAAGAGGAGTTATACTCCAGTTAGGTCTCACACTCTTAACAGACATCAGACACCAGGTAGAGTCCAGGGTTATAACAATGAAATGCATTATAACATAAATTACTCTAGGGCTCCACAGCAAATGACAACCTAAAGGCCAAGAGTGAACATTAATCACTCAGGTCCACAACAGGTTCTTAATCAAAAACCCAAGTCCCCTGAAAGGAGAGATGGGTATCTGAAGGAGTTCAAGTATGTGGATGAAAATGGTATTACAAAGTAAGTCATGGCTTGGGTTCCCCGTGATAACTAATCTATTTTCTTTCATGTGCAGGTGTTAAATACAAGTCTTAACAACAAATGGTTCGTAGATAGTGGTTGCTCTCGTCACATGACTGGGGAAAGAAGTCTACTGACGGACTTCAAGAGTGGAAACAAGGGGTTTGTCTCATTTGCTGGGAATAAAGGAGGAAATATCACTGGAACAGGAGTAGGCACTAATGGGACGATCACTCTTGATCAAGTCTACTATGTAGATAAGCTTGATCACAATCTCGTTAATGTATCTCAGATCAGTGATAAACAAAATTCAGTCCTCTTTACTGGACAGGAAGCGTTTACTGCTAAAGTCGGGATTCAAGATACATGAAGAGTGGATTTTGATGAGAGCCCCAAGGGTGAATGATATGTACATGATGGACATGTCCGTAGCAGATTCATCGATGGGATCTATATGTCTACTGTCAAAAGCTTCAGATTCTGAATCTTTGCTGTGACATAGACGTATGGAACACTTGCACTTAAGGAAGATGAATCTCATCACGAAAAATGTCCTTGTGCAAGGTGTTCCACTGAAGAGTTTTTAGTTTGAAAATAAGTGTGTGCTGTGCAGGAAAGGGTAGCAACATAAAAAGTCACACAAATTAAAAACTCAAAACTCAATCACTTCTACCTTCGATTTGCTACATATGGATCTCTTCGGTCCAATCAACAAAAGGAGTATAGGTGGTAGTTGGTACTGTTTAGTTATTACTGATAATTACTCACAATTTTCTTGGGTTTTCTGTCGAGGTTCAAAGGACGAGAAAGCAGGCACGCTGATTGGATTCTTAGACCAAGTTGATAACTCATACGGGAAAAGGGTAAAACGTATCAGAGGTGATTACGGAACTGAATTTAAAAATGTAGTATTGGTGTATATTGCCTAACTAAAGGCATAGTGCATCAATTTAGTGCACCTTATGAGCCACAACAAAATGGGGTGGCACCAAGCAAGAGGGTTTTTAATAAAAGTACTGGTTCAGTTGAAATTATGTTTAACATTGATGTAACAAGTTATTCACATGAACCCCAAATTGGTCCAGAATGGTTATTTGAATATGACTCAGTGTTTGAATCCTTTAACATTCCTTTTAGTGGTGTGCAGAAACTGTGGAAAACGACTTCTCATCTTTAAATCTTCATCAACAAGGGTAGAGTGTTTCCAAATTCGAGCATTCCCATGAAATTTGATACTACATCGATAGAAGATGGGTCTCCAACAAATGAGGAACCTTTGTTTCCTACGGATGAGAATCAGATAAACAATTCAGCCTCAGAAGACAGTGATCACGAGGAGAATGTTCCGTCTAAAGTCACGCCCCTATTAGGCAAAATAGGATCAAATGTGGGAGATAATCTTCAGGTCGATGTAGTTGAAACATCAAGGGTGAATAAGGATCATCCTATTGAAGACATCATAGGGAATCCAAATGCCGGTGTGAGAACTAGAAGTAGTGTGAATAGTATCACAGTGCTCTTATCAATGATCAATGACTCCGAGGCATTTCACACTAGTCTATACTAGTGTTTCATTTCTCAAGTCGAGCCAAAGAATGTGCAAATGGCTCTGAAGGATATTTTATGGGTTGAAGCTATGCAGGAGGAACTTTCACAGTTCAGAAAGCTAGAAGTCTGGGAGTTAGTGCCTTTTCCTCGAGGAGATGTTGCGATAGGGACCAAATGAGTCTTTAAGTGCAAAATGGATGATCAGGGCATAGTTACTCGTAACAAGGAAAGACTCAAGGTCAAAGGGTTCAACCAAGAAGAAGGGATAGATTATAATGAAGTGTTTGCACCAGTGGCAAGGCTTGAAGCTATCAAATTGTTTCTTGCCTTTGCATCCTTCAAAGGCTTCAAAGTATATCAGCTAGACGTCAAGAGCGCCTTCTTGTACGGTAAAGTGAAGGAATTGGTGTATGTCGAGCAACCTCCAGGGTTTACTGATCCTAAGTATCCAGACAGAGTATATAGATTAGATAAGGCTCTGTATGGATTACATTAGGCACCTAGGGTGTGGTACGAGACACTGTCTACTCACCTCTTAGACAATGGGTTTGAGAGAGGGAGAACAGATAGTTTACTATTCGTTACGAGAAAAGGTGACAATTTCATACTGGTACAAGTGTATGTGGACGACAGCATCTTCGGATCGTCAAATAAACAAATGTGCAAACATTTCGAGAAGGTTATAAAGTCCAAGTTTGAGATGAGTGCGATGGGAGAGCTGAACTTCTTTCTGGCTTTACAAGTTGAACAACGAAAGGATGGGATGTTCATTCATCAGACGAAGTATGTCAATGATATTTTAAAGCACTTCAGGATGGAAGGAACAAAGCTTACAACACACTTCAGTACTCCTATACAAGTCAATCATAATCTCGGACCGGGTACAGATAGTGATACCGATGTGGATTACGACTTTATATCGGGCCATGATCGGGTCACTCATGTATTTAACAGCTTCTCGACCTGATATAATGTTTGCTGTTTGCTGTTTGTGCCAGGTTTCAAGCTAACCCCAAGGAGATGCACATGAAAGCTGTGAAGCGGATTCTGAGATACCTGAAGTCGAAACCGAAGCTGGGACTTTGGTATCATGCTGATGGAGATCTGGAATTGGAAGCTTACATGGATTCAAACTATGGAGGGTGTAGCTTGAACAGAAAATCAACAACGGGTGGTTGCAGTTCCTTGGAGGGAGACTGGTGTCCTGGCAATGCAAGAAACAGATTTCGGTAGCCGTATCAACATGCGAGGCTGAATATGTAGCTGCGAGGAGTCGCTGTTCACAGGTTCTGTGGATTCAACGATAATTGCGGGATTACGGTTTGACTTATACTCATACTCCCATTAGGATAGACAATCAATCCACAATTACCATAACCAATAATCTGGTAAAGCACAGTAAGACTAAGCATATAGATATAAGACTTCATTTTATTCGTGACTGTGCTGAGAAAAACTTGATAAAATTGGTTAAAGTTTTAACGGAAGGCAACTTTGCGGATCTGTTCACAAAAGCATTTGATAGGTCACGCTTTGAGTTGTTAGTCCAACTAAACGGAATGCGTAATCCAGAGTAACCTGACTTCAGTAGATGTTCTTTCTTTTTAAATAGTTTTAAGTTATTAGTTTATCTTTTTTTAGTTCTTTACTTAAAAATAAGGGAAAAACAAAAGAAAAAAGAGAGAAAACCATAAAAATTTTAAAAAAGAGAATATTAAAAAAAATGAGAGAAATCTTAGAGTCTAAGGTTCAAAGTGACGAAATTTAGCACAGTCTAACAAATTGTAAGAGTTAAACTTTCACACGTAATGCACTAAAAAGTCTAAGTGATATACATGTTCATCTTCTGATATGTTGGTAGGCATAAAACATGTAAGTTTTCCTGAAAGCTAATAAGCCAATCAAGAAAATGTCATATGTGTAACTAACTTAGATGTATGACCAAAAGGTCTTAATTTCTATGTTAAAGGCTCAAATACATTAATTATGGACGATTATGTAAATTAATCTGGGGGATGTATGGCTTCATCAAAATACATCTTAAATATAGAGTAAGTTTTGAAACGTAAAGAAAGTCAAAACATGTCGTTTTTTTGTGCGTAAGTACAAACCCGTCACCGTTGTTTTGACTTAAACTAGCAAGATATGTCGCTTTGTTGTACGTAAGTACAGACCTGTCACCATTGTCTTGCTAAAATAAAAGAAGGATGCTCTACCCTAGGACAAACTAAGACACTGTTGTATGTAAATACAGAACTGTGTCTGGTGTTTTCCTTTTGAAGATGATTTACAAATACCGAAAAGTCATAATCATTGTATGCCTGTCTTGATCACAGAAGTATGTCTAAGCATGGGACACGTAAGGTAGTTTCTTGATAAATAAAAAGGTCAAAGGAAAATCCTGTGTGTAGAGTGCTTAAATGGACAAACATACCGACAATCGACTTGGTGTGTATGTTACGACAAACAATCAAAGGAATCAAAAATTCCAAAGTGTGAAAGTGCAACACCGAAAGTGAGTTGACAAAGCTACCTGATTGAACCTTCTTTGACACTCTCGCAAAAATATTTAGTCAGTGTGTTTTATCATTATATTATTGCAATTTAACTTCATTTTTAGCTAACTTTATTTGTTTTATTTTATTTTATTTTATTTTAATTTTATTTTAGTTTAGTTCATTTTATTTTTAATAAATACGAACAAGGTCAAGTTACTAGGATGCATTTTAGTTGGAGAAACAAATTTACGTGATAATCTGTTTGCTTAGCTTGAAGTGTTTTGAAAAGTTGTAAAAGTTATGAATGTTGAACAAGTCACAGAAGTTGAAAAAGTTGAATATTTTTCAAAGTTTTTCAAAATTTGGACATAAGTTCGTGACCCTATGTTCGAACGATCTTAATTGAGATAAGTTCGAGACACAGTGGAGTATAAATAGGACAAACACATTTCCTCTACTCATCTACTCTCGTTGTCTATACACGAACTTATCTTGGCGATCTCGAACTTATTTTTGCGACTTCGAACTTATCAGCAATCTCGATTTTATTCCTTGTTTCACAAAGAAACCACTGCTCCTTCTCGAACTTACTAGTGTTTAGTGTCTATTTATCACACAAGAAACTAAGTATGTGATGTTTTGGACATTTTAACGGTTTAATATCGAACATTTTGGTTTTACTATAAACGAAAGCTAAGTATTCAAAATACAAAGTTTAGGGTTATAAAACTTAAAATAAAACATAGATAACCTCGATTAGAACCTATTAGGACTAGATTCATCGGTAATTTAATTCTAAAAAGGTTTAAATCATGAGTTTGACTTTCAAATAGCTGACTTCGAACTTGTTCAAACAAGAACAAGTTCGTAGTTCATCAGGAACACGAACTTAGGGCAAAATCGACAAGTTCGACTGACTTCGAACTTAACCAAGTTCGAGGTGATTCAAACGAACTTAATCCTAAGTTCGCAGGAGATTATGTTCGTAGGGCCTCTTAGTGTCAAACAAACATAACCTTAAGTTCGAAGATCATTAAATTCGTAGGCATTTTAGTTACACGAACTTACACATAAGTTCGAATGACTTTAGTTCAAACGAACTTTATCAAGTTCGAATGGCTTCAAAAAATTTCCAAAATTAATTTTTTCAGAATTTAACTATTTGTTGTGTATGCAGGAATGGCAGATCGTGCTTTCTTCAATAAGCACAATATGGTAATAATCATAGACCTCCAAGGTGCTGAGGTGCGGCAATATAGAGAAATTTTGGAGTTTTTGACACGATCAAGGATCGCTTATGCGTTGACCCACAACACAACGCTTATGATTCAATATATTCGACAGTTTTGTGAAACTTTACATGTGGATAGTTCCTTAGTACCTCCGGTTTTTAGGCTACTGTCAATGGGCATGGGATTGCATTTTCAGCAAATAATCTGAGAGAGATTCTTCATTTGGGGACAGTAGAGCAAGAAGATGGCCTAGTTGATTTCCCAGCAACAATAAGGCAAGCGGCCTTCCAACAAATGGGCTATGCACAAGACTTGGCAAAGGCCTCGTATGTGAAGAGTGGTTTAATAGGACAGTGGCGATATCTTATGCATGTTATGCTCATCTGTTTTGAACCAAAAAAGGCAGGTTTTGACACAATGACATCCAAGTTATAGTCAGGACTGATATCGTTGGTCTATAACAAGCCTTTTAGTTTCTCGGGCTTCTTTTTTGGAGAGTTCGTACATCAGATAATGGCGTCGACCCGGGAATGATTTTTGTTATACCTGAGGTTGGATTGTTAATAGATCCAGAGTTCATGGATCTAAATGCCGAAGATTGGATTGATAATGAGCCCCAACAACAAGCACCGGCACAAGCACCGGTTGCTCCAGTTCAGCCTACACCTCAAACGGCAGCGGTAGCTGTGGTTACCACATCGGTAGCTCAAGCTGACCCGATTCAGGAAACATTAGAAGAAGTTTTTGCTCAAGGGGGAGTAGCTCAAGAATCAATCATGGAGGAGTTGATTCAGGATATTCTTCAACCGCCTGAGGCCATGGACAATATTTTTTAAGATATTGAGAACCATCAGCTAGAGAATGTTACTGAGGCTGTTGACACAGACACAGAAAGAGATTCTAAGACTGTGGGTGATGTCAGGGAGGCTGCAAATCCTTCCACTTCGTTCGATACTCATGGAACTCAGCTCGTAGTGCAGCAGCAGACAGTTCATCAAGCATCCTTCAGTCAACAAGATGACGAAGAAGATGAAGACTTTGTGCTGGCAGAAGGGGTGTTGGTTGCTAGGCAACAACGGGCTAAACGCTAACGCCTACATTAAGCAGAGCCGTCAACATCAACCGCCATTCCATCATCATCAACATCAACATCGACAGACGCCCAAGCCATTAATCAACTAAATGCTAAAAATGATTTCCAAACAGTCCAAATTTTTCAGCTATCCAAGGTGGTTAGTGAGCTACAACAACATAATGCCCAGTTTGATCAAAACAATGTAGAGTTAGACAAGACTGTGGCAGCTCAATAACAACAGATCGCTACACTACAGGCCTTACTGGAGCAGATTTTGAAGGATCGTGCTGCTCAAGGGGAGAGTAGTTGTAAAGAAGATGAGCTGAGGGGCAAAAGAGGAGAAGACGAAGAAGATGACCTAAGTACCAAAAAAGCGAGTGAGCTAGCAGATCTTTCAAAATACACTGCTCATCAAGCTATAGTTCAGGGGGAGTCTGGTTCGTCGTCTGGGGTTGAGAAGGTTAAAGGCAAGGCTCCCGAGGCTACGGATGTAAATGAAGAAGAGTTTATTGGAGCCTTTCTGGACCTGGATGAAGATGAGATTCGGTTTAAGTTTGAAGATTACATACATTAGGAGGAGCTTGAAGAAGGAGAATTCATTCCTGATGACGTAGCTGACTGGAAATCCGACGACGAGGTAGTTATGGATGAAGAAGATGAGGTTGATGAATTGGTGGTAAGTAAGCAGCCAATCACAGAAGAGTAATGAAGTTTATTTTATTAAGTTAAATATATGTTATATATTATTTAGATGATCAAATTTAAAGAAATGAAACAAAAATAAGTTTAAGGGTCAAATTGTACATTTAACAAATTTGTTAAATATATAAACCAAAAAAATGAGTTTTATTCTCATTTCACCAACAAATTAAATCAGACATTCTGCTCTTATTTTCTATTCATGGCTCCTTCTTCTTCTTCTCAATTCATAAAGAAAAGTTTCAACAAAATTCAAATTCAAGTCAAGAAAATACCAAGCAACAACAATCTTACAAAGAATTAAGGTAATTTTTATGCTTAATGTGTTCTTTGGTTCCAATATGAAACCCACGGTTCTGTAATTTTAAGAACCGATTTCAACCAGAAAATTGATTTCAAATCCAGCCATGGAAATATATGCAAACATATGTGTGTTTAAATCATTCATAGAAGCATCCAACACCTTTTAAAGTTACGATTTTGCTGCTGAAATAATAAGATAACAGAAAGGAAATAAAAGAAAGTGCAGTTGTGTTGTGTGCGTGTGTTTTTGCATGAAAAACGGAGAACCGAGATTCACACTAAGTGTGAATCTCAGATGTTTTAAAACATTAAAGCAGCAACGCCTTTTAACCTTAAGAATAAAAACTAAGTAAATAGAATGAGTATTGTGGGTATGTGCTGTTGTAAAGTGAAACGAACCGAGATTCACAGCCATGTGACTCTCGGATGTGTGTATTGTAAGTGTAACAGACCAACAGCCCTTTTAATTGCTGAATCTCAGATGTTTTTAATCCTCAGAAACAGCGACCCATCATACAAATAAACAAATCTCTGATATAGTGATAGTGTATATAGTATAGATTAAAGAACCGAGATTCATTTGATGATGAATCTCGGATGTTTGATGACAGCAACATAATCTCGGATGTTTTAAAGCAAATGAAAGCATCACTTTTGTTAGAAAATCTCGGATGTGGCTGTGGGAATAAAACAGAAATAGAAGCCTGTTAGGCACAAAAAGGCCTCAGTCAAACCTGCTCTACTTCTTAGGGGGAGATTTTTAATCAAACCTGCTTGATGCACTTGATGGTATAATTTAAGGCCTATTTATGCCTTATTGAAACCTGAAAAGGGATTTGCAATATCAGCCAAAGTTGTTTACCCTGTTGCATTCGTTGCAACAAAGGCATATTGTCCAAGTTGTTCTGTCTGCTAAACAGGCTGGACATAAACTGTCTACGCTGCTCTGTTCTGTTAAGCAGCTTGGACAGATTCTAAGTGTTCTGTTCTTTGTGAACAGAATCTGTTCTTTGTGAACAGGCTAAACAATTTATGGAATATGTTTCCAAATCATCATGTATTGTTTTTTGCTGCAAGATCAGTTTACAATGTCGAAGACAAATTGGAAAACAGAAACTGCCAGCCTGCCTACGCTGTTTTCTTACATGAAGATAAACGGATATCTGAAAAGGGTGACAGACCTTTTCTTATATCAAAATGGCCATAACAAAAGAAGAAAGATGCTAAGTTGACATTACTCTTTTGGTTAAAGCGTTATGCAACAGTGACAAAAAAAAAGACAAAGAAAACGCCACATGAAGACAAATCTACTTTATAAGCATGTGCAGAAAAGGTGTTTTGTCTTTTTGGAATGACATCCCACTATCTCATCTGTCCAATGAAGAAGCTTCACTGAGATTCTCAGTGAGAGTATAAAAGGAAGCTTCTAAGGATTGTGAGATAACCAAGAGTGTGAAATCAGATCGTGCATCAAAGTGTGTTTTTCATGCATGCAAGTCTGCTAGAATATAACAGTACGTGTGTCTAAGCTGTTCATACTCAAGTTGTCCATCTGTGTCTTGTAAAATCAGTGAGTGAATCTAAGTGAGTGTAGTCATTGTATCTAGTCTGAGTGTGTCTTAGATTAGTTAAACAACTGTTGTATCTATCATCTAAGCTTGAACCTTTCCGCAGTCAAGCTTGTTTGTAATTAACACTTGTTGATAATACACACAAACATTGAGAAAAGAGTGTTGAGTTTTAAATTGCTGTATTCACACCCCCCCCCCCTCTACAGCTTAGAACTACACACTAGGGAAAACTTTTGGGACCTACAACTAGTATCAGAGCAGATAGAGTGTGTGTCAACTCTAGATCTCTCATTCTCCCTACTTTCTCATGGACAACAGTGCCGCAAGTTCCTCCTCTTACTATGACAGTGGTTCAATGGCCAAACCCCCCCAAGTTCAATCATCAAAACTTCCCTGGTTGGAAGTGCAGAATGATGCTCTATTTAGAGAATCTTGACGTACAACTGCCAGAGATAGTAATGGAAGGTCCCTATGTGCCAACTTCTTTTACTACTATCACTCCTTCTGTTGAAGGAGCCGCCCCCGAAATCAGAATTTTTGAGAAGGCCAAAGCTCAATGGTCTGATGAAGACAAAAGACTGGTTGCTCTGGATGCAGAAGCCAGGAATAACCTGGTCATTTCTTTTCCTGATGATGTGTTCAAACAGGTTGAGAAATTGAAAACTTCGAAGGAGATGTTTGATACTTTGTGTACCGTCTATGATGGTCCCACAATTACACTGGATAATAGGATCAACAATCTTGTTAGACAGTATGAAATCTTCTTTGCAAAACAAAAGGAGTCACTCACAGAAACCTACACCATGTTTACTGCTCTTATCAATGATCTCAAAGCTGTTGGGGTCACAAAGGACAACCTAACTCTGGTGAACAAATTCTTAGACATCCTGCCTGAAGAATGGAACTACTATTCTACCATCTTGAGAAATTCAAGCACCATCAAAGGTATGGATCTTGTAAACTTATATGGATCCCTACTAAATGATGAGCAGTCAAGGCAACAGAAAAGAAATGCCTTGGAAATGTCTAAGAGAGGTGTTGCCTTACTGGCTAGCGTGAGACAACCTGTTGGTCAGGTATGTGATGTGTTCACACAACCTGATCAACAGGCTGATGATGAAAGGGAAGAGATGTCAGAAGAGGAAGACAGTGAAGATTTTGCTGAACTTGACGATGAGCAAATGATTGCAATGCTTCTCAAAAAGTTCAACAAGAAAAGGTTTGGTAGAAGAATGCTGCAGGGGAACTCAAATGCTGTCAAAAAGAAGGCATTTGATAAATCTAAGGCTGAGTGCTTCAAATGTGGCAAGACTGGCCACAAAGCTGCTGCCTGTGTGTCAAACGCTATTGGTCAGTCATCCACACCATTCAACACAAACAGGGACGATGGCTACAGGGTTAAGTACCTTATGGCCATGGCTAAGCTGAAAAAGTTGGAAAACTTAGTGGCTTCCAAAGTGCAAAAGGGACTCATGGCTGAGACATGTGATTGGGAGGAGTCTGATTCATCCTCAGATGAAGAAGACAACAACTGTCTGATGGCCAACACTGATGTCCCATCAACCAGCAACTTCAAACAGGACCTGGCTGAAGCTGAAGCCTTCAGCAGCTTAGAGAACTGGAATCCCACAATGATGTACAAGGTATAAAACTTTATGGCTTACAGTTCTGATGAAAAAGTGAAAATGTTTGAATAAATGCTTGTTGATTAAAAGCTATTGTGAGAAGCACAATGTTTTATTGTCTGAAATCTCTAAGCTTAAAACTGATATTGACATAATAACCAGTAAACTAGACAGTTTCCATAAGTTGGAAACTGAGCTTGATGAATTAAAACACATCAACTCCATTTTACTAGAAGAAAAGAGAGAGACAGACGTAAAAGATGCAAAGCTTCAAAAGATAGTTGACTCTTGGTGTCAATCAGCACAAAAAGTCAGCCATTGCATTAGTCAACAGATCACTGCACAAATCCAAGCCTATCTTGGAGGGGATCTTGACAAAGAAGCTTCTATTGTTGAGATAAATAATCTGAAAAATGACTTATCCACTCTTGGTGAGCTTCCTAGCACTTTCATTCAGAAAGTAAATGGTAAGCTAGTCTCAACAAACAGGTTTGTCAGGCCTCAAAATACTGACAGCTTGTGTGAAAAAGCTCCAAAAGCTGATGATGGAATGTGTTCTCTATCAAATCACCCTGCAAAGAGCTCTACTGGTTCACACAAGCAAAAGAAAGGAAAACAAGCTCAAACTGCAGCTATGGATTCTAAACGTGTTGACAAAACAGGCTGTGGGCCTAAAGCTGATGGTAAGAGACCTGTCAATCCTTTTAATGCTGAACATTTTGAGAAAAAGTTTTCAAAAGGTAAGCAGCCTGCTTTCAACAGGGGTAAGTCTCATGTTGAAAGCAAATCTGCTGTGGTTTCAAATAAGTTTTAAATCATATTGGAAAATTGGTTATAAATGAAGGTAAGTCTTTCAAAACCAGAAGCAGTGATTATGTTGATAGGCAGCATCAATCACATCTCAGTAAAGCTAAAGGCAAAGCCATTGCTAAACCTGAGAAATTTGGGAATAAGTTTCCCAAACCTGTGGAAGGTCAAAGGCCAGCCAAACTTCCTGTGTTTGATATCTGTCCTCCCAAAAGAGGAAAGAAGATACAGGCAAAGCTGTTGCCATTGTGCCTTCCACCCAAACTGTTGATTCATCTAGAGATAGTAATAAGTTTGCTAAACCTGCTGACAGAATCAACAAAAACAATCCAGAATATGTTTCTGGAAGCTCTTCTTCCAAAAAGGCTAAAAGGAGAAAATGTTATAAGTGTGGGAAGAAGACACATATGGCCAAAGACTATCCTGAAACTGAGAACATGAGGCCTGTTGACTCTGCTAGTTCCATCATTGCAATAACAAGCAGTGTTAGAAGTAACATAGCCAATGAGGATGGTATTCAAGGTGATACCATCCAAATAGGAAATATTAGTGTAGATATCACTGGTCCATCAACAAATATTGATGAAGTAGGATAGCTCATCCCTATGATGAGTTCCCCTAAAAATAATATATATATTCTCATGACACTCTGCAGGAAAAACAACCATCCCAGGTTTGGTACTTGGACAGTGGCTGCTCAGGATATATGACAGGTTGCAAGGACCTGCTGAGTGATCTCAGGCCAGAAAAAGGGCCAAAAGTCACATTTGGTGACAATGTACAGGGATTTACAGAAGGATATGGAACTCTTCAAGATGGTGCTGCAGTGTTCAAAAGGGTAGCCTATGTGGTTGGGCTGAAACATAATCTTGTAAGCATAAGTCAACTGTGTGATGCTGGCTACAAGGTTAACTTTAATGAGCACCTGGGTTACATATTGGATCCCCAAGGCAAAGTTGTGATGTGTGCACAATGAAATAAAGGTGTATATGTTGTGGATATGAAATCTGCTGATCCCACAACTAAAACCTGCTTTATCTCAAGAAGCAATGCAGACCTGAACTGGTTATGGCACAAAAGGCTATCACACCCGAACTTCAAGAACATCAACAAACTCTGTAGGAAAGAGTTGGTAACAGATTTGCCTTTTATAACTTTTGTTAAGGATAAACTCTGCACAGCTTGTGAGAAAGGCAAGCAGAGAAAATCATCTTTTAAATCTAAGCATAATTTCTCTATTGATACTCCTCTCTTTGTAATCAACATGGACTTGTTTGGATCAGTCAGTGTCCCAAGTCTAGGAAGAAGAAGATACACTCTAGTAATGGTTGATGAGTTCTCCAGGTTTACATGGGTGATCTTTCTGAAGAGCAAAGAAGAGGCTGCTAGAGAAATCATTGGATTTATCAAGAAGATGGAAATGCTGAACTCTGCTCAAGTAAAGTAGCTTAAAAGTGATCATGGTACTGAATTCAGAAACAGTACACTTGAAGACTTCTGTGAAGAAAGAGGGATCTCACAGAACTCTGCTAGAACCATGTTGTGTGCATCAGGTTTACCTTCATCATTCTAGGCTGAAGCTGTCAACACTGCCTGCTTCACCCTAAATAGATCCTAGGTGGTGAAAAGGTTCAACAAGACTTCCTATGAGCTGCTCAAAGGGAGGAGGCCAAACATTAGCTATTTCCATGTGTTTGGATGTCCTAGCTTCATTCTGAATCAAAGGGACCAAGTGGCAAAGTTTGAACCTAAAGCTGATGAAGGTGTGTTTGTTGGATATTCTGCTATGTCAAAAGCCTACAGAGTATACAACAACAAGAGAAAGATGATAGATGAATCTATAAATGTCACCTTTGAAGAGTCCAGGAGTGCCTGTACCAGAGTTGTTCCTGAATCAGTTTCAGGAGAATTCAGCTTTGATGATCTTATGCATTCCATCAGTGAAAAAAAGGACTCAAAAGCTTCCACTACATCCAGAGTGAAACCTGCTAATCATGATGGGCATGATGATGATTATGTTGATACACCCTGTGTGAATAAGTATACTGACATAATTACAACCTCATGTCCTGAACCAACCAATGCTGATTTTCCTGGATCCTCTGCTGATATGTTCAACAATGGAGAGTCATGCTCAACAAGTGAATAGGCTCAAGATATAAGTGTGTCTGAAAATCTTTAGAGATGTTCAACATGACCTGTTGAAGATGCAAACAACTCAGGAGAATCTTCATTGAAGCATGATCCTAAGTGGATCAGGTGTCACCCAAATGATCAAATAATTGGTGACATCAACAAAGGGGTGCAAATAAGATGGGACAGCTTAGGGAACTTTTGTATGTTTTCTAGCTTTGTGTCCCTGATGGAGCCAAAGAAAGTGGATGAAGCACTTAAAGATGCCAACTGGATCACTGCCATGCAAGAAGAGCTCAATCAGTTTGAGAGAAACAAAGTATGGAAGCTGGTCCCTGCTCCTAAATGAAAAGCTATAATTGGCACCAAATGGGTTTTCAGGAACAAGATGGATGAGCAAGGTCTTAGAAATAAGGCAAGACTAGTTGCTCAAGGCTATAGACAGGAGGAAGGCATTGACTATGATCAAACATTTGCTCCTGTGGCCAGGTTAGAGGCAATTCGTTTGTTTCTAGCCTATGCTGCTCATAAGAGCATGAAAGTATTTCAAATGGATGTAAAGAAAGCATTTTTGAATGGTAAATTGCAAGAAGAAGTCTATGTCAAGCAGCCTCCAGGTTTTGAAAATGAACTTCATCAAGGTTTTGTCTATAAGTTGGACAAAGCTCTCTATGGTCTAAAACAAGCCCCTAGAGCCTGGTATGACACTCTAACTGATTTCCTTATGAGCAATGGGTATTCCAGAGGTAAAGTGGATACCACACTGTTTATAAAGAAGGTAAAATCTGATATTATGCTTGTTCAAATTTATGTGGATGACATAATATTTTGTTCTACAAATGAGCAGTTATGCAAGAACTTTTCATTACTCATGGAATCTAAGTATGAAATGAGTATGATGGGAGAACTTACTTTCTTTTTAGGATTACAGGTTAAACATACCTAAAATGGAATCTTTATAAATCAACGAAAGTATACTTTAGATCTCTTGAAAAAGTTTAAATTTGATCAAAGTTCTCCTATCAAAACCCCAATGGCAACCAATAAAGTTGGATGCAGATGCCAGTGGCAAAGCTATTTTAGTAACAGCTTACAGAGGCATGATTGGCAGCTTGATGTATTTAACTGCTAGTAGACTTGATATTATGTTTGCCACCTGTTTATATGCTAGGTTTCAAGCTAATCCTAAAGAATCACATCTAGCTGCTGTAAAAAGAATCTTCAGATACCTTAAGGGTACACCAGGTTTAGGTCTTTGGTATCCCAAAGACTCAAGCCTTGAGCTAACAGGATATTTATATTCTGATTTTGCAGGTTGCAGGCTAGACAGAAAAAGCACAACAGGTGGATGTCAACTCCTTGGTGGTAAGTTGATAAGTTAGTGTAGCAAGAAGCAGAACTCAGTTTCTACTTCTACTGTTGAAGCTGAATGGATTGCTGCTGGAAGCTGCTGGTGGGCAGATTCTGTGGATGCAGCATCAGCTTGAAGACTATGGACTTGTATATAGGAAAACTCTTATTCTGTGTGACAATACAAGTGCTATAGCTATCTCCAACAATCCAGTATTTCATTCCGGAACAAAGCATATAGAGGTCAGACATCACTTCGTCAGGGATCACATCCAGAAAGGTAATGTGGAGGTAAGTTTTATTTCAACAGATGAACAACTTGAACAAAAGTGACTGAGTGTCCTAAATGTTCTAAGTTATTATATGTCTCACATTGCTCAAGTTTCTCAGAACAACTTAGACAGAACAAGTTATGCATGTTCTATACTTAATCATTTTCTGAAAAACATGAACAGCTTGAGCATATAACAGGTTTGACAATAACAGCTTTCATGACAAACCTAGTTTGATGATCAAACTTCTACCCTGCTCACTCTCTCAATCTGTCATACAAGACACTGTCTTGTAACCTGATCAGGTATTGAACAAAAACTGGTCTTACATTCTGAACAGGTTGAATGAACAGCTTGAAGAGTGAACAGCTTGTGATGACCATGCTCATCACAGGTTTGACCAGCAGCTTAGACCATCAGTTTTAATTACCTTTCTTTACAATTAAGTTACTTAATTTTTGTTTTTATTTAACTTAATTACTGCGGATAATGTGTGTTTACGTGTGTTAGTGATTAAAAAGGGCTCAAGTGGTTTGACAACCGTTCTGACATGGACAACCATTCCGTTTTCCGTTAACGAACATTTCAAATCAATCGCCCAAACTTTTCTCTCTCATACCCACTCACATTCAAATCCTATAAATACCCCCATACTGTTTCATCTTCGTCTTCCTTATTGCTTCCATAACTTCCAAAAAACCCTAAAACTCGAATAAGTGACCTGTGCTAATACTTCCACTACTTTCCAAATGGCTCACCAAAACAACCCCTTTCTTCCAGTCTTCGTTGGTAACCATGTGCACAAACACTCGTCTGTTACCATGATGCTGACTTTGAAGCCTACCAACTACCTTGCAAACCTAACCATCCCTAAAAATTATGTGGGAAAAGGATATGACGACATGGTGGAGTTTCTGAAGGTTCACCCATTGAACTATGCAATGACTACATCTCCTGGTTCCTGTATCATGAGATGGTTTATGAATTTTGGTACACCTGCTCTTATGATCCTTCTACCAAAATCATTAGGGGAACCATACTCAATGGAACTCAGACCATTGAGATCACTACTCATCTGATCAGGGAAGCTCGTCGTCTCCCTGTGGCTGAAACCTATGATCAGCCTCAGCCTAAGGATGAACAGATGAGAAATCTGCTACACTTCTGTGGTGTAGCAGAACCCAAAGTTGGAGCTACTCTGTTTAGGAAGGATTTGTCTACAACCTACAGTTTCTTGTTTGCCTCAGTGGTGATGTGCTTCAGCAGTATAGTTGGTTCATTCGACCAACTCAGCCGTGATGAGATTCCAATAGTCCTACAGCTTGTGGATGGGACTACATTCAACATGGCAAGATGGATTTTTATGAACTTGAGAAACCTGGTGCAGTAGGAAACACGTCCAACTGCTGTTCGATATCCCAGGTTTTTAAGTCTTATTTTCAAGCACATCTGTGGTGAGCAACTCTATAACTCTCAGCCTCTACTTCGTACTGCTGCATTCCCTGTAATAGGGAATAGAGTTTTCTATGCTCCTGTTCTCCCAAATGAACCTCCTCTGTCAACACCAATGAGGAGGTTTCTAGGATTGGTGGAAGGACCCTCTGCTATGAGGGTAGATCCAGAGACTGCTCCCAAGGGAAAATCAAAATCTAGGGTCAAATTTGTTAAAAGGACCCTGGAAACGACTGAAGCTGGGCTTGTCCGCAAGAAGGTTAAAACAGCCAAGTACAAGTCTGCCCCATCAGCCTCTGTGGCTGAGGGGGAGCAGACTTCTCACCCTGGTTCATTTGTTGAACGTGAAGCCTTTGTGGCTGGTGCCTCTGTGGCACCTGAGACTATAGAACAGGCCAACCAAACTGTTTCTGAACGAGTCTCAAAACCAGTCCAAACAAGACCCCTCATCTCCTCTCCACAACATCCATCATCCACCTCATCTCTAAAATCATACCAACGCAAATCCATTGCCAGAAAGAAACCAACAGCCCAAACCAGCCCCTCTGTTCCCTCTCAACAAGGTTCATTTGAAAAAGAAGCACACCCTGCTGCCTCTCCTATTTTGGGAGAAGGTTCAGCACATTAGGAGCAGGCTTCGCTCCAACAAGAGTCTACCCATATTCAGCCTAGGCCCTCTGGTTCCTCCCAACAGGAGCCAGTTGTACAAATGAAGACTACCACATCCATTATTCCAGCCTCCCAACAGGCTGAGAATATTGAAAGACATGAGTTCTCTCCACTCCATACTGAGTCCACACAGTCCCCACTCCATACTTCTTCACAACCTGAGTCTGCAGGAGGTGCCAAACCTGCTAGATTAGACCATCTAGTAGATCAGCATCCAACTTCTGCTCCTCATGATACAGCTGTTGTACACCCAACAGTTGCTGAAGGACCAACAACCCAAGCTAATGAACCTCAGGGAACATACCATCCCTCTGGTAAGGTTGCACCTCATATGCAAACTCCATCAGCAGGTTTCACCACTGCTGATGTTGAAATGCACATTCCATCTCCCAATGATGAGGTACCTTTAAACCAAGATGCTGCAGAGGGAACCACCCCAGGCCTTAATGAAGGTGCTGCAACACAAGCATCATCTGAAAAGCTACCAACCTCTACCTCTTCTCCTGATGAAGCTGCTACAGTCATTGCTGAAGGACCTATCGACCCCTCCAAGCTGGGCCACATTACTTTTGCCCAGGCTATGGAGCTTCTCTTAAAAGTTACCCTTCTCTCTCCAACACATTCCCAAACACCTGCCTCATCATCATCTCATTCATCACCTTCTACACATTCCAAACAGTCTACCCATACACCTCCTTCCCCCAAAGATCTTCCTTTGAAGGATATGCTTTCTTTGCTGACAAACAAAGTTGGATCTTTGGAACATTCTATGTCTTCTCTACCCTCCTTGATCTCAGATTCTGTGTCCGCACAGCTTCAAGGATTCTTTGATGTGTTCAAGAATTCCTTTCCATCTACTCCCCAAACTGACCACTCCTCACAGCTGCTTGCACCTACTGCACAGCTGCAAAATATCTCCACTTCCCTCTCCTCAATTCTCTCACATCAACAGGACTCTGTGTCCTCCATGACTGCCATATCCCAACAGCTGTCAACTCTCCTTACCACTTGCACTACTACGCTTCCAGATACAATTTCCAGCCTAAATACTCTAATCGTCTCTCTGTAAAATTCTGTGTCAGTAAACCTTGATGAGGACTCTCTTGAGTTACATCTTGCACAACTTAAAAGTTTGCTATTCACAGCTTCTGATAGAGAAGATCTTCTAAAGCTGACCTCTATTGCTGATTCTCAATCAACCTCTCTTCAAACCTGTCTTTCCCAACTAGCAGAGGTGAAGGACAATCTGGCTTTCTTAGTGCATAGTCTGGTTGGCCCCAAACCTGCTGCCAAAACTGCTGTCAAGCCTGCTCAATTCGTTTCTCCAGGCAGACCAGTTGTTGAAGGTGTTGTACCATCTCCTTCAAAGGGGGAGAAGTTGTCTGCCTCGAAGACTAAGTCTAAGGGGGAGAAAACCTCTTCTCCTAAGGAGAAATCAGCATCTACTGGTCATACAGTAGGTGCATCTACAATAGGTAAAGGTCCAGTTGAAGGTGCCTCTCATCAAACTGAAACTGCTCAGCCTACTCAGGCTGGATCTCCAAACCTGCACAATCTAAGGGGGAGGAATCCATTCCTCAGGAAAGGCCAAGCGGCAAAAGGAGGCATCTAATTCTGGAAGAAAAAGAAGAAGAAGAAGAGGAAGGTATTGCTGAAGCTGTTCCCATTAAAATATCTAAAGGAAACGAAAAAGCAATTACTGACCCTGACCACTAGAAAGCAGCAGAGCTAAAGTTTGACAGAGCAAGGGCTAAGGAAATGAGTCTTCCTATGGAAAAATATTATGAGTTCAGAGATGAACAGCTCAAAGCCCTGGAAAAACTAAGAAAAGAAGAAGCCTCTGCCAAAGCTGCCAGATCCTTTGCACACAAAGAGGCAAGCAAAATCAAAATGCCTTCTTTGGAGGTGCAAACAAAACTGCTTGAAGCTACTAAGGAGTCAGCAACTGAAAAGAAAGGTGGTAAGGAACAAGGTGCTCTGGTCTCTGTGACCAAATCCAAACAAGCATCCTCTACAAGGGCCCAGATCCACTTTGACAACTTGGCAAGGAAGAAGTTCTTTGATGTTGCTGATAGAAGACTTGCCAAGGAATCTATGCTCAAAGTTGTTCCCATATCAAGAAAAGGCAAACAGTGGAAATTACAAATAACCAGAATGGGTGCAACAGGCCCAGAACTAGAATCTTATGACTACACTGATGTTGCACAAATGGAGTACAGGGAATGGGTTGAGTTGGCAGTTTCCCTGAGCCAGTCTAAGTCTGAAACAGCTAAGACTATCAGGGCATATGTCAAGAAACTGATGGAGAGAGTGAAAGACTTTGGCCTGATCTCAGAAGAACTAAGTAAGGGTGTCTCTGTGACTTACCGGAAAATTAAGGCCAACAGGAACAAGAAGGATTCAGAGCTGGAGGAACTCCTTATCTTAATTGAACAAGGTGACTATGCAGTAGAGATCAAAGGAGTTGACTACAGCCTGCCCAAAGGAGTAGAATTTGAAGAAGGAAAGCTGATTGAAAAACCTAAGTTGGGGGCATTTTTTGTAGATCCCTTGACACAGAAGAAGTGCTTTCAAAGAGCATCAGACCTACACAAAGTTGGTCTCAAACAACTTTTAGCATTCAGACTTGCAAACTCCTTTAAGATCTGGAGGAAACCAGGGATGAAATTGAGAGCAGCCATCTGGGACCAGCTCAGAGGCTTCTATGAAAGAGGGGAGCTTGAACATCCCAATTTTATTTTCCTCAGAGTTGAAATTCAAGATTTGGAGGAAATCAGGGATGAAATTGAGAAAATGTATGAAGAAGGTGTGCTACCACCACTATCCTGAAGTCCATATACTGTCTGAGTAGGTGAAGAATGGAAGCTATCAATCTGTTGGACAGGCTTGCCATTATTTGCTCCCATCATCAACAGTCCAAATTGTTGAATTTTCTTGTACATTAGTTCTACTTAGTTGCATTAGTTGTAACTTTTATTTTTACATTAGTTGTAATATACACTAGTACATCAGTTGTACTTTTGTAGAAACATATGTTGTTTGTGTAATAAAAAATCAGAATATATATAAACTGATCTTTTACTTTACTTTAATGTTGTAATTTCATTTCAGCAAAATGTATTGTAAAATGTATAGCGATTATTGATAGAATCAGCATAGACTGACTATTGCAAATAGGGGGAGATTGTTAGGCACAAAAAGGCCTCAGTCAAACCTGCTCTACATCTTAGGGGGAGATTTTTAATCAAACCTGCTTGATGCACTTGAAGGTATAATTTAAGGACTGTTTATGCCTTATTGAAACCTGAAAAGTGATTTCCAATATTAGCCAAAGCTGTTTACCCTGTTGCATTCGTTGCAACAAAGGCAGATTGTCCAAAGTTGTTCTGTCTGCTGAACAGGCTGGACATAAACTGTCTACGCTGCTCTGTTCTATTGAGCAGCTTGGACAGATTCTAAGTGTTATGTTCTTTGTGAACAGAACATGTTCTTTATGAACAGGCTTAACACTTTATGGAATATGTTTCCAAGTCATCATGTATTGTTTTTGGCTGCAAGATCAGTTTTCAAAGTCGAAGACAAAGTGGAAAATAGAGACTGCACAGCCTGCCTACGTTGTTCTGTTACATGAAGACAAACGGATATCTGAAAAGGGTGACAGACCTTTTCTTATATCAAAATGGCCATAACAAAAGAAGAAAGACGCAAAGTTGACATTCCTCTTTTGGTTAAAGCCTTATGCAACAGTGACAAAAAGGAAAAGACAAAGAAAACGCCACATGAAGACAAATCTACTTTATCAGCATGTGCAGAAAAGGTGTTTTGTCTTTTTGGAAAGACATCCCATTATCTCATCTGTCCAATGAAGAAGCTTCATTGAGATTCTCAGTGAGAGTATAAAAGGAAGCTTCTAAGGATTGTGAGATAACCAAGAGTGTGAAATCAGATCGTGCATTAAGGTGTGTTTTTCATGTATGCAAGTCTGCTTGAATATAACAGTACGTGTATCTAAGTTGTTCATACT
The DNA here is from genome assembly GCA_020465985.1 of Centrapalus pauciflorus. Classification (NCBI taxonomy): domain Eukaryota; kingdom Viridiplantae; phylum Streptophyta; class Magnoliopsida; order Asterales; family Asteraceae; genus Centrapalus; species Centrapalus pauciflorus. The sequence continues at coordinate 518,226 of JAANYP010002287.1, forward strand.
CAAGCTGTCCATCTGTGTATTGAAAAATCAGTGACTGTATCTAAGTGAGTGTAGTCATTGTATCTAGTCTGAGTGTGTCTTAGATTAGTTAAACAACTGTTGTATCTGTCATCTCAGCTTGAACCTTTCTGCAGTCAAGCTTGTTTGTAATTAACACTTGTTGATAATACACACAAACATTAAGAAAAGAGTGTTGAGTATTAAATTGCTGTATTCTCTCCCCCCCCCCTCTACAGCTTAGAACTATGCACTAGGGAAACCTTTTAGGGACCTACAAAGCCTTTCATTTCTTCTTCTCTCCTAAATCTCGGATGTACGTTAATACCAACAGCAGCAACCATAACTCTATTAATATAAGCTAAGCATGTGTGTGTGAATTGCGACAAGAACCGAGATTCACAATAAGTGAATCTTGGATATATTAATCCATCAACAACAACTTTTTTTCCTTTTTGAACATGATTCTCGGATGTTTGTGTGCAGGTATTTGCTGTGAAAATAAAATAGTAACAGCCCATTTTCCTTTATGTGTGTGCAGTGTGTGCAGCGTTTGGACAGCAACAATTATAGCAGCCAGTATCATTCATTTGTATAATTTAAGTGTGTGTGTGTGTGTGTCTGTGCAGAGTGTGTAATAGAAAGCAACAGCCCAACCCTTTTTAACATAAATCTCGGTTGTATGCATGTATATATGTCAGCCTATTCTTTTTCCTGCAATAAAACCATGTGTGTGTCATATAGCTGTCCTTTTTCTTTCAAATAAAAGGTGAGTGTGCAGCCCTTATACTTATATTTATAAAGGTATTGGGATATTATGATTTAATTAAACATAGTTATGTGTAATTAATTTACATAATTTCTTAGAAAGCATGATTAGTGTTCCTGCTTCATGAATAAATGAGTTCCATGATCAAGAAAATGAATTTTATTGATTATACATGCAACTTTAAGAACATATAAATGGTAAATAAGCTCAGGGCATGGCTTATATGCATTCATATATGTTTTTAAGTTCAAGAAAAGCTTATAAATAAGTTAATAAAGTCACACATGTCCATGAAATTGGACATAAATGCTTATGTGTTATCAAAATCATGTCATTTAAAGTTTAAAGCTAATACAATGAAAAATTCTGGACAGGTTCAGATAACTCTAAACAAAGTAATAAAGTTTAAAGTTATTGAAAGTGGGTCAAAGTTTGTAAAGCCAAGCCAAAGTCTAGAAAGTCAAAGATAAAATCATGAGATAACTCAGGTGGCGGAGTAATCTGTTTCATAAAGCTAAAGTCAACAACTCAGTCTAATTCTAGTAAAAACTGTGAGTTATAGATATTCAGATTTACATGCTTGATTCTGGTTGAGACATATTGTTGTTGATAGTTTATTTGGCATTCATTTATGCTCAGCTGGATTGTGACCTGTGCTCACCATGGTTCGGAGATGCCCTGTGGATCATGATAGCTATTTGATATATCATATTGCACATATTGAATTTACAGTTCATTCCAGTTATTGTTACAAAATGATATTGCTATCATGACTTTGCTTAATTATGCTTTTCATCATTGCTTGTATCTTTGATGTATTGATTTCAGCTTAAAATATTTAGCATTGTTGGTCTAGTGTTCTAGACCTTGCTTATGTCACCAGTTCTATTGAACTTGGTAGTTGATTACTTCGATGCTCCCCCCACGTAGTCTACTAGTAGCAAGCCGAGTATTGAGTGGATAGCTTCCACTGAAAGTGTGAGCGTGGCCTCGACATCATCCTATTCTTTATAATTATGTCTCATCCTTGCGTGGCTGTGGTGGCAATCAAGTTATATCACACTTGTTACCCACATTCCGCCTTTTTGAATTGCATGTATTCTGATAAATCTATAATCTCGTTAAGCCTTGCTTACAGTTGTTGTTAAATCTCTTTACGTGAAAAGATAAAGGAAAAGCACACGCTGGACCTAGTTCTTTGGTCTCTCAAGATTTACATTGAAGTTTTCATAGACCACTCCTCAAACGAACTTTGGTACAAATGGAAGATATATTGTGATGGTTTGGGTAAATTTACTTTGATTGTATGATGATATGTATTAGACTAGTTTTGTACCCTTTATAAGTTTAATTTGAACACTGTAACTCTGTATGATCACCTAAATGATGTATTAATGTTGGTACACCCTGTGTGACGATAGCAGTCTAATCGATTATGATTTAAGTAATATTCTGAGTTAACCAGTATTTTGATATATATGTTTAATATATGTTTGTCTGTTATTGATTGTGTGTTTGAACTTGATGTAACATGTTACAAGAAGTTCAAACATAAAGGTCAAAGATTATGTCAAGCATAAGTTAAAACATAAGTTTCATCACTTAAGTGTTTAAGTGTATAGGCTAGATTCGAATAGGTTAAGGAAGGAATTCGAATCTGTGATAGATTCGAATGTATCCTTAGATTCGAATAGGTTAGATTCGAATCTGTCAGATGGACAGATTCGATTGAGGCCTTAGGCCAGATTCGAGGTTGGCCCACAACAGACTCGAATCAGGGCCTATAATTAGGGATAGACTCGAATCATTAGCAGACCTTTGGCAGAATTCGTGAGGAATTAAGCAATAGGCGATCTCGAGTTTATCAGCTAGGTGAGTCCCGTTTCGGAGAGAATTAGTACGTAGGATCGTTCGTGTGTCGTTCGTTCAGCGTCTAATAGTCTCCGTGTTTCCGTTGGTTGAGAGTTGTCCGTCTGACCGTCAACGAGGATTCCGCACTCGTTAACGGGTCCGCGTCTAGATAGATCTGTCAGTGGTAGACCTTACAAGTGGTATCAGAGACTACGGAGTGTTCGTGGTGTTCTTCGTGTTCATCAGAAACATTCTAGGTTTCTTGACGCTAGTTGGACGGTTTTTCTCTCAAAAACGTGTTTTTGAGCTTAGCAAATTCATATTCGGGAAACATTTTGTCGTTTTTCACGTTTTTGGTCGAAATCATTGTTTTTCATTTGAAAATTAGTGATTTAATCCATAAAACGTCAAAAAATCAAAGTGTTAGCCGTTTTTCGAGTTTGCGGCGCTCGAATCTATAGGGGTAATTAGGGTTTTACTTTATTTTCGAGTCTAACCAAAATACGCTCCTTTCGAGTCAATTTCAGTCAGTTTCGAGTCTGTGGTGTGTCGAATCTGTTAATACATTCGAATTGGATCTCGAGTCTATATTGTTTCGAGTTTGTTTCGAGTTTGTTACTGTTTCGAGTCTGAGATTTGATTCTACTGAATTTCGATTCTATTGTGCCTTCGATTCTATAGAGTCCTTCGAATCTGTCATCACTTCGAATCTATAGCGTCCTTCGAATCTGTCATCACTTCGAATCTAGGGAATTCCACGAATCTGACATTATTTCGAATCTACTTGACTTTTAAGACTTAATCGAATTTAATTTCAAAAGATTAAATATTAATTAGTTTCGAATCTATCTAGATTCGAATAAGTTAATTTAAATCAGTTTCTAATTAAATTAATTAAGTTCAAATTCAAATTCTTTCAGAAAAGATGTCAAACCTTCAGAAATTCCTTGAGATGGATCACGAAGTTGGGAAGGCCAATGCACCACCTAAGCTGATGAAAGTTGAGGATTACTACTGGTGGAAGGATAGATTCACGGATTTTGTACGATTCAACGATATGCGCATGTGGGTGTGCATTGATGAAGGGTACATTCCACCAGTATCTGAGGTTGAAGGCCGTCAAAAGGTTCTGTCATACCAAATGATGAAAGAGGATGACAAGAAACTGTTTGAAGCTGAAAACAAGGCTTTCTCTATTATCCGAATGGCGTTACCTCAAGATATCTTGCACACATTTCGGACTCAGAGGACGTCGAAAGAGCTTTGGGAGTCTCTTCAGAAACGGTGTGAGGGTAATCCACGGGTACGTAGAAAGCGTACAGAGCTGTTGACCCAACAGTTTGCAATTTTCAAGGCTCTTAAGGATGAACAGTTGGATGATATTATCACACGATTTTATCATCTGATAACAGAGCTTGAAAGTCATGGCATTGAGTATTCTGACACTGACAAGAACAACAAGCTTCTTGATGCCCTACCAGCCAAATGGGCTATGTACGTGGCAATGATTAAGCTGAATGAAGATAAATACTATGCTCAATCACTGGATGACATCGTGGGAACGTTGAGGGCATATCACTTCGGAATGATAAAGGCTGAGACTGATTATGAGCAAGTCCAAAATCCGGCGATGTATTTTGGAAAGACATCAAAATCATCAGTGACAGCTGATCAGAAGAGTGCTACAGCGTTTTTCACCGGAGAAACGTCATCGCCACCAGAGTCCGAAGACTCACTAAATCGCGCGTTCTTAGGGTTAGGAAGATCGGAAGAACCGCAACCTCAAGTCCAACAGGCATCGACCAGTCAGAGCTATTCGAAGATGCCAATAAGCGCAAAGTCGGCGGAAGAACATCTGAATCTGCTAGCTTCGTTTGTGGCCGCATACGGGAATTGCGTCCAAGGGAAGATTAATGATCCGGCTCTTTGGGATGAAGATTACGATCAGGTCGACCCTGATGACTTAGAGGAGATGGATCTTAAATGGCAACTGGCCATGGTAACCCAGAGGGTTAAGAGATTCATAAAGAGAACTGGAAGAAATCTACAGATGAATAACAAGGGAATAGGATTTGATAAGTCCAAGGTGAAATGCTACAACTGTCAGGGATTGGGACATTTCGCGAGGGAGTGTCAAAGACCGAAGGTAGAAACCTACCAGGGGCAGAGTCAACATCAAGGACAGTACCAAAATCAGTCCCAACAGAGATATCTTCCGAGTTCCTCATCTGGTCAGGCCAATCTAGCGGGTCTGATATCCAATGTCACTTCTGACAGACAGCTAGATGGTTCTTATGACTGGAGTTCACATCCGGAGTCCAATGCTAGAGCTTTCATGGCTGAAGTTACGGAGAATGGTTGTGAAGAGGATGAGCAGACCACAAGGGACAGCAGTCCGATGTGGGTAGAGAAAGCGAATGATCAGACCGTGCTGGAGTTTGCTGCTCAGATGGCCAACGTGGAATCTGATAACTCTAAGGTTAGTCTTTCTAATTCTCTATTTCGTGATTTATGTGCTTTATGTGTTAGTTCTAATGATAGGTTAAATCTAGTTTTAGACTCACATAAGACCATAGCTGCTCAAAATGAAAACTTAAAAATAGAAAATGCTAGCCTAAATGACATAAAACAAGATTTAAAAGAAAAGCTTAAGGCTGATGCTCAAGATGTAATCGTTCTAAAAGACAAACTGAGTGAGCAGTGTGTTAGGATAGAACTTATGTATGAGCACGTAGAGGCCTTGACCAAAAGTCTGAAAGACAAGGACATAGAGCTAGCCGAGACCAAGGTAAAGGTAGCAGAGGCAAATAGCAAACTGGAAAAGTTTAGGAATTCGAGCCTAAACCTAGGGAAAGTCTTAGATGCCCAAAGACAGTCTAAGAAGCCTGTAGGTCTAGGTTTTCACGAAATTCCTCCACCTTTCAATGATAACTATGTGCCTCAGCCTCAGGAGAAAACTGACAAGACAGTAGTTTTAGAGGACCTACCTGAACCTACACCTGAGACTAAAGTTGAAAATACACCTAAGGTGACTGACTCAACCGTCAAGGTCAAGAAAGTGAAATTTGTGTCTTCCTCAAGTGAAACACCTGCAGGAAAACAGAAGATTTCATGGGCTGACCAGGTCGAAGAGTCAGACACAATAGATGTACCAAAGGAAGTAGACACCAGTGAGACACCTAGATCTAAGGGACCACCCAAAAAGTCCATGGATAAGATGTCTTGCTTTAGATGTCACGAGAAAGGGCACGTTGCTTCTCACTGTCCAAATAGGAAAGCTGATGTTACCCCTAAGACAGTGAACCCAACACCTGTTAAGCCCTCACCAAGTGTGGCGAGCACGAGTAGTTCTCAGAGTACCGAGAAAACTGTGCAGGCCGCACCAAAACCTGTTGTGAAACAAACACCGGTTAAGGTTGGACCAAAAGAAGTGGTTAGGACAAATTCACCGAATCGTGTCTTTAATCAATCTAGGTCAGCACCTCAACAAGTCTATAGGAGCACCACACCTAGCAGGTCACACACTCCAGTTAGGTCACATACTCCTGTAAGACAATATGTTCCGGTAAAAGCTCAGGGATCACAGTCTGAAATGCAGTACAATAAGACTTATTCTAGAGCATCACAACAAATGCCTACTCAAAGGCAAAGAGTGAATCTAAATCACTCGGCACCACAACAGAATTCAGTTCAAAGGCCCAAGTCACCTGAAAGGCGAGATGGGTACTTGAAAGAGTTCAAGTATGTGGACGAGAATGGTATTACCAAGTCAGTCATGGCTTGGGTTCCCCGTGATAACTAACCTATTTTTCTTTCATGTGCAGGAGATAACTACCGGTCCAAACAACAAGTGGTTCGTCGACAGTGGTTGCTCCAGGCATATGACGGGGGAAAGAAGTCTTCTCACAGACTTCAAGGGGGGTAATAGGGGATTTGTATCATTCGCGGGCAACAAAGGAGGAAATATCACTGGAACTGGAGAAGTCACTAATGGGACGATTACATTGGATCAAGTTTATCACGTTGATAAACTGGTTCATAATCTCATTAGTGTATCTCAAATCTGTGATAAGAAGAACTCGGTGTTATTTACTGACACTGAGGCGTTAGTGCTAAAGCCGGGATTCAAGATACCTGAAGATTGGATATTGATGCGGGCTCCAAGGAAGAATGACTTGTACATGCTCGACATGAACAAGCCAGATAATTCGATGGGTCCGATCTGCTTACTATCAAAAGCTTCGGAGACGGAATCGGTTTTGTGGCACAGACGCATGGCTCACTTGCACCTAAGGAAAATGAACTACATAACGAAGAATGGTTTGGTGCAAGGTGTGCCTCTGAAGAGCTTTCAGTTTGAAGACAAGTGTCTACCGTGCATGAAGGGCAAGCAACATAAAAAGACACACAAGTCCAAGAAGCTGAATTCCATAACCTCGACATTCGATTTGTTGCATATGGACCTTTTTGGCCCTATCAACAAAAGGAGTATAGGAGGTAGTTGGTTTTGCTTAGTTATCACTGACGATTACTCACGGTTTTCATGGGTTTTCTTTTTAGGTACGAAGGACGAGACGGCTACAAAGCTCATCGGGTTCTTAGACCAAGTGGAGAATTCCTACGGAACAAGGGTTAAAAATATACGTAGTGATAATGGGACTGAATTTAAAAACTCTGTAATTGGTGTATATTGCCTATCAAAGGGCATCGTGCATCAATTCAGTGCACCATATGAACCACAACAGAATGGGGTGGCCGAACGTAAAAACAGAACATTGATTGAGGCTGCAAGGACTATGCTTTCGGATTCAAAGCTTCCTACCATGTTTTGGGGGGAGGCAGTGAATACCGCGTGCCATATTTTAAATAGAGTCCTTACAGTCAAATCATTGAACAAAACATGTTATGAAATTTTGAATAAAAGGCCACCTAACTTAACTGGATTCGAACCGTTTGGAGTACCATGCACACTTTTAAGAACAAAACATCAACCGAAGTTTGGTGAAAAGGCTGACGAAGGATATTTCCTAGGTTATGTGCCAAACTCACCAAACAAACGGGTTTTTAACAAAAAGAGTGGTACTGTGGAGATTGTGTATAATATTGAAGTCACAAGTTATACACATGAACCCCAAACTGGTCCGGAATGGATATTTGACTATGATAAGTTATTTGAGTCATTTAACATTCCTTTGGATGATACTGCAGGTACAATCGATAAAGACATGGCGACGTTGCACCTAAATGACGATGGCCATATTTTTCCAAGGACCACGTTCGAATCTACGTCCGAGCCTACTGCGACTGTAGATGGGTCTCCAGAAGTTGCTAATCCAGAAGAACCTAACACTGAGAATCAGACTCAAGCATCAAGTTCTGCCTCTGAGGAAAACGTCCGTGAGGAAGAGAATGTGGAAGCTGAGCCTGTTCCCCCTTTAGGTGAAATAGGATCCAACTTAGGAGATAATCTAAGGGTAGACGAAATAGAGACCTCTAGGATTAACAAGAACCATCCTATAGATAGCATCATAGGAAATCCTAACGAGGGTGTGAGGACCCGGAGTAGTGTAAATAACAACACTGTGTTGTTGTCGATGATAAACGACTCCGAGGCATATCATACATGTCTATATTCGTGTTTCATATCGCAAGTAGAGCCCAAAAATGTGCAAATGGCACTTAAGGACAACTCCTGGGTTGAAGCGATGCAGGAAGAACTGTCACAATTTAGGAAACTAGAAGTGTGGGAGTTAGTTCCGTTACCTCGAGGGGAGATTGCAATAGGAACCAAATGGGTTTTTAAGTGCAAGAGAGACGATCGGGGTATAGTCACGCGCAACAAAGCGAGATTAGTTGTAAAGGGTTTCAACCAAGAGGAGGGAATCGATTACAACGAAGTGTTTGCACCAGTAGCAAGGTTAGAAGCAATTAGGTTGTTTTTAGCTTTTGCCTCCTTCAAAGGATTTAAAGTATATCAACTGGACGTTAAGAGTGCTTTCCTGTATGGGAAAGTGAAGGAGTTGGTGTATGTAGAACAACCGCCCGGGTTTACAGATCCTAAATATCCTGATAGAGTATATCGATTAGATAAGGCTCTTTATGGATTACATCAGGCACCTAGGGCATGGTATGAGACTCTATCCAACCATCTTTTAGAAAATGGCTTTGAGAGGGGTAGGATAGATAGTACTCTTTTTGTGAAGAGAAAGGGAGATCATTTTATCTTGGTACAAGTGTACGTAGATGATATCATTTTTGGATCATCAGACGAACAGATGTGCAAAGATTTCGAGAAGGTTATGAAGTCGAAGTTCGAGATGAGTGCTATGGGGGAGTTGAATTTCTTTTTGGGGTTACAAGTTGACCAGAAGAAGGAAGGCATGTTTATCCATCAGACCAAGTATGTCTATGACATATTGGAACGGTTTGGGATGGAAGGAACAAAGTTGACTGCCCACTTCAGCACGCCGATTCAAGTGAATCACAATCTCGGGCCGGGTACTGATAGTGATACCGATGTGGATCCGACTTTATATCGGGCCATGATTGGGTCACTTATGTATTTAACTGCTTCAAGACCTGATATTATGTTTGCTGTTTGTATTTGTGCTAGGTTTCAAGCGAATCCGAAGGAGATGCATATGAAAGCTGTGAAGCGGATTCTACGATACCTCAAGTCGAAACCGAAGCTGGGACTTTGGTATCACGCGGAGGGAGATCTAGAGTTGGAGGCGTTCACGGATTCAGACTACGGAGGATGCAGCTTGACGCGCAAATCAACGACTGGAGGTTGTCAGTTCCTCGGAGGGAGACTGGTATCCTGGCAATGCAAGAAACAAACATCGGTAGCCGTGTCAACGTGCGAGGCCGAGTATGTTGCTGCTGGTAGTTGCTGTTCACAGGTTTTGTGGATACAACAACAATTGCGGGATTACGGTTTGGCTTATACTCAAACTCCAATTAGGATAGACAATCAATCTACTATTGCGATAACAAATAATCCAGTTAAACACAGTAAAACAAAGCACATAGACATAAGGCATCATTTTATTCGTGATTGTGCTGAAAAGAATTTGATCAAACTGGTAAAGGTGGCAACTGAAGATAATAATGCTGATTTATTTACCAAAGCGTTTGATAAGTCACGATTTGAGTATTTAATTCAACTTAATGGAATGCGCAACCCAGAGTAAATTGACCTTAGTAGTATTTTATTTCCTTTTATAGTTGTTATATTTCTTTCTTTTTCAGTAGTCTGCTAATTTAGGAAAGTTTCTAATTTAGGAAAGTTTCTATTTTTAGTAAGTTTCTATTTTTAGTAAGTTAGTAGATTAGCCTAGTTTAATGCGTTTTGCTATGAAAAACAAAAGAAAAAAGAGAGAAAATTACAAAAATACAAAAAAAAGAGAATATCAGAAAAGGAGTTAAGTCTTAGATACATAGGTTCAAAGTGACGAAAATTAGCACCGTCGTTACAGACTCTAAGTGTTTAGGCTTTCACACATAATGCAACTAAATCCTAAGTGTTATACTTTATTTAGTTTGATGTGTTGGTAGGCATAATACATATAGGGTATCTAAAGGCTAATAAAATATTCTAGAAAAAGTCAAACGTGTCACTAGCTTAGATGTATGACCAATCGGTCTTAATTTTTATGTACAAGACATACAAACATTGAGTCTAAATGAGGTATGCAAACTTTCTGGGGATGTATAGCAACATCAAATACGTCTGAAAATGGAAAGAATAGAAATATCATGAAAAACTGAGAGTCGAAAACATGCAACTCTGTTGTACGTAAGTACAGACCTGTTGTCTCTGTTTAGATTCGGGTTAGCAGACATGTCGCTTTGTTGTACGTCAGTACAGACCTGTCACCGCTATCTGCTAACTTTAAAGTTAAACCTTAAGTCGAACTAAGACACTTTGTTGTATGAGAATACAGACCTGTGTCCGATGTTTGTCTTTTAAAGAAAGTTTGCAAATACCAACAAGTTAGAATTTTGTCTGTGTGCCTTGATCATAAAAGTATGTCTATGTCTGAGTCACGTAAGATAATTTCCTGATAAATAAAAAGGCCAAGGGATATTCCGAAATGTAGAGTGTTTAACAGGGTAAAATACCAACAATCGGCTAAGTGGGTATGTCACGACAAACAATCAAAGGAATTCAAAAAATTCCTAAGTGTGAAAGTTTAAGTACTGAAAGTTAGTATCGGACATCGCTATCTGATTGAACCTTTCTTAGACTATACTCACCAAAAATATGTTGTTTGGTATTTAGCTTAGCTTGTAAATTTATTTTTATAACTTAAGTCTAGATTAAATTTTTTAGTCAAAATTTTATTTTATTTTAATTTTATTTTTACCTTAGCTTATTTTATTTTATTTTAGTTTAGTTTAATTTTTACTTAGGTAAAAGGTCAAAAGTTACTGAGGGTGCATTCAAAGTTGAATAAAATATACAATGCGTGAAATATCTGAGCTTAGGGTAAAAGATTTGGCATAGTTTATCTGGTTACACTACACAGTAGAAAATAGTTGGAAAAAGTTGAAATTATTTCAAAATTTCCGAAATTTTTCTAAGTGTTGGAAATTTCGAATCTAAGACAGACTCGAATGTGAGATACTTCGAATCTGTCAGTAGACTCGAAATTGCATAGACTCGAAGGTAGTTAGTATATAAAGGTCCACAGTGAAAGCATTTACTTCTCACTGTACTCGAATCTGATTTCTCGAATCTATCTGTGGCGCTTTCGAATCTATTTCTCGAGTCTATCGTATCTCTACTAAACGACATTTTGTCGAGTTTCAAGCTGTTGTGTTCGACTCTACTACTATATCTAGGTATAATCAACTTGATTATACAAGTTTCATGTAGTTTTATACACAATTTAAGGCCAAATCGTCGCTTTTTGAAGTTTTATAGGTCAAAATAGGGTTTTTGCAAAATTACCAAGTTTGGACTAATAAAAGATCAAATTAAAAGCATAAATCTATAATTAGAACCTAGTTGAACTAATGTATGTGATTTGCTACGTTCAAAATGGTTAAAATTGTGGGTTTTTGTTGAAATAAAGGCCGACGGGACTTCGAATCTGATAATGGACATTCGATTCTGATCATGGGTTTCTCGAATCTATCAATAGATTCGAGATGACCAGATATTCGAATCTGTCCATCAGACTCGAATAGGGTATACTCGAATCTGTCCATTAGACTCGAAAAGAGAGACTTCGAATCTGTACTTTGTTTAATTTGTTTAATTTAAATTTTATTAAACTTGTGGAAATTTAATTGTGTTAGATTTTGTATTTAACAAAGTACAAAATAAAGCAAATTTGAATTTAAACAAGTTAATTGATTTTTAATGACTCTAACATTTTAACTTACTGTGCAGATATGGCAGCTCGTGCTTTCGTCCCTAAACATAACATGGTTCTTAATCCAGATAATCATATCCCTGAGGCGCAGGGTTTTCGTGAAGTGTTGGATTTCTTAGCTGAATCCAGAATTAGCTACGCTTTGTTTCAGAACATTCCGATTGTAATCTCATATGTGCGGCAGTTCTATGATCACTTACAAGTTGACTGCTCTGTCACCCCGACAGTGCTGAGAACAAGGATCGCAGGGCAACCGTTGGTATTCTCTGCCGATATGCTGCGTCAAGTGTTGCAGCTAGGATCTGAGGAAGAGGAGTCTGGGCCTATTGACTTTCCACTAAGTATTAGGCAAGCGGCTTTTCAACGAATGGGTTACAGTCTAGATGTAACAAAGTCGTCTTACATGAAGAGTGGCCTGATTGGGCAATGGAGATTCTTGGTGCATGTCTTCATGGTCTGTTTTGCACCGAAGAAAGCTGGATTTGATTACATTGTATCAAAAATCCAATCAGCAATGATCGCGATGGTGTACAATAAGAAGTTTAGTTTCTCGCAGCTGATTTTCTCAGAATTTATTCATCAAATCACGGCTCCTGAGAGAGAAAGGTTCCTTTTGTATCCGAGGTTCGTGATGATGTTGATACGCCACTTTTTGCCAAGTCTGCCACAATCAAATGATTCTTTGAGCGTGAATGTAATGGAGAAACGCATATTTGCTGATTGTTCCTCACACCGAGGAAGATTGGCTGTTCCTACTGCTCGTCCGTTGTTTGGAGCTATCTTAGACAGGAACTTTGTGGCACCTGATAATGCCAACTGGGCATGTGAAATAGAAGTTAGCAACAGCAACAGCAACAGCAACCGCATCAGCAACCGCATCAGACTCGTGTTCGTCCCCGTGATCCAAGGCGAAGACAAAGAGATACTGCAAGTCAGTCTCAGGCGTCTAGGCCTTCTTCGAGTGAGCAACCAGAAATGCAGGAAGCAGGGCCGTCAACTGTCCCAAATGAAGCTGATCAATTGTGTCAAACGTTAAACGAAATCTGGGAGGCGGGTCCACATGCAAATGAGGATATAGCTGCTGCGTTAGTGGGAGAATTGCTTGAGCCTCCAGAGGGAGAAGAAGATGTCTTCAGAGATGTTGACGAATATGTGCCTGAGCAGACTGGAAATGATGAGTCATCATCTGCTACAGAATCAGAAGAGATGGAGGAGATTGAAGTTGAAGCTCCAGAATCTGTTCAAATTGGAACTTACGGTTCACGTTTGATCATCAATGAAGGTGGTTCGAGAAGGCGAGAGGCCAGGGAATCTGAAGATTCGGATTTTGAAGAAGAAGATGATGCTCCACTACTGACGAGGCAAAGGGCCAAACGTCATCGGTTCATGCAAGGGTCTTCCTCTGCATCCGCCAGTCAGTCAGAAGTTCCCCAAACCCAACCTCAAACCACAGCTCCACCATCACCACCACCTCAACCTCATGAGCCATATATTCCACCACCATTCAACCCTTCTCCCATTCAGTCCATTCCATCCACATCTACCGCCTATGCTGAAAATCAGCGGTTTCTTCAACTCAAATCTCGAGTGGATTTCCAACATGTCCAAATCCTGAGCCTAACAAAGGCAATAGGTGAAATTCAGGCACATAATGCAAATTTAGATAAAGAAAATGCTGAATTGAAGAAGACAGTTGAAACAATCCAAGAGGAGAATATTGAGCTAAAAACATTCGTCTGTGACCAGGCCGCCGAGTTAAGATCGATGCGCTCCCTCATTGAGCAGTTAATGAAAAACCTTCAGGCTCAGGGGGAGACGTCGTGTCGTGATCAAGAAGTACAGAGGCGGAGGGACGATGATGAAGATGATAACCAAGGCAATGATCCCAGCTCTCAAAGACAGGATGAGCCAGTAGATTTTTCTACTGCTCAGGCTGCTCAATCTCAGGGGGAGCCAAGTCAAGCAGAAGGTGAAAGAGGAGAGGCTAGTTCTTCAAGGAATTTAGACAGCGACATGATCGATGCGCTGAAAGATATTGAAGAAGAGCTGATGGAGTTTGATTTTGAAGATGAAATGGAAGAGTTGGAGGAAGGGGAATTTATTCCAGATGATGTTGTTGACTGGAAATCTGACGACGAAGTGATAGAGGACGAGGACGATAATGTTAATGAAGTAATAATCAATTCACAACCAGTCACTGAATTTTATGAGAGCTCAAATCATAATGTGATTGATATTGATTACATCAAGGTAGCCTCAGTCGAGGATAAAGAACTTGAGGAAGCTGAAAAAGAGCCATCTAGAGCTGATCTGTTAAATCTTTGGTTCAAGAAGGAAGAAAAGAAGGATCAGCTGAAGATGAAGAAGACGATGAGAATTCCAAGTGCCGGAAACTTCTCAGGAGGGATTATTAGCTGGTTCTTTGACAGAGAACTGCAGCTGTTTATTTTGAAGAGAAGGGATGGACTTCAATACTTGAGGCGGACATTGAAAGCGTTTAATTCTTTGCCCAAGATTGAAGTTAAAGAGTTAGCCTGGAAGGAGCTGATCAACATTGGAAATGATCCCTACGCGAGCGTTATTGAAAGAATTATAAGGAAAGAAGGGCGATCAGGCAGATTTGAGAGGCTTAAGCCGAGATCAGGCAAGAGGGTCGAGGATGGATCAAGAATAGATCCTCATACTGGAAGACCTTGGGCTAGAATGATCTATAAGCCAGTCAAATGCTTGAAAAGAGTGCCAATAAAGCCAATGCCACAAAATGTTTTGAGCAACATGAAGTGGTGGTACCTGGAGATTGATACTGCTGAAGCTATAATGGAGGATCAAGACGAGCAGGTAATTTTGAAGGTATACGACCCACTACATTTGATAAACCTATCTAAGGACGACCTGAAGAAGCTTCACGATCAGCCTATATTCTTCACTGAACCATGGAGATCTGAAGCCAGGAAGTTCCAAAAGGTAGTTAAAGTTTGTATAGATGCAGGGTTATATGCAGGTAGTAGCGTCTATAGCTCTAGTACTTAAATTTGATATAATGTAAATAATTAGAAGCTATCGTCAAGGGGGAGTCTGTTGGTACACCCTGTGTGACGATAGCAGTCTAATCGATCTGCGTTATGATTTAAGTAATATTCTGAATATTAACAAGTGTTTTGATATATATGTTTAATATGTGTTTGTCTGTTATTGATTGTGTGTTTGAACTTGATGTAACATATTACAAGAAGTTCAAACATAAAAGTCAAAGAGTATGTCAAGCATAAGTTAAAACATAAGTTTCATCACGTAAGTGTTTAAGTGTGTTGGTTAGATTCGAATATGTAAAGGAAGACATTCGAATCTGTGATAGATTCGAATGTATCCTTAGATTCGAATAGGTTAGATTCGAATCTGTCAGATGGACAGATTCGAATGAGGCCTTAGGCCAGATTCGAGGTTGGCCCACAACAGACTCGAATCAGGGCCTATAATTAGGGATAGACTCGAATCATTAGCAGACCTTTGGCAGAATTCGTGAGGAATTAAGCAATAGGCGATCTCGAGTTTATCAGCTAGGTGAGTCCCGTTTCGGAGAGAATTAGTACGTAGGATCGTTCGTGTGTCGTTCGTTCAGCGTCTAATAGTCTCCGTGTTTCCGTTGGTTGAGAGTTGTCCGTCTGACCGTCAACGAGGATTCCGCACTCGTTAACGGGTCCGCGTCTAGATAGATCTGTCAGTGGTAGACCTTACAGACTTGTGTGCCTTATTATGTTGTTTGCCCTTCTTGCATGGGAGACACTTACCCTCGAACTGAAAACTCTTCATAGGCACACCTTGCACCAATCCATGTTTCGTTATGTAGTTCATTTTCCTCAGGTGCAAATGTGCCATTCGTCTGTGCCATAAAACCGACTCAGTCTCCGAAGCTTTAGATAACAGACAGATTGGACCCATCGAAGATTCAGGCTTGTTCATATCGAGGATGTACAAGTCATTCTTCCTTGGAACCCTCATCAATATCCACTCTTCAGGTATCTTGAAACCCGGTTTTAGCACCAACGCCTCAGTATCAGTGAACAACACTGAATTCTTCTTATCACAGATTTGAGATACACTAATGAGATTATGAACCAGTTTATCAACGTGATATACTTGATCCAATTTGATCGTCCCATTAGTGACCACTCCAGTACCCGTGATGTTTCCTCCCTTATTTCCCGCGAATGATAGAAATCCTCGATTCCCTCCCTTGAAGTCTGTAAGTAGACTCCTTTCCCCTGTCATGTGCCTGGAGCATCCACTGTCGACGAACCATTTGTTGTTTAGACCTGTGGTTATCTCCTGCACATGAAAGAAAATAGGTTAGTTATCACGGGGAACCCAAGCCATAACAGACTTGGTTATACCATTCTCGTCCACATACTTAAACTCTTTCAAATACCCATCTCGCCTTTCAGGTGACTTGGGTCGTTGAACTGGAGTTTGTTGTGGTGTTGAGTGATTTAGGTTCGCTCTTTGCCTTTGAGTAGGCATTTGCTGTGGAGCTCTTGAATAATTACGATTATAATTCATTTCAGACTGATATCCCTGAGCTCTACCCGGTGTGTGATGTCTTACAGGAGTGTGTGACCTAACCGGAGTGTAAGCTCTACTAGGTGTTGTCCTCCTATATTATTGTTGTGGTCCAGACCTAGATTGATTAATGACTCGATTCAGTGAATTAGTCCTAATCACTTCTTTTGGGCCACCTTTCGCCGGTATATGTTTCACAGCCATTTTTGGTGTAGCTTGCACAGTTTTCTCGGTACTCTGAGAACTACTAGTGCTCGCAACACTTGTAGAAGACTTAACTTGTTCTGGCTTCCCTGTCTTAGGTGTATTGTCTACTTTCCTATGCGGACAGTTAGAAGCAACGTGCCCCCTTTCGTGACATCTAAAGCAAGACATTTTGTCAATAGGCTTCTTGTGTGTGCCCTTTGACTTAGGTGTCTCCCTAGTGTCTGGTTCTTTTGGTGCATCTATAGTGACTGGTTCATCATCCTGATCATTAAAGTCAATTTTGTGTTTCCCTACTGGTGTATCACTAGAGGAAGGCACAAACTTAACTTTCTTAATCTTGACATTAGTATCAGTCACCTTAGGTGTGTTTTCCTTTACTGATTTCTCAGTTTTCTCCTGAGGTTGAGGCACATAGTTGTCATTAAAAGGTGGAGGAATCTCATGAAATCCTAGACCTACCGGCTTTTTAGATTGTTGTTGTGCATCTAAAACTTTCCCTAGGTTAAGACTTGAGTTCCTAAACTTTTCAAGTGTACTATTGGCCTCAGCTACCTTCACCTTAGACTCAGCTAGCTCTATGTCTCTGGTTTTCAGCTCCTTGGTTAATGCTTCAACATGTTCATACATGAGTTCTAACCTAACACACTGTTCGCTCAGTTTGTCTTTTAGAACTATCACATCTTGTGCATCAGCCTTAAGCTTATCCCTAAGATCTTGCTTAATATCAATCAGGCTAGCATTATCTGATTTTAATGACTCATTTTGAGCAGATATATTTTGATGTGATTCTAGCACTAAATTTAACCTATCATTAGATGTAGCACATAAAACGCACAATTCATGGAAAAGAGAGAATTTCAGACTTACCTTTGTATGATCTGATTCTACATTGGCCATCTGAGCGGCAAACTCCAAAATCGTCTGATCATCCGACTTCGCCACCCACATCGGACAGCTTTCCTTTTGACTGGTGTCCCCAGTGTTCTGCTCTGCTCCTTCACATCCACTCTCAGTCACTGTAGCCATAAAGGCTCTAGCGTTCGTTTCTGGATGTGTACTCCAGTCGTAAGTACCGTCCAGCTGTCTGTCTGATGTGACGTTAGATAACAGACCAACTATGTTTGCTTGACTGGTTGATGTACTCGGAAGATATCGTTGTTGTAATTGGTTCTGATACTCTCCATGATTCTGATTCTGCCCTTGGTAATTCTCTACCTTCGGTCTCTAACACTCTCTAGCGAAGTGTCCTAAGCCTTGACAGTTGTAGCACTTTACCTTGGACTTATCAAAGCCAATCCGGTTGTTACTCATGTTCAGATTTCTTCAAGTCCGTTTAATGAACCTCTTAACCCGTTGAGTTACCATGGCCAGTTGCCATTGGAGATCCATCTCTTCAAGGTCATCAGGGTCTACCTGATCGTAATCCTCATCCCATAGTGCAGGATCGTTGATTTTACCCTGAACGCAATTTCCATATGCGGCCACATATGAAGCCAACAGATTCAGATGGTCTTCTGCCGATTTAGCGCTCATAGGCATCTTAGAATATCCCTGAGATGTAGATGCCGGTTGAGCATGATGTTGCTGTTCTTCTGGTCGAGTAAACCCTAAGAAAGCCCTAGTCTGTGCATTCTCTGGCTCAGCCCGTGTCGATGTTTCGCCTAAGAAAAAGGCTGTAGCTGTCTTCATTTCAGTTGCCACTGAAGGTGTTGATTTTCCAAAATACATTGCTGGATTTTGGACTTGTTCATAATCTGTTTCTGCCTTCAGTAATTCAAAATGATACGCCCTCAGCGTTCCCACCACATCCTCCAGAGATAGAGTATAATATTTATCCTCATCAAGCTTAATCAAGGCCACGTACATCGCCCATTTGGCCGGTAAAGCATCCAGAAGCTTAATATTCTTTTCAGTGTCGCTATACTCAATATCATGACTTTCTAGCTCAGTCAACAGCTGATAGAAACGCATGATGGTGTCGTCCAGCTTTTCGTCCTTCAATCCCTTGAAGATCACAAACTGCTGCTTAAGCATCTCCATACGCTTCCTCCTTACCCTTGGGTTACCCTCACACCTTTTTTCCAATGACTCCCAGAGCTCTTTCGATGTCTTTTGAGTTCGGAAAGTGTGCAGTATGTCCTAAGGTAACGCCATTCTTATGATAGCGTATGCGCGGTTTTCTGCTTCAAACAACTTTTTGTCAACGTCCTTCATTTTAGAATACATAACAACCTTTTGTCGTCCTTCTATCTCAGCTGTCGGTGGAATGTATCCCTCGTCGATATAGATCCACATACGCATATCATTGAATCGCACAAAGTCGGCAAACCGATCCTTCCACCAGTAATAGTCTTCAAGTTTCATCAGTTTAGGCGGAGTATTTGCTTTTCCGACCTCGTGACCCATTTCCAGAAACCGTTGTAGATTTGTCATAGTTTCAAAGATAATTGTATTTAAACTTAATGAATTTAATTCGAAACTAATTTAAATTAATTCTTTCGAATTTAGGTAAATTCGAATATAATTAACTTTAAACCTATTTGGGATTAAATTTGAGTTAAATTCTTAAATCCAATTAAATTCGAAATGTGTGACAAATTCGAAGGTCTCCAAACTTGAATGTCAAGGTAAACTCGAACAGTAGTCAAAATCGAAACCCAGATAAACTCGAATCCCCTATTCGACTTTAGTCCAAAGTCGAAGCCTAAAGCAAATTCGAAACCTCTAAACTCGAAATCACTTCAGGAAACTCGAAAGGAGCGTATTTTGATCAAACTCGAAAATGAGCAAAACCCTAATTACTCCTTAACAGATTCGAGCGCCGCAAACTCGAGAAACGGCTAATACCTTGGGTTTTTCACGTTTTTCAGATAAAATCAATATTTTTACAAGTAAAAATATTGATATTGATAAAAAATGTGAACTACAATAAAGTATTTCCCGGATTCCAATTTGATAAGCTTGAAAAATCCAATAAGAAGTGAGATTAACCGTCCAAAAGCGTCAAGAAACCTAGAATGTATCTTTATGAACACGAAGAACACCCCTTAGGCTCTGATACCACTTGTAAGGTCTTGCACTACACAAATCTATCTCGACGCGACACCGTCAACGAGTGCGAAATCCTCGTTAACGGCTTGACGGATATAACACTCACACGGAACACGGAGACTATCACAACGCTGTATGGTCAACGACGAACGCACCTACGAGATGATTCTCTCCGAAACAACTCTAACAATACTGATAAACTCGAAATAGCCCTTTTGCTTAATCTCACACGAATTCTGCAAAAGTCTGCTAATGATTCGAGTTAATCCCTAATTTGAACTTATGTTTTTAACTTATGTTTGAACTTATGTTCTTAACTTATGTTTGAATTTATCTTTGAACTTTATGTTTGAACTTCTTGTAATACATTACATCAAGTTCAAATATACAAACAATACCTATCAAACATATATAAACACATACATCAAACACTCGTTAATACTCAATACATTGTAATATTACTTGAACCAAAATGCTAGTACACTTAGACTGCTATCGTCACACAGGGTGTACCAACAATGCATGCAAGTTCTGCTTTCAACTTAGAGTAAAATAGCTAAGTGTGTCTAAGTTGTTTCGTCTCAAGTTGTTCTGTCTGTGTCTTGTATAAACAGTGAGTAAACCTTAGTGAGTAAATTTATTGTATCTAGTCTGAGTGAGTCTTAGATTAGTTTATAGTCTGTTGTTTCTGTCATCTCAGTTTGGATCATTCTGCAATCCAAACTTGTCTGTAATTTTATCAACTGTTAATATACACATACAAACATTGAGAAAACGTGTGTGAAAAAAGAATTAGATGTATTCACGCCCCCTCTACAGCCCCTCTAAACATACTTAGGAAACCTTTGGGACCTACACTTTCATACTAAGGAATGATGGAAAGAGACATTCATAAGTAGATGTCCTTCGAGTTTGAACACTGGTTGTCAGATCACCAATGATGTGTTTGGTTGGGTGATCCCGGGTCCATCTCGTTTTGTGTGGGAGGGTAAACGTGAAAGTAACTCAGTGGTTATGTTTGATGGTTTCAAGTGAAAGTACTACTGGTTCCGGTTCAGAGTCGGTGGCTTCTTGCAAGGGGAAAATATTTGTTACGATATGGGAGGGTATGATTGGGGTAGTCTCAACAGTTGGTGTATATGTGGAAGATGATGATGGTAATGAAGACGGTAATGGTGATGAAAGTGATAATTATGATAAAGGTGGTGGAACTGTTGAGTCTGAAGAATTTGTATTATCTACTAGAGCTGAAACAAAAGAAGGATTTACGTCAGAACCAAAAACTTCAACATAAAATAGATCAAATAAATTTATTAAATCCGAAGAAGATAAAAAGTTAAGGTAGAAGAATCTCCAGACATAGGAGTAAACCGTGGTCCAGGATTGATCAACTTTAAGAGCTAGTTCAGCCATTTCATCAAAAGTGATGTTCACACTCTCGTTGACTGTCCTAGTACGAGTTTTGTGTTGGTACACCCTGTGTGACGATAGCAGTCTAAGCGATCTAACATTTTGGTTTAAGTAATATTCAAGGTATTGAGAATTAACGAGTGTTTTGATATATATATTTATATATGTTTGATTGTTATTGATTGTTATTGATTGTGTGTTTGAACTTGATGTAACATATTACAGGAAGTTCAAACATAAAGTTCAAAGATTAATTCAAGCATAAGTAAAAACATAAGTTTCAACACTTGGGTGTTTTAGTGAATTAGTTAGATTCGAATTTTATAAGGCTTGGCATTCGAATCTGTGATAGATTCGAATCTAGCCCTAGATTCGAATGAGCCCAGATTCGAGAGTGTCATTGTGGACAAACTCGAATGGGCCTTGGGCCAGATTCGAGTTTGGCCCATAACAGACTCGAATCAGGGTCTATAATTAGGGATAGACTCGATTAATTATCAGACTTTTTGCAGAATTCGTGAGGGATTAAGCATAAAGCGATCTCGAGTTTATCATCAGCGTTAGTGCAGTTTCGGAGAGAATCAGTTCGTAGGATCGTTCGTGTGTCGTTCGTTCAGCCTCTGATAGTCTCCGTGTTTCGTAGTTGAGAGTTGTTTCCGTCTACCCGTTAACGAGGATTCCGCACTCGTTGACGTGTCCGCGTCTAGATAGATCTCATAGTGGTAGACCTTACAAGTGGTATCAGAGCCTACGGAGTGTTATTGGTGTTCTTCGTGTTCATCTAGATACATTCTAGGTTTCTTGACGCTAGTTGGACGGTTTTTCTCTCAAAATCGTGTTTTCAAGCTTAGCAAATTCTTATTCGGAAAATACTTTGTGGTTTTTCACGTTTTTTATCGAAATCATTATTTTTCGTTTGAAAAATACTGATTTCATCTGTAAAACGTTAAAAAATCAAAGTGTTAGCCGTTTTTCGAGTTTGCGGCGCTCGAATCTAATAGGGGTAATTAGGGTTACACTTAGTCTCGAGTCTAACCAAAATCCGCTCCTTTCGAGTCTAATACAGAGGGTTTCGAATCTATTTCGAGTTTGTGCTACATTCGAATAGGATCTCGAGTCTACCTAGTTTCGAGTTTAATTCGAGTTTAGGTTAGTTTCGAATAGGCTTTCGAATCTGCTGTTATTTCGAGTTTGTCTGCCTTCGAATCTGAGGACTTTTCGAATCTGACATTAGTTCGACTTTAATTGAATTATAACACTTAATCGAATTTAGTCCCAAATAAATTGGAATCTGATTTCATTCGAATCTACCTAGATTCGAACTAATTAATTCTCATTAGTTTAGAATTAAATTAATTTAGGTTAATTCAATTACTTTCGAAAACATGTCAAATCTTCAAAATTTCCTTGAAATGGACCACGAGGTCGGGAAGGCAAACGCTCCGCCTAAGCTGATGAAAGTCGAAGATTATTACTGGTGGAAAGATCGTTTTACCGATTTCGTGCGTTTTAATGACATGCGGATGTGGGTTTGTATCGACGAACGATATATTCCACCAGTGTCAGAAGTTGAATGCCGTCAGAAAGTCTTATCATACCAAATGATGAAGGAGGATGATAAGAAACTGTATGAAGCCGAAAACAAAGCTTTCTCACTTATCCGAATGGCTTTGCCTCAGGATATACTGCACACATTTAGGACTCAAAAGACGTCAAAAGAACTTTGGGAGTCTCTAGAGAAGAGGTGTGAGGGTAATCCTAGGGTTCGTAGAAAGCGTACAGAGCTGTTAAAACAACAGTTTGCAATTTTCAAGGCGTTAAAGGATGAACAACTGGATGATATCATCACCCGGTTCTATCACCTGTTGACGGAACTTGAAAGTCACGGGATTGAGTTTACTGATACCGACAAGAACAACAAGCTTCTTGATGCCTTACCAGCCAAATGGGCTATGTATGTGGCAATGATCAAGCTGAACGAGGACAAGTATTATACTCAATCTCTAGATGACATTGTGGGAACGTTGCGGGCATATCACTTCGAGCTACTGAAGGCCGAAACCGATTACGAACAAGTCCAGAATCCAGCAATGTATTTTAGAAAGACAACAAAACCTTCAGCGACAGTCGAACCGAAGACTGCTACAACGTTTTTCACTGGAGAAACGTCGCCACCAGCAGAGACTGATGACACAATGAATCGCGCGTTCTTAGGATTAGGAAGATCGGAAGAACTGCAACCTCAAGTACAACAACCATCGACATATCAGAGCTATTCGAAGATGCCAATGAGCGCAAAATCTGCGGAAGAACATTTGAATCTGCTTGCTCCTTTTGTGGCCGCGTACGGAAATTGTGTTCAAGGAAAGATTAACGATCCTGCTCTCTGGGACGAAGACTACGATCAGGTCGACCCTGATGATCTTGAGGAAATGGATCTTAAATGGCAACTGGCCATGGTAACCCAACGGGTTAAGAGATTCATTAAATGAACTGGGAGGAATCTGCAGATGAATAACAAGGGGATAGGATTTGATAAGTCCAAAGTAAAGTGCTACAACTATCAAGGACTGGGACACTTCGCCAGGGAGTATCAGAGACCAAAGGTGGAGACATACCAAGGGCAGAGTCAGCATCAGGGACAGTTCCAAAATCAGTCCCAACAACAATACCTTCCAAGTTCATCATCTGGTCAAGCCAATCTAGCGGGTCTACTATCCAATGTCACTTCAGACAGACAGCTAGATGGTACGTATGACTGGAGTTCACATCTTGAGTCGAATGCTAGAGCCTTCATGGCTGAAGTCATAGAAACTGGGCGTGATGGGGACGAGCAGACCACACGGGACAGCAGTCCGATGTGGGTAGAAAAGGCGAATGATCAGACGGTACTGGAGTTTGCTGCTCAGATGGCCAACGTGGAATCTGATAACTCAAAGGTTAGTCTGACTTACTCTCTTTTTCGTGACTTATGTGCGTTGTGTGTTAATTCTAACGATAGGTTAAATCTAGTCTTAGAATCACATAAAACCATAACTGCTCAAAATGAGAATTTAAAAATTGAAAATGCTAGCCTAAACGATATCAAGCAAGATCTTAAAGAAAAGCTTAAGGCTGATGCTCAAGACGTAATAGCTCTAAAAGACAAACTGAGTGAGCAGTGTGTTAGGATAGAGCTTATGTATGAGCACGTAGAGGCCTTGACCAAAAGTCTTAAGGACAAGGTCATAGAGCTAGCTGAAACAAAGGTAAAGGTAGCCGAGGCGAATAGCAAGTTGGAAAAGTTTAGGAATTCAAGCCTAAACCTAGGGAAAGTTTTAGACGCCCAACGACAGTCTAAAAAGCCTGTAGGTCTAGGATTTCACGAAATTCCTCCACCTTTCAATGCAAACTATGTGCCTCAGCCTCAGGAGAAAACTGATAAATCAGTAGACTTAGAGGACCTACCTACACCGACACCTGAGCCTATAGTAGAAAATACACCTAAGGTGGCTGACACAACCGTCAAGGTTAAGAAAGTCAAATTTGTGTCTTCCTCCAGTGAAACACCTGCAGGAAAACAGAAAATTGCTTGGGCTGATCAGGACGATGAGCCAGTCGCCATAGATGTACAAAAGGAACAAGACACTAGTGAGACACCTAGATCTAAGGGAACACACAAAAAGTCCATAGATAAGATGTCTTGCTTCAGATGTCACGAGAAGGGGCATGTTGCTTCTCACTGTCCGCTTAGGAAAGCCGATGTTACACCTAAGACAGTGACTCCAACACTTGTTAAGCCCTCAACCAGTGTGGCAAGCACCAGTAGTTCTCAAAGTACCGAGAAAGCTGTGCAGGCCGCACCCAAACAAGTTGTGAAAAACACACCGGTTAAGGTTGGACCAAAGGAAGTGATTAGGACAAATTCACCGAATCGTGTCATTAATCAATCTAGGTCAGCACCACAACAAGTCTATAGGAGCACAACACCTAGCAGGTCACACACTCCAGTTAGGTCTCATACTCCAGTTAGACAGTACGCACCGGTAAGAGCTCAGGGATCACAGTCCGAAATGCCATATAATAGGAATTATTCTAGAGCTCCACAACAAATGCCTACTCCAAGGCAAAGAGTGAATTTAAATCACTCGGCACCACAACAGACTCCAGTTCAAATACCCAAGTCACCTGAAAGGCGAGATGGGTATTTGAAAGAGTTCAAGTATGTGGACGAGAATGGTATAACCAAGTCAGTTATGGCTTGGGTTCCCCGTGATAACTAACCTATTTTCTTTCATGTGCAGGAGATTACCACAGGTCCAAACAACAAGTGGTTCGTCGACAGTGGATGCTCCAGGCACATGACAGGGGAACGAGGTCTACTTACAGACTTCAAGGGTGAGAATCGGGGATTCGTATCATTCGCGGGTAACAAAGGTGGAAATATCACGGGTACCGGAGTGGTGACTAATGGGACAATCAAGTTGGACCAATTTTATCACGTTGATAAACTGGTTCACAATCTCATTAGTGTATCTCAAATCTGTGATAAGAAGAACTCGGTGTTATTTACTGACACTGAGGCGTTAGTGCTAAAGCCGGGATTCAAGATTCCTGAAGAATGGGTGTTGATGCGGGCGCCAAGGAAGAACGACTTGTACATGCTGGATATGAATAAGCCGGAGACTTCGATGTGGCCAATTTGTTTATTGTCCAAAGCTTCAGAGACGGAATCGGTTCTGTGGCACAGACGTATGGCTCACCTGCACCTAAGAAAGATGAACTACATAACGAAGAATGGACTGGTGCAGGGTGTGCCAATGAAGAGCTTTCAGTTCGAGGACAAGTGTCTACCGTGCATGAAGGGCAAGCAACATAAGAAGACACACAAGTCCAAGAAGCAGAACTCCATAACCTCAACATTCGATTTGTTGCATATGGACCTTTTCGGACCTATCAACAAAAGGAGTATAGGTGGTAGTTGGTTTTGTTTGGTTATCACTGACGATAACTCACGGTTTTCTTGGGTTTTCTTTTTAGGTACAAAGGACGAGACGGCTTCCAAGCTCATCGGGTTCTTAGACCAAGTGGAGAATTCCTACGTAACAAGGGTTAAAAGAATACGTAGTGATAATGGGACTGAATTCAAAAACACTGTAATTGGTGTATATTGCCTATCAACGGGCATAGTGCATCAATTCAGTGCACCATATGAACCTCAACAAATTGGGGTGGCCGAACGTAAAAATAGAACATTGATTGAGGCTGCAAGGACTATGCTTTCGGATTCAAAGCTTCCTACCATGTTTTGGGGGGAGGCAGTGAATACCGCGTGCCATATTTTAAACCGAGTCCTTACAGTCAAATCTTTGAACAAAACATGCTATGAAATTTTGAATAAACGACCACCTAATTTAACTGGATTCGAACCGTTTGGGGTACCATGCACTTTATTGCGTACAAAACATCAACCGAAGTTTGGTGAAAAGGCTGACGAAGGATACTTCCTAGGTTATGTGCCTAACTCACCAAACAAACGGGTTTTTAACAAAACAAGTGGTACTGTGGAGATTGTGTATAATATTGAAGTCACAAGTTATACACATGAACCCCAAACTGGTCTGGAATGGATATTTGACTATGATAAGTTATTTGAGTCATTTAACATTCCTTTGGATGATAATGCAGGTACAATCGAAAAAGACATGGCGACGTTGCACCTGAATGACGATGGCCATATCTTTCCGAGGACTACCTTTGAATCCACATCCGAGCCTACTGCGACTGTAGATAGATCTCCAGAAGTCGATGTTCCTGAAGCACCTACCACTTAGAATCAGACTCAAGCATCAAGTTCCAACTCTGAGGAAAACGTCCATGAGGAGGATAATGTAGAAGCTGAGCCTGTTCCCCCATTAGGTGAAATAGGATCTAACTTAGGAGATAATCTAAGGGTTGATGAGATAGAGACCTCTAGGATTATCAAGAATCATCCTATAGAAAGCATCATAGGAAATCCTAACGAGGGTGTGAGGACTAGGAGTAGTTTAAATTACAACACTGTGCTGTTGTCGATGATAAATGACTCCGAGGCATATCACACATATCTCTATTCATGTTTCATATCGCAAGTAGAGCCTAAGAATGTGCAAATGGCACTTAAGGATAACTCCTGTGTTGAAGCGATGCAGGAAGAACTTTCGCAATTTAGGAAACTAGAAGTGTGGGAGTTAGTTCCATTACCTCGAGGGGAAGTTGATATAGGAACCAAATGGGTTTTTAAGTGCAAGAGAGACGATCGGGGTATAGTCACGCGCAACAAGGCTAGGTTAGTTGTAAAGGGTTTCAACCAAGAGGAGGGAATCGATTACAATGAGGTTTTTGCACCAGTAGCAAGGCTGGAAGCCATTAGGTTGTTTCTAGCTTTTACCTCCTTCAAGGGCTTTAAGGTATATCAGTTAGATGTTAAGAGTGCTTTCCTGTATGGGAAAGTGAAGGAGTTGGTGTATGTAGAACAACCGCCCGGATTTACAGATCCAAAATATCCTGATAGAGTATATCGCTTAGATAAGGCTCTATATGGATTGCATCAGGCACCTAGGGCGTGGTATGAGACTCTATCCAACCATCTGTTAGAGAACGGTTTTGAAAGGGGTAGGA
This sequence comes from Centrapalus pauciflorus, assembly GCA_020465985.1. Lineage (NCBI taxonomy): Eukaryota > Viridiplantae > Streptophyta > Magnoliopsida > Asterales > Asteraceae > Centrapalus > Centrapalus pauciflorus. The sequence goes on from JAANYP010002287.1 coordinate 546,090, forward strand.
TAGACAGTACTCTGTTTGTTAAGAGGAAGGGAGAACACTTTATCTTGGTACAAGTGTACGTCGATGATATCATCTTTGGATCATCAGACGAACAGATGTGCAAAGATTTCGAGAAGGTGATGAAGTCTAAGTTCGAGATGAGTGCTATGGGAGAGTTAAATTTCTTTTTAGGGTTACAAGTTGACCAGAAGAAGGAAGAGATGTTTATCCATCAGACTAAGTATGTCTATGACATATTGGAACGTTTCGGGACGGAAGGAACTAAGTTGACTGCCCATTTCAGCACACCGATTCAAGTGAATCATAATCTCGGACCGGGTACTGAAAGTGATACCGATGTGGATCCGACATTATATTGGGCCATGATTGGATCACTTATGTATTTAACTGCTTCAAGACCTGGCATTATGTTTGCTGTGTGTATTTGTGCTAGGTTTCAAGCTAATCCGAAGGAGATGCACATGAAAGCTGTGAAGCGGATTCTACGATACCTCAAGTCGAAACCGAAGCTGGGACTTTGGTATCACACGGAGGGAGATCTAGAGTTTGAGGCGTTCACGGATTCTGACTACGGAGGATGCAGCTTGACACGCAAATCAACAACTGGAGGTTGTCAGTTCCTAGGTGGGAGATTGGTATCCTGGCAATGCAAGAAACAAACATCGGTAGCCGTATCAACGTGCGAGGCCGAGTATGTTGCTGCTCACAGGTTCTGTGGATACAACAACAATTGCGGGATTACGGTTTGGCTTATACTCAAACTCCAATTAGGATAGACAATCAATCTACAATTGCTATAACAAATAATCCAGTTAAACACAACAAAACAAAGCACATAGACATTAGGCATCATTTTATTCGTGATTGTGCTGAAAAGAACTTAATCAAATTGGTAAAAGTGGCAACAGAAGAAAATAATGCAGATATATTTACCAAAGCATTTGATAAGTCACGGTTTGAGTATTTAATTCAACTGAATGGAATGCGTAACCCAGAGTAATTTGACCTTAGTAGTAGTAGTTTATTTTCTTTTTAATCGTAGTATTTCTTTCTTTATAGTAGTCTGCTAATTTAGGAAAGTTTCTATTTTTAGTAAGTTTCTATTTTTAGTAAGTTTCTATTTTTAGTAAGTTAGTAGGTTATCTTATTTTATTGCTATCTCTTATGAAAAACAGAAGAAAAAAGAGAGAAAATCATTAAAATACAAAAAAAGAGAATATCAGAAAATGAGTTAAGTCTTAGATACATAGGTTCAAAGTGACGAAAATTAGCACAGTCATTACAAACTCTAAGTGTTTAGGCTTTCACACATAATGTAACTAAATTCTAAGTGTTATACTTTATTTAGTTTGATGTGTTGGTAGGCATAATACATATAGGGAATCTCAAGGCTAATAAAATATTCTAGAAAAAGTCGAGTGTGTCGCTAACTTAGATGTATGACCAATCGGTCTTAAATTTTATGTACAAGACATACAAACTTTGAGTCTAAATGAGGTATGCAAACTTTCTGGGGATGTATGGCAACATCAAATACATCTTAAAATGGAAAGAATAGAAATATCATACAAAATTGAGAGTCGAAAACATGTAACTCTGTTGTACGTAAGTACAGACCTGTTGCCTCTGTTTAGATTCGGGTTAGCAGATATGTCGCTCTATTGTACGTCAGTACAGACCTGTCACCGCTGTCTTGCTAACTTTAAAAATAAACCTTAAGTCAATCTATGACACTTTGTTGTATGAAAATACAGACCTGTGTCTGATGGTTGTCTTTTAAAGAAAGTTTGCACATACTAACAAGTTAGAATCTTTGTTTGTGTGCCTTGATCATAAAAGTATGTCTATGTCTGAGTCACGTAAGATAATTTCATGATAAATAAAAATGGCAAGGGATATTCCGAAATGTAGAGTGTTTAAAGGGGTAAAATACCAACAATCGGTTAAATGAGTATGTCACAACAAACAATCAAAGGAATCAAAAATTCCTAAGTGTGAAAGTTTAAGTACTGAAGTGAGTATCAGACATCGCTATCTGATTGAACCTCTCTTAGGCTATACTCATCAAAAAGATTTTGTTTAGTATTTAGCTTAGGTTGTAAATTTTATAAGTATAGCTTAAGTCTAGATTAAATTTTTGGTCAAACTTTTATTTTTATCTTATTTTATTTTAGTTTAATTTTTACGTAGGTAAAAGGTCAAAAATTACTGAGGGTGCATTCAAAGTTGGATAAAATAAACATTGCGTGTAATATCTTGTGCTTAGGGTAAAAGAGTTGGCATAGTTTATCTTGTTACACAATACCGTAGAAAAAGGTTGAAAAAGTTGAAGTTATTTCAAATATTTTCGAAATTTTTCTAAGTGTTTGGTGTTTTCGAGTTTAGGACAGACTCGAATTTGGAAAGCTTCGAATCTGTCTGTAGATTCGAGTCTGGCCTTAGATTCGAAGGTTGGTAGTATATATAGGTCAACAGTGAAGTCATTTAATACTTACTGTTTTCGAATCTACTTCCTCGAGTCTATATCGGCGATCTCGAATCTATTCCTCGAGTCTACCATTTCTCATATATACGACAATCCATCAAGTTTATAGCTAAAGTGTTCGATTCTACTCCTGTATCTAGCTATAATCAACTTGATTGTACAAGATTCATGTAGTTTTATACACCATTTTACGCTAAATCATCGATTTTTGAAGGTTTAAGGGTCGAAATAGGGTTTTTACAAAATTACCAAGTTTGGACCGATAAATAGTCAAATTAAAGGCACATATGTGTGATTAGTAACTAGTAGGACTAATGAATGTAATTTTCTAAGTCCAAAAAGGTTAAAATCAAGAGATTTGGTGTTTGAAATAGAGTCGGCGGTTCGAATCTGTTCCTGAGGTGTCTCGAATCTGTCATTAGACTCGAGATGACCAGGAGATTCGAATCTGTCATCAAACTCGAATCTAGACTTATTCGAATCTGTTACATTCGAATCTGTCTTTTATTTGCATTATTTAATTTAAATTTTATTAAGCTTGTAGAAATTTAATTGTGTTGGATTTTGTACTTAAACAAGTTCAAAATAAAACAGATCTGAATTTAAACAAGTTTATTGATTTTTAATGAATCTAATAGTTTTGTTTATTCTGCAGAAATGGCTGTACGAGCGTTTGTGCCTAAGCACAGTATGGTCCTTCATCCTGATCATAATCTCCCTGAGGCGCAGGGATTCAGACAAATGCTTGATTTCCTAGTAGAATCTAGGATAGGCTTTGCGCTGTCTCACAATGTTCAGCTCGTTTTTCCTTATATCCGTCAATTTTACGATCATCTTCAAGTAGACTGCTCGGTCACCCCGACAGTGCTACGAACTCGCATAGCTGGACAACCGCTAGTATTTTCGGCGGATATGCTGCGTCAGGTGTTGCAGCTGGGTACACAAGAAGAAGAGTCTGGACCAATTGAGTTTCCTCTGAGTATAAGGCAAGCGGCCTTTCAGAGAATGGGTTACAGTCTCGATGTCACGAAGGTGTCCTATATGAAGAGCGGATTAATCGGACAATGGAGGTTTTTAGCTCATGTCTTTATGGTATGCTTTACTCCAAAGAAAGCAGGGTTTGACTATATGGTTGCGAAGATCCAGTCTGGGATTGTCCCGATGGTGTATAATCGACCATACAGTTTCTCGGAAATGTTTTTCTCTGAGTTTGTTCATCAGATCACCGCTCCAGAAAATCAACAGTTCCTGCTATATCCGCGGTTCATCATGATGCTTATAAGGCACTTCTTGCCAAATCTGCCGCCGTCAAATGACATTCAAAGCGTTGCAGTAATGGATAAAAGGATCTTCGCTGATTGTTCCTCACACAGAGGAAGGTTGGTTGTTCCAGTTGAGCGTCCATTGTTTGGAGCCATACTGGATAGGAATTTTGAAGCCCCAGATGTTGCCAACTGGGCAGGAGAAGTTGAAGTTCGAGCCGGGCAGCCTCCACAACAACAACACCAACCACCGCCACCGCGTGCTCAAAGGCGAAGACAAAGACCATCCGCGAGTCAAACTCAGGCGTGTAGGCCTTCTACCAGTCAGCAGCCGGAAGTACAGGAAGCCGGGCCTTCAAATATTCCAAGCGAAGCTGAACAATTATGCCAAACTCTTAATGAAATCTGGGAGGCAGGGCCTCATGCTAATGAAGATGTAGCTGCCGCGTTAGTGGGTGAATTACTAGAGCCTCCTGAGGGAGAGGAAGACGTGTTGAGAGATGTTGAAGAATATGTGCCCGAGCAGGCTGATAATGTTTTGTCATCATCTGCAACAGAATCGGAAGAGATGGAGGAGTTAGAGGTTGAGGCTCCTGAATCAGTATCGACTGAACCTAATGTTCAGATTGGAACGTATGGATCTAGGTTAGTAGTCAATGAAGATGCTTCGAGGAGGAGAATATCACGAGAATCTGATGATTCGGATTTTGAAGAGGAGGAAGCTGCTCAATTAGTGACGCGGCAACGGGCCAAACGTCACAGGTTTATGCAAGGATCATCCTCAGCATCTGAAGCACAACCAGAAATTCCCCAAACTCAACATCAAGAACCCCAAACCACTTCACCACCACCACCACCTCGCGCTGAACCATATATTCCATCAACAATCCGCCCAACTCCTATACAGTCCATTCCATCAACCTCCACCACATATACCGACAATCAACGATTTCTGCAGCTTAAAGCTCGCGTTGACTTCCAGAATGTACATATCTTGAGCATAACAAAAGCAATCGGTGAAATTCAGGCGCATAATGCAAATCTCGATAAAGATAATGTCGATTTAAAAAAGATTATGGAGAAAGTACAGGAAGAGAACACAGAGCTCAAATCATTTGTAGCATATCAGGCCGCAGAGATACGGGCAATGCGCTCCCTAATCGAGCAGTTATTGAAAAATTTAAAGGCTCAGGGGGAGACATCGTGCCGTGATCCTGAAGTACAAAGGCCGGGAGATGACGATGAGGAAGACAATCAAGGCAATGATCCCAGCCCTAAAAGTCAGAATGAGCCAGTAGATTTTTCTGCTGCTCAGACTGCTCAATCTGAGGGGGAGCCTAGTCTAGCAGGAGGAGAAATGGGTGAGGCAAGTTCATCAAAGGTCTCGGAAAGTCAAGTGCGTGAAATGATTGATGCATTGATGGATATTGATGAAGAGCCATTAGGGTTAGATTTTGATATTGAAGATGATGTGGATGACTTGGAAGAAGGTGAGTTTGTACCAGAAGATGTGGCCGATTGGAGATCTGATGAGGAGGTTGTATTAGACGAGGACGATAATGTAAACGAAGTAATCATCCAATCCCAACCTGTCACAGAATTATATGAGCACACTGAACAGCATGTGATAGATATTGATGATATCAGAATGGCCTCGGTAGATGATACAGAATTGGAAGAGGCTGAAAGAGAGCCGACCAGAGCTGAATTGCTAAACCTTTGGTTCAGAAAGGAAGAGAAGAAGACTGAGCCGAAGATAAAGAAGACGATGAGAATTCCAGGTGCAGAAAACTTCTCCGGAGGCATTATTAGCTGGTTCTTCGATAGAGAACTGCAGCTCCTTATTCTAAAGAGGAGAGATGGTCTCCAATACCTAAGGCGCAAGCTTAAAGTGTTCAATACATTTCCGAAGGTAGAGGTGAAGGAGCTGGCATGGAAAGAGTTAGTCAACATCGGAAATGATCCCTATGCTGAAGTGATCGCGAAGATAATCAGACGTGAAGGGAGATCCGGTAGGTTTGAGAGACTTAAACCAAGCTCTGGAAAGAGAGTTGAGGATTCTTCAAGGATAGATCCGCATACAGGGCGACCATGGGCGAAAATGGTTTATAAACCTGTAAAATGCTTAAGAAGGGTGCCCATGAAGAAGATGCCTCAAGATATTTTGTCCAACATGAAGTGGTGGTACCTGGATAATGAAACTGCTGAATCCATCATGGAGGATCAAGACGACAAAGTTCTTTTAAGAGTGTATGATCCTCTACATCTGATGAATCTATCAAAGGAAGATCTGAAAAAGCTTCATGGTCAACATATCTTCTTTCATGAAGGATGGAGATCGGAAGCCAGAAAGTTCCAGAAAGTTGTCAGAGTTTGCATAGATGCTGGTATATATGCATGTAGTAGTATATATAGATCTAGTACTTAAACTTGATGTAAATAGTTAGAAGCTATCGTCAAGGGGGAGTCTGTTGGTACACCCTGTGTGACGATAGCAGTCTAAGCGATCTAACAATTTGGTTTAAGTAATATTCAAGGTATTGAGAATTAACGAGTGTTTTGATATATATGTTTATATATGTTTGATTGTTATTAATTATGTGTTTGAACTTGATGTAACATATTACAGGAAGTTCAAACATAAAGTTCAAAGATTAATTCAAGCATAAGTAAAAACATAAGTTTCAACACTTGGGTGTTTTAGTGAATTAGTTAGATTCGAATTTTATAAGGCTTGGCATTCGAATTTGTGATAGATTCGAATGTAGCCCTAGATTCGAATGAGCCCAGATTCGAGAGTGTCATTGTGGACAAACTCGAATGGGCCTTGGGCCAGATTCGAGTTTGGCCCATAACAGACTCGAATCAGGGTCTATAATTAGGGATAGACTCGATTAATTATCATACTTTTTGCAGAATTCGTGAAGGATTAAGCATAAAGCGATCTCGAGTTTATCATCAGCGTTAGTGCAGTTTCGGAGAGAATCAGTTCGTAGGATCGTTCGTCTGTCATTCGTTCAGCCTCTGATAGTCTCCGTGTTTCGTAGTTGAGAGTTGTTTCCGTCTACCCGTTAACGAGGATTCCGCACTCGTTGACGGCTCCGCGTCTAGATAGATCTCATAGTGGTAGACCTTACATTTTGTACACACAATATGCTTTTGACTTGAATGAATATCCAATAAAAACCGTCTCGTCCGCCTTCTCGTTGAACTTCCCAAGGTTGTCTTTATCGTTCAACACGTAGCACGTGCAACCAAAAACTCGTAAGTATTTGATATAAGGAACTATATGTAAGTAAAGTTGATAGGGGGTTTTATTGAAGCGCTTATGAATGATAGAACGGTTCTGAGTGTAGCAAGCAGTTAATACAGCTTCGGCCCACAAAAATAACGGTAGCTTAGAGCAGTTGAACATGGTACGTGAAGCCTCAACAAGGGTACGATTTCTTCTTTAAACTATTCCGTTTTGTTGAGGTGTTCGGGCGGCTAAGTATTGATGATGGATGCTTTTGGATCGAAGGAAGCCCTCAACTACCAAATTCTTGAACTCCGTGTCGTTGTCGGATATGATTGATTGTACAGACAACTGCTGCTGGGTTTTGACACTCTTAATGAAATTGATGATTTCTTGAGCGGTCTCGTCCTTGGATCGCAAGAACTGAACCTAGGTATATCGTGAATAATCATCCATGATAACCAATACATAGCATAGCGTTCACCATTAATACTTTGTGTGCGCATAGAACAGCATAAGTCCATATGTGGCAGCTCCAATATTCTCTATGTAGATGGTTCGGGTTTTGGTTTGTGAGAAGATCTTCTCATTTTTCCTTTGTCACACGCTCCACATAGATGATCCTTTGTAGCGCAAGTCCGGGAGACCCTTGACTAGATGCTTTGATGCCAGCATGTTCATGTTATCGAGATCATATCAGATAGTCGTCTATGCCATAGCCATAAGTCTTTTGAGGACGCTTTTGACAACAGGCATATGCTATCCTTGACTATTAACTTGGGTACATCGATGGTGTAGAGGTTGATAAGATTTCTTTTCCATCAACAATCTTCACACTACAGCTTTTTGCCCTAAATGTCACTTCTAGACCTTTATCACAAAGTAGACCGATGCTAAATAGAATATGATATAACCCTTCAACGTAGTCAACGTCCTTAATGACTAGATTGTTTAGGACCAAATCACCGAATCGTTTGATCTAAGCGTGATCATTCCATATCCAACTGTTCTTCAATATTGATCCACTACTGTTAGATTCAAACATATAGAGATGAAAATAATTATAATTGTAAGTATAGGGACTAGATTTGTCAATTCTAGAAAGTTTAATTTAGGAGTTGATAAACAAATTCTAAGGAATCTATTTATAGACTTTTGCCATATTTCTTTGTATTTCACGTTGAGAGCAAAGTCAATCATTTCAATAAAAGAGAACTTTGTGTTAATGTTGTGATTCACATAGACTGTTATTATCAATTGGTATCAGAACTAGGTTGTGAATCAATCTCAAATATTATAGTGATTCTGATTTTTCACGGATTTGTCGAGTTTTTTTGAATATATTCAAAAGTCTGGAAATCTCATGTCATATTTGATTTCATGTATGTTTGAGCTTCAAATTCTTCTCGATTATATTTAGTTTAAAAAGACAAATCTAATGATATAAGTCTCACCTCTTATCTCCAAACAAATAGAAAGTATTGGGGTTTTTATGATTTTTGAAAAAGTGTGTGTTCTTGAGGTTTTGTTTGATTTTAGGTTTTTAGTCGGGAATTGGCCAAAGTGACTTCACAACAGTTGTTCTGCTATCAAAACGAGCCTTCGTTGTGATTTGTAGATCAAATGGTGAAGTTTTTTTTTTGTTAAATTCATGGATCTAAACTTAGAACTGTGCTAAACTGTTAAATCTCGGGCATATCTACGTTTTTAGTTATATTCGAGTTACAAAGGTGCACCCGAGTTTTATCACTTTTCACCCGAGTTTTACCAACCTTGTTAGCGCATCCTGTGTGACGTCAACAGTCTAAGTATAGATGATATTTTGTAATAGTCCAAGTGTTCGTAATTGCACATTAATACATATGTTTGATATATGTTTGATATTGATATCGATTGTATATATGTTTGAACTTGTTTGTAATTGATGTTTTACAATAAGTTCAAACATAAGTTCAAAGGTAAGTTCAAACATAAGTTCTAGAACAAGTTCAAAGATAAGTTCTAGAATAAGTTCAAAGGCCAAGATTCGAACTTATGGTGGACACGTTCGTGGGCTTGGGCCTTCTCGAACTTGTCCAGGGCAAGTTCGAATCTGAGGTCTATAATTAAGAGTTAATCAGTTTTCATTAACAATCTTTGCAGAAATTAGCATACGGGCGATTACGAACTTGCAGAGACTTTTCAGTGTGTTCTTGGAGAGAATCACGTGTCGCGACGTTCAAGTTTACGTCTATCATCGTGTGTGTCTCCGTGTTTCGTGTGTGTGATCAATCCGTTAAACCGCTAACAAGGATTCCGCACTCGTTGGACGGCGTCACGTCAAGATTGGATCCGTAGGTAGGTGACCTTACAAGTGGTATCAGAGCCATAAAGGGGGTTCATCGTGTTCTTCGCGTTCATCTCAAACATTCTTGGTTTCTTGACGTTTTGGACGGAAAAATCACATTTTTTTTAAGTTTTTAGAGTAATACAAGCAAAGTAACGGAGAAAAATTCTTATTGGTTCACTTTTTCAGTCAAAATCATTATTTTTGTTTTTAAAAATATTGGTTTAATCTGAAAACTTGAAAAAATTGAATTTTTGGCTGTTTCTCAAACTTGCGGCGCTTGAACATTGGGGGTATTAGGGTTCTTTCGAACTTGTCAGAAAATACGCTCCTCTCGAATTTGATTTAGGGCTTCTTTCGAATTTGGCTGAGATTTGAACTTGTTACATTCAAATTTGTCATATTTCGAATTTGTCAGAAATCTCGAATTTGTCAGACCTTCGAACTTGTTGATTTCGAACTTGATCTCTTTCGAATTTAATTTCAAACGAATTTAACTTTAACCTAATTCGAACTTGCCTAAGTTCGAAAGGGTTTATTTTAAGGTAATTTTAAATTAAATTATCTAAGTTCGAATACAAAAAGTTTTGAAAGGATAACCAGTTTGCAAAAGTTCATCGAAATGGACCATGATGTTGGCAAGGCAAATTCTCCGCCAAAACTAATGAGGTTGGAAGACTACTATTGGTGGAGGGATAGGTTTGCTGATTTTGCTCGTTTTAGTGACATGCGAATGTGGATATGTTTCGATGAGGGATACATTCCACCTACACAAGAGTTTGAGGGCCGTCAGAGAGTCTTAACCCTATCAGAAAATGAAGGATGATGATAAGAAACTGTATGAGGCCGAAAACAGAGCTTTTTCCATCATTCGTATGGCATTACCTCAGGAGATTCTACACACCCTACGGAATCATCATACTTCTAATGAGCTATGGGATGCTCTCGAGAAGAGGTGTGAGGGAAATCCGAGGGTTCTCAAAGGAAGGACCAAGATGCTAAAACAGTTGTTCGCAATTTTCAAAGCATTGAAAACCGAAAAGCTGGACGAGAAAATAACAAGATTCTACCATTTACTGACAGAGCTGGATAATCACGATGTTGAGTATCGTGAAATTGAGAAGATACAGAAACTTCTTGATGCTTACTGCGAAGTGGGAAATGTACACAGCGCTTATAAAGCATGATGAAGAAAAATTCAATACTCTTACTCTACAAGGAGTTATTGGTACGCTGAGGGCTTATAACTTTCAGATACTTAAGAAGGAAAGGGAATATGATCAAGTCCAAGATCCAGAGATGTATTTTGGAAAGACAAAACCTTCTATCGCAACTGAACTGAAGACAACTACAACTTTCTTCTCGGGTGAAGCGCCTATCCCAGTGGAGGTAGAAGAAACAAGTAGTCGGGCATTCTTAGGGTATTCTAAACCGGAAGATAAATCGACTCACTTAGAATCTACTTCTCAACATTACATAAAGATGCCTATGAGTGCACAATCAGCCGAGACTCATCTGAATATTTTGGCTTCGTTTGTTGCAGCATACGGAAATAGTGTACAAGGAAAAATTAATGATCCTGCATTATGGGAAGAAGACTACGATCAGGTGGATCCTGATCACTTGGAGAAAATGGACCTTCAATGGCAACTGGCCATGGTGACTCAGAGGATCGAAAGGTTCATGAAACGAACAGGCAGAAATCTAAACGTAGGCAACACTACAATTGGGTTCGACAAATCCAAGGATAAGTGTTATCATTGCAAAGGATTAGGACACTTTTCACGAGAATGTCAACGGCCCAAAGTTGAAAACTATCAGAATCAATCTCAGGGAAGATATCAGTCTGGTAGTTTGGGTAATCAAGCTAACATCGCTGGTCTGTTAACAAACGTATCATCGGACAGACAGCTTGATTGGACTTACGATTGGAGTACTCATCCTGAGTCGAACGCTAGAGCCTTCATGCCTGAAGTGACAGAGACTAGGGAAGACGGAGGAGAGGAATTGACAGAGGACGGCGAACAGAATAATACAAGTCCTGTGTTGGTGGAGAAGTCAGACAATCAGGCCATTCTGGAGTTTGCCGCACAGATGGCTAACGTGGATTCGGATCACGAAATGGTAATTCTGAACTTTTCTACATTTCGTGACTTATGTGTTTTATGTGCTACTTCCAATGATAGATTGAACTTGGTTCTAGAAACATATAATAACTTAACTGCTCAGATAGAATCACTAAAATCAGATAATGCTAGTCTCTAAGATATTAAAGAGGATCTTAGGAATAAGTAGATGCTCAAGATGTTATAGTTCTAAAAGACAAATTCAGTAAGCAATGTGTCAGGATAGAACTTATGTATGAGCATGTTGCGGCTTTAACCAAAGAACTAACCATTAAGGAGGTTGAACTAGCAGAATCAAGAGTTAAAGTTGCAGAGATAAATAGTAAGTTAGAAAAGTTTAGGAACTCTTCACTAAATCTAGGGAAAATCTTAAACGCTCAACGTGAGTCTAAGAAACCAGTAGGTTTGGGTTATAAAGAGAGTCCTCCACCTATCAACGATAACTATGTGCCTCAACCTTAGGATAAAACTGATAAACAAGTCGAGTCAGATGTAGCAGCTAAAATTGTATCTGAATCTGATAAGGATAAATCAACTAAGGTGTCTAATAATAACTCTACGATTAAGAAAGTCAAGTTTGTACAGTCTTCTAGTGAAAAAATTCTAGGAGAAGCTAAACCTGAAGTTAATAATCAGAAAGAGGAATTAGTCACGATAGTTAAAAAGAAAGAACCTGACACGAGTGAGACACCAAAATCAAAGGGCACTCATAAGAAGTCATTTGATAAGATTTCTTGCTTTAGATGTCATGAGAGGGGACATGTTGCGTCTAGCTGTCCATATAAGAAAGTAGAGTCTACACCCTCTAAACCAGAGTCTAGAATTATTGTTGGAAAGCCTGAACAACATAAACCAATATCTAGTGTTGCTAGCACAAGTGGTTCTCAAAACACTGAGAAAATTGTAAATGCCACACCCAAGACCGCTGTTAGAAAAATACCTGTGTCGGTTAGAAGAAATAAAGTGGTTAGGACTAATTCGCCGAATAGATTCATCTAATCAGTCTAGGTCAGGAACTCAAGAAGCTTATAGGAGTACAACACCTAGAAGGACTTACACTCCAGCTAGGTCTCACACTCCTCAAAGACATCAGACACCAGGTAGAGCCCAGGGATATCAATCTGAAATGCCTTATAATAGAAATTATTCGAGAGCTCAACAGCAAATGCCTACCCAAAGTCCAAGAGTGAACTTGAATCACTCAGCTCCACAACCGGTTCTCAATAAAACACCCAAGTCACCTGAAAGGAGAGATGGGTATTTGAAGGATTTCACGTATGTGGATGAGAATGGTATTACCAAGTCAGTCATGGCTTGGGTTCCCCGTAATAACTAACATGTTTTCTTTCATGTGCAGGAGCTAACTACAGGTCTAAACAACAAGTGGTTCGTCGATAGTGGTTTCTCTAGGCACATGACTGGGGAAAGGAGTCTACTCACAGACTTCAAGGGACGGAACAAGGGATTCATATCATTTGCTGGGAACAAGGGAGGACATATCACTGGCACTGGAGTGGTCACTAATGGGACTATCACTCTTCATCAAGTTTACCATGTTGATAAACTTGATCACAATCTCATTAGTGTATCTCAAATCTGTGATAAGAAGAACTCTGTAATTTTTACTGATACTGAGGCGTTAGTGCTGAAACCGGGATTTAGAGTACCTGAAGAGTGGATAATCATGAGAGCCCCAAGGAAGAATGATTTGTACATGATGGACATGAACAAATCGGATTCATCGATGGGAACAATATGTCTTCTATCCAAAGCTTCAGAGTCAGAATCCATTCTATGGCACAGACGCATGGCACACTTTCACCTAAGGAAAACGAACTACATCACTAAACATGGTCTGGTGCAAGGTGTCCCGATGAAGAGTTTTCAGTTCGATGACAAGTGTGTACCGTGCAAGAAAGGTAAACGACACAAGAATTCACACAAGTCAAAGACTCAGAACTCGATAGCTTCCACTTTTGATTTGTTGCATATGGATCTATTCGGAGCTATCAACAAAATGAGTATAGGTGGTAGTTGGTATTGTTTAGTTATCACTGATGATTATTCATGTTTTTCTTGGGTTTTCTTTTTAGGTACAAAGGACGAAACAACTGGAAATTTGATTGGGTTCTTAGACCAAGTTGAAAACTCCTACGGGACGAGGGTAAAATGTATCAGGAGTGATAATGGAACAGAATTTAAAAACACAATAGTTGGTGTATATTGCCTATCTAAAGGCATAGTGCATCAATTTAGTGCACCATATGAGCCACAACAAAATGGGGTGGCAGAACGGAAAAACAGGAGTTTGATTCAGGCAGCAAGGACCTTGCTCTCGGATTCAAAGCTTCCTACCAAGTTTTGGGGGGAGGCAGTGAATACCGCATGTCATGTTTTAAACCGGGTCCTTACTGTCAAGTCACTGAACAAAACCTGTTATGAAGTTTTGAATAAAAGACCACCAAATTTAACTGGCTTTGAACCGTTTGGGGTACCATGTACTTTATTGAAAACAAAAAATCAACCTAAGTTTGGTGAAAAGGCTGACGAAGGATATTTCCTAAGTTAAGTGCCTAACTCACCAAACAAAAGGGTTTTTAACGAAACAAACGGTACGGTAGAAATTTTGTTTAACATTGATGTTACAATTTATTCACATGAGCCCCAAACAGGTCCTGAGTGGTTATTTGATTATGACTTATTTTTTGAATAATTTAACATACCAGTTAGTGGAAATGCAGGTACAATGGAGGATGACTTCTCGTCATTAAGCATGAATGACGAAAATCAAGGTTTTCCAAAGACAAGCATTCCATCAACTTATGAGCCAACAACGACAGAAGATGGGTCTCCAACAGAGATTGAACCTGAGTTACCTACAAACAAGAATCAGACAAGTACCTCTAACTCCGAGGACAGTGATCATAAGGAAGAGAATGTACCGTCTGAAGTTGTACCCCCGTTAGCCGAAATAGGATCAAACTTAGGTGATAATCTTAGGGTCGACGAGATTGAGACATCGAGGATAAACAAGGATCATCCGATTGAGAGTATCATAGGGAATCTGAATACTTGTGTGAGAACTTGGAGTAGTGTGAGTAATAACACGGTGCTGTTATCGATGATCAACGACTCCGAGGCTTTTCACACTTGTCTTTATTCGTGTTTCATCTCGCAAGTAGAGCCGAAGAATGTGCAAATGGCACTAAAAGACAACTCTTGGGTTGAATCCATGCAAGAAGAACTGTCACAATTCAGAAAGCCTGAAGTGTGGGAGTTAGTGCCGCTACCTTGAGGAGAAGTTGCAATAGGAACCAAATGGGATTTTAAGTGCAAGAGAGATGATCAGGGTATTGTTACTCGCAACAAGGCAAGACTTGTGGTAAATGGATTTACCCATAAGAGGGAATTGATTACAACGAGGTGTTTGCACCAGTGGCAAGGCTCGAGGCAATTCTTCTGTTTTCGGCCGTTGCGTCCTTTAAAAGGTTTAAAGTCTATCAGCTGGATGTAAAGAGTGCATTCCTGTATGGCAAGGTGAAGCAACTGGTGTACGTCGAACAACCGCCTGCTTTTACTGATCTAAAGTATCCCGACAGAGTGTATCGACTCAACAAGTCTCTGTATGGCTTACATTAGGCACCAAGGGCATGGTATGAGATGCTGTCAACTCATCTTTTAGACAACGGGTTTGAAAGAGGGAGAATTCATGGTACATTGTTCGTGAAGAGAAAGAGAGACTTTATCTTGGTACAAGTGTACGTGGATGACATCATTTTCGGGTCATCAAACGAACAGATGTGCAAAGATTTTGAGAAGGTTATGAAGTCAAAGTTTTAGATGAGTGCTATGGGAGAGCTTAACTTCTTTCTGGGTTTGCAAGTTAAACAGAGGAAGGAGGGCATGTTTATCCATCAGACGAAGTATGTCTACGATATTCTGGAGCGCTGCGGGATGGAAGGAACAAAGCTGACCACTCACTTCAGTACTCCGATTCAAGTGAATCACAATCTCGGACCGTGTAAAGAAAGGGATAGTGATGTGGATCCGACTCTATATCGGGCCATGATCGGGTCAATCATGTATTTAACTGCTTCTAGACCTGACATTATGTTTGCTGTGAGTATTTGTGCTAGGTTCCAAGCTAATCCGAAAGAAATGCATATGAAAGCCGTGAAGTGGATTCTGAGATATCTCAAGTCAAAACCGAAGCTGGGACTTTGGTATCACGCTGATGGAGATCTGGAATTGGAAGCATACACGGATTCAGATTACGGAGGTTGCAGCTTGAACCAGAAATCAACAACTGGAGGTTGTCAGTTCCTTGGAGGGAGACTCGTATCCTGGCAATGCAAGAAACAGACTTTGGTAGCCGTGTCAACGTGCGAGGCCGAATATGTAGCTGCTAGTAGTTGTTGTTCACAGGTTTTGTGGATACAACAATAATTGCGGGATTATGGTTTGACTTACACTTATACTCCCATTAGGATAGATAATCAATCTACAATTGCTATAACTAATAATCTAGTTAAACACAGTAGGACAAAGCACATAGACATAAGACATCATTTCATACGTGATTGTGCTGAAAAGAACTTAATAAAACTGGTAAAAGTGGCAACGGAAGATAATAATGCAGATTTATTCACTAAAGCTTTTGATAAGTCACGCTTTGAGTTGTTAGTTCAACTAAATGGTATGCGTAATATTCCAGAGTAACTTGACCTTAGTATATTTTCTTTATTTTTATAGTAAGTTAGTAGTTTAGTAGATTTTATTTTTTTTATATAGTAAGTTAGTAGGTTAGTTTATTAGCTTATCTTACAAAAAATGATGAAAAACAAAAGAAAAAAGATAGAAAACCATAGAAATTTCCAAAAAAGAGAATATTGAAAAATGAGTTAAGTCTTAGATACATAGGTTCAAAGTGACGAAAATTAGCACAGTCGAAACAATCTCTAAGTGTTAAGCTTTCACACATAATGCACCTTAAATTATAAGTGATGTAAAATTTCTTGTTTGATGTGTTGGTAGGCATAATACACAAACAATGATCTTAATCAAGAAAAAGTCACATGTGTAACTAACTTAGATGTATGACCAAATGGTCTTAGTTTCTATGTTAGAGACATACAGACGATGATCTTAAATGAGGTATGCAAATTTTCTCGGGGATGTATAGCAACATCAAAATACATCAATTTTTTGATGATGACGACGGAGTCAAAATAAGTCGCTTCGTTGTACGTAAGTACAGACCTGTTACCTCTGTTTTGACTCAAGTTAACAAAATAAGTCGCTTTGTTGTACGTAAGTACAGACCTGTCACCGCATTCTTGCTAACTTAAAATAAACTCTAAGACAAACTAAGACACTCTGTTGTATGTAAATACAGAACTGCGTCCGACGAGTACCTTTAAAAGAAAATTTGCAATACCAAAAAGTTATAATCATTGTGTGTCTGCCTTGATCATAGAAGTATATCTATGTATGGGACACGTAAGGTAGTTTCTTGATAAATAAAAAGGCCAAGGGAATTTTCCAAAGTGTAAATGTTTAAAAGGGAAAATCATACCGACAATCGACTTGCAATGTATATCACGATAAACAACCAAAGGGATAAAAAATTCCTAAGTGTGAGTGTAATACTAAAAGTGCGTTTGACATCGCTATCTGATTGAACCTTCTTTGACTTTCTCGCAAAAATATTCTGTTAGTATAGGTCGTAATTTTTAAAGTACTTTTGAATAGTTTAAGTTTTATTCTTATTTTATTTTATCTTATTTTAATTCAGTTTATTATACTTTATTTTATTTTACTTTAAGTAGGATAAAGGTCAAAGTTACTAGGATGCATTTTTAGTTGAAGAAACAAATATTGCGTGAAAATCTGTTGCTTAGTTTGAATGATCTTGCAAAGTTTGTAAAATTCCGTTACATGAAAAAGTTGAAAAAGTTGAATTTTATTCAAAGATTTTCAAAATTTTCACTTAAGTTCGAAATTCAGAGAAATTCAAACTTAACTTCAAATTTGTCAGGAAGTTCGAACTTATGCTAAGTTCGAAGGTGGTTGATATAAATAGGTCAACAGTACTTCATTTAAGTCACCTACCCTCGAATTTGAATTCTCAAACTTATGCTCCAAAAAACATCAAATGTATTCTCGAACTTATGAAGTGGTAGGTGAAGGAATTGGCCTGCAAGGAGCTTATTAACATGGGAGATGACCCCTATGCTGAAGTGATTGCAAAAATTATCAGAAGGGAGGGTAGATCTGGGAAGTTTGAAAGACAAAAGCCAAGATCAGGCAAAAGAGTAGAGGATGAGACAAGAATAGATCCTCACACAGGTAAACCCTGGGCTAAGATGGTTTACAAGCCAGTCCGATGTTTGAAGAAAGTTCCGTTGAAGTATATGCCAGAGGATGTACTTGCAAACATGAAGTGGTTGTATGTAGACAATGAAACGGCTGAACCAGTGATGAAGGATCTAGAAGAAAAGGCAACTTTGAAAGTATACGATCCGCTGCATCTAATTAACCTATCCAAGGATGACCTGAAAAAGCTTCATGATCAGCCGATTTTCTTCCACAAAGGCTAGAGATCTGAAGGCAGGAATTTCAAAAGTGGTTTGTATAGAGCAAGAATTATATGCTAGTAGTAGTTTGTATAGACCTAGTACTTAGACAAAATATATATAGTTAGAAGCTATCCTCAAGGGGGAGTCTGTTAGCGCATCCTGTGTGACGACAGCAGTCTAAGTGTAGATGATATTTTTGTAATAGTCCAAGTGTTTTTAATTGCACATTAATACATATGTTTGATATATGTTATATATTGATATCGATTGTATATATGTTTGAACTTGGTTGTAATTGATGTTTTACAAAAAGTTCAAACATAAGTTCAAAGGTAAGTTCAAACATAAGTTCAAGAACAAGTTTAAAGACAAGTTCTGGAATAAGTTCAAAGGCCTAGATTCGAACTTATGGTGGACTAGTTCGTGGGTTGGGCCTTCTCGAACTTGTCCATGGCAAGTTCGCATCTGAGGTCTATAATTAAGACTAAATCAGTTTTGATTAACAATCTTTGTAGAAATTAGCATACGGGCGATTGGAAACTTGCAGAGACTTTTCAGTGTGTTCTTGGAGAGAATCACGTGTCGGGACGTTCGAGTTTACGTCTATCATCGTGTGTGTCTCCGTGTTTCGTGTGTGTGATCAATCCGTTAAACCGCTAACGAGGATTCCGCACTCGTTGGACGGCGTCGTGTCAAGATTGGATCCCTAGGTAGGTGACCTTACAAACCTTCATCCAAGTTTTATCAACTTGTCTTCAAGTTTGAAAACAACTTAATCCGAGTTTGATCATACTTACTTCAAGTTTGATCATTCTTCCACCGAGTTTGATCATTCTTTCACCGAGTTTTATACAAGTTTTTACAAGTGTCACTCGAGTTTAATCAAGTCTCAACCGAGTTTCATCTAGACTCATCCGAGTTTCATCATATTTCATTCAAGTTTAGTCATACATAATTTGAGTTTGATCAAGTAACCTTTGAGTTATGTCAAGGGATATTTGAGTTTTGTCACAAACACTTCGAGTTTCAATAGCATAATTCGAGTTTCGTTAAACACCATTCGAGTTTCATTTAAAGTACTTCGAGATTTGCTCTGTTTCCTGCGAGTTTCATCATACACACTGCAAGATTTATCACATACAATTTGAGATTCAAGGCTTTATCATTCCACATATATTGTATGACTTTTGTTGCTTCAATTGGCCATAACTTTTGACTGAAATATCGTTACAAGGCCTACCATACATCAAAACGAAGCTTGAACTAAGATCCACGATTTCAAGGATGGGAAAAGCAGGTTCGAGAAATTTTTGAGGCCTAATTTGACTCTAGAAAAAGTTGCAGGCATTTTTCTGTAGAAAAGCTGAAGAATCATCGTCTAAAAGTCACTTCAGAGCTGATTCTCACCAAGTCATCGTCCACGAATACATTTTTCAGAGCTTCAACATTAGATTTCGATCCTCGAACAACCTTCAACTTGCTAATATTTTTTTATCTTAATTGATTTCCCTTCAATTTCCACAAATCTAATCTAATGGAGTCTAACACTGATTTTTGTGACATAGATATTGAAGAGATGAAACTGGAATTACTCAACCTTCAAAAGGCTTTTAAAAGAATGTTTGGAAGACAGTTATCATCAATGGAGCACAAACCTGAATTACAGAACACGAAGATATTGTTCAGTGCTTTATGGCTACAATTGAAGAGCCTGTTGATGTAACTGTACAGTTGAAGGAATTTGAAGTAAAGTTGAAGAAAGTGAAAAAGTTGGCTGAACAAGCAGATGTTAAACTACATGACGAGAAGAAGAAGGTATTTTCTCTTGAACTTAAACTGGCAAATGAACATGATCATGTGTTGCATCTCACAGCTTTGAATTCTAAGCTGATTGAGAAGCTTAAACTGTTTGAAAATCAAATGACTGATCATGATTCAATTTCAAAGTTAACATCTGAAAAGTCTGAGCTGATTGCAAACTTACTGAATCTGAACATTCTTATGTTCTTGTTCAGTTAAATACAGATAAAGCAATTGCTTTAAATGACGTCACGACACTGAAATAATAAGTTTTAAATTTTGAAGAAAAACAGAATGTTTTGAATTCTGAGAATCATATTCTTAAAGTGAGGATATCTGAATTATCCAACGAACTTGAAGATTCTAAACGAGCGAATTCTCAGAATGCAAATCAACTAAAATATCATTTTCTAGAATAATCTGATTTGTACAAGAAAGTTAAAGATCTTGAAGAAACATTTTCAAAGACAAATCATCCTGATCAAAGTTATGTTTCAAAAAAACCTGAAGAATTGTTAGCTCTTGAAAAGGAGTTCTCTTTAACTAAAGAATTATTTGAGAATGAAATAAATGAGTTCTTCCTTAAATAACAATATTTCAAAGTGAAATCTAAATTGTTTGAAGATGAGGGAAAGTTGTTCTTAATTAAAGAATAATTTTTCCAAATTGATTTCCAATCGGTTGTTAATGACAAAATTTAATATTTGGTCATTATCAAAGGATTAGAAGATTAAATTTTTCATCTTTCTAAACAAATTAATGTTTCCCCTTCTTCAAATGAATCAGAGGTTAAGGATTCTAATGTTTGTTTAGAACATAAAGTTGATCATTCTGATTTATCTTTAGAAAGTGAAAAGAATCTAGCTAAAACTCATAAGTTTGATTTGTCTTCAGATCTTCAACTTAAATATCTTTTAAAGATAAAGTAGTTGAAAAACTTCCGGTCAAGGTATACCCTGGTGAATCTTCAAATTCTGAGTTTTCAAGAGTTTCTAAAAATACTAGTTATTCTTCTCAGAAGAAAATTTCCAAGAAAAATACCAAGTATTATCAGAAACAAGGTAGCACTGGACAGGTTTTTAGAAAGAAAAGTTTGCATAATTCTGTTCGTTTAGATTCAAGTTTCTTTCATAAATCAGATATTCAATTTTATCATATGAAAAGAAATTTCCATTCTGAGTTTGAGAAAGAAGAAAACAAATATGTTCTGCAATGGGTACCTACACCTGTAATGAAATAGTTACCTAAACCCGTATTGAGATGGGTACCCAAGAGCGCTAACAAGCCTAGATCCAAATCTGTTTAGATACCAAAGCCATCTTAATTTTGCAGGTTTTGGTTTTTAGTCAATTCAGACTAGAACCCAGTCTTCATTGGAAATGGTTTCTGTACACATCAGTGTAGAACCCGTACTTCTTGCATGTGGATTCCAAATACTTCATTTGGAACTCGCACATCCGTGCAAAGTTTAACAAGGCTTTCAGTTACATCAGACTGAAACCCGAGCTTCCGTAACAAAGGCTTCTAATCAATTCAGATTAGAACCTGATTCTGAAAGATGAATCTTTCTGAAATTCTTACCGTGAATTCAACTCTGAAGTTGTATTGACAAAGAAGGAGTTTTATTCTATAATTTTTTGCTTCTGATTTATTTTCTATGATTTGAATAACTTTGTGAGCTTATTTCCAAGGGGAGTTTCAGACGCACTATAACGACGATATTTTTTTTTACAAAACTGTGTGTAATTTTCACGGAAATATTTTGTGCACACATAAAAATATTTTAGAGCTGAAAAGAACTATTTTTTTAGGATGTTAATCTCTGATTCTCTGAGTATGTCATTGAGGTTAAGTGTTCTAATCTCTTTGATTTTCATAATCTTATTGCTTCTGAGATTCTCTTCCTTATTCTCTCATGTATTCTTAATTCTTACAATTCATTCATACCAAATTCTCCCATAATCTCCCATGAGCTAATTCTTTCATAAAAATCTGATTCATTTCATATCTTATATCAGATTTTACATTTCATTCTGATATCTCACAACTTATCATTCCCCAAATTCATTCTGAATTTCATCTGAGCTGAAAATCCTAATTCATCTGAGTTGAAAATCCTAATCATTCTTTGTGTGATATCCCATGAGCTGAAATGCTGAGCATTATTTCTGCTGACTCCGATTATGCACCAAATTGTGTGATAGGCATAAACAACGCTTCTATAGTCTAACTAGAACCGGAAGACCTACCCAAGGAGCAAACCATCTATAGTTTGTGTGGGTGAGGGTTCTTTAGGTCTATCAGTTGAAAAGTGTCAGTTATCACGAGATACTGACAGGGTCGATCAAAGGTAATACGTAAATGAGATGGGTATATTGACAAGAGATGGTGGTGCATCAGATCATGCTTTCCCTATAAAGCTGACTGAATTTATTTCTGAAAAGTGAGCCGGAGGAAGCTTAGTTGAAAATTGATGAGAATTGAGAGTTGAGAAAGGATTTGAAGAAAAGATAATCCTACCTACACTGTGTCGGTTGGGTAATCCACATACTCTATCAAGCACTAGGTGGCTTGATATTGAAAAGGACGTCATGGACCCAGTGACGCATGCACTTAACACCACCAACCACTCAGTAATCTCTCAAAAGATTTCTGTTTCAATAATCATGGAGATATAGCACATTTCTATAGATATATCATTTGGATAATATTAATATTGAAACAAGGAAGACATTTGCTCTGGTCTCCGACTTCATTTGATGCACATGTTTTCTAGAGCTGATTATATACACTTTTAGAACACATCAAGTCTAACAATCTGTGTAACTAAACACTGCTAGACCAAAGTGCCTAAGCTGGAACAAATAAGAGTGATTCTTTCATGATAAAGGATTTCACAATGACTATTTGAAATCCTACCAGTGTTAAGATCACTCCCAGCGCTGAAAGTAGGTCACATAGATTATGTCTATTGTGCAAACAGGAATCTTATGTGAACCTAGACAGTGTTACTTAAAAATGAAAGTGTTTCATTTTTCTCAACTCAAGTTGAAATGTTGTGTTTGTTTTCGTAGGGAGAGAGTATCCTTTTGAGAGGGAGGGATATATTTGTTCAGAATAGGGGAGAGATCATTTATGAAAGAGAGGATATTGTTTTGAGGGGAAGAGTGAGAGAATCTTTGTAATTATTCGGAGTTGTAATTGTCGTTGTCTTTCTGTCTGTATCCATGTCTGCAATTGTAATTTCACTGCATCTGTGTCTCTGAAGACTTTGCATGATGTTCACAATTCGTATGATCATCATGAGGGGGAGAAAAGTTGTATTTTAGAGACAACTGTTGAATAGTTTGAAGACAATTCTAACAATTGCTGAAGACAATTGTGACAACTACAGAAGAGTTCAACATGAAAGATGATACGTTGTCTTTGATTGATCAAGGGAGAGAATCAAATTTTATTCATGATTCAAGGGGGAGAGTTTAGTCATATAAAAAGAGAAGATCAGAGAAGAAGAGATATGAAGATCAGAGAAAGTGAATGAAGATGAAATTTTATTTGAAGATTCAGAGATAGAAGAGAAGAAAAGAGAAAAGTTTTAAAGATCAAGTTTTTAAATTGTTTAGCTTTTCTTTGTAAAGTTCTTGCTTTGAACTTTGATTGTAAATTTGCTTTCAACTCTAAGGGAGAGATTGTTAGGAACAAATATATAAAGATGAAAACAATTGAAATTGTAAGTACAGGGACTAGATTTGTCAATTCTAGAAAGTTTAGTTTAAGAGTATATAAACAAATTCTAAGAAATTTGTTTATAGACTTTTGCCATATTTCTTTGTATTTCACGTTGAGAGCAAAGTCAATCATTTCAATAAAAGAGATTTTTGTGTTAGTGTTGTGATTCACCTAGATATGTTATTATCAACTACATTGGTTATTAACGTGAAAAACTTTTAACAATTTCTAACTTTTTCACGTTACCAACCAATGTAGTTGATAGATCACACACACGGAACACAGAGACACACACAATGATAGACGCAAACTAGAATGCCCCGATACGTGATTCTCTCCAAGAACACCCTAAAACCTCTGCAAGTTCGTAATCGCTTTTGATGCTTAATTCTGCAAAAGTTCCTTCACCCGGATGCTCTTTTTGCTCTCAAGTTCGACAGAACCTCTGAGCCATCAAAGATCTGTGATTTCACAATGAAAAGTTCAATACATAGACGACAAGTTCGTGAAGACGCTCCTCACGAACTTGTCTTTGAACTTATTCTAGAACTTATTTCTAGAACTTATTCTAGAACTTAATTTAGAAATTATTCTAGAACTTATTCCTAAAACTTATTCTAGAACTTATTCTAGAACTTATTCTAGAACTTATTCTAGAACTTGTTATGATAGTCTAGAACTTACCATGCAAATGTAAACATCATACACAATCATGATATCAATAACAAAACTAGATTGCTGTCGTCACACCGGATGTACCAACAGACTCCCCCATGACGATAGCTTCTAGTTGTTGTTCATTGATCATAATAGACTATCAGATTCAGAGACTATGAATACCGAAACTAGACAGCTATTGTCACATCGGGTG
The DNA here is from genome assembly GCA_020465985.1 of Centrapalus pauciflorus. Classification (NCBI taxonomy): domain Eukaryota; kingdom Viridiplantae; phylum Streptophyta; class Magnoliopsida; order Asterales; family Asteraceae; genus Centrapalus; species Centrapalus pauciflorus. The sequence goes on from JAANYP010002287.1 coordinate 570,502, forward strand.
TATCAACAGACTCCCCCTTGACGATAGCTTCTAATACATATTCATTACTCTATGAATACCGAAATCACCTTTTCTTCTTTGTTATCCATGACTGCATCTCTAGATTCGCTGTCCTCACCGGTTTGTAGACTAACTTAGTCCATTTCCTACCAGTCAGAGGATATATTCTTATTTGAACCACAGATATTCTACCAACTCTTAGATTAACCTCTCAAATCTTGCAGAATGACCCTCCCTTCTGATAGTTTTTGCAAACACCTCAGCAAAGAATCGTCTTCCTAGATTTATAAGGTCCTTCCAAGCTAAATCAATCACTTCATACTTCAGAATCTGATTCATCATTTAGTGCAGATATTAGCCTCTCTAGATCTATCACATTCTGATCTTCATTCATAACACCTTCATTGAGTGACTTCCAATCAGGTATATCTTTAGGAATAAATGCCCAATCCTCAAGATCCTCCTGTTCTAAGTCATCTTCGAAGACGAACCTCATTTCATCTTCATCCAACTCTGACTATGCACCGATCAGACCTTATCTTCAGTTACTTTTGTCACCTCTGAATCCTTGTCTTTTCCCTTGTCAGCAGCTATGAACACCGACTCCCCCTGAGGATCAGCAAGCTGAGCAAATTGTTGTCTTGAAAGATCTGCCAGCTCACTGTTCGGGCCATCTTCTTTGACTTGCCAGCTCACTGTTTAGGCCATCTTCTATGACTTCTCTAAAATTTCTCAGCGTGAGATGGACGATCTTTCAACAACTCCTCCAGTATAGCCTCCAGATTTGCAATCTGCTGGTGCTGATCAGTCTCTGTCTAATCCAACTGGGTATGAAGATGTTGAAGGTCACGAATCGCCTTTGTCAGTTGAAGAATCTGTAACTCTGTAAAAACTCGAATTCTAACACTGTATAGACTTAATCAACCCATGAAATAAGTCACAATATGTTAGTAGGACATTAAAATCCATTATTCAACGATAAGAATGCAATGAAACTCTCTTTAACTTACATTCTTTGATGGTTTAGAACGTAAACCAAACACTAGAATTAAGTTCGAGAGAAACAGTCGTTACCTTCGTTAAACAGTCACAACATCGTAAGTTTTGAAAAACTTTGAACTTTTTCAACTTTTTCAACTTATCGTAAGTTTTAAAAAACTTTGAACAATTTTCAACTTTTTCAACTTATCACGGAACCCTTCACTTTTAGCAACTGATTATCACGCAAATTTTATTTTTCCAACTAGAAATGTATCCTAGTAACTTTGACCCTATTCCTATTTATTAAAATCAAGATTATCTAAGCTAGAATAAATTAAAAATAACATAGAATAGAATGAAAGAAATTTAAATTAACTTAAAAAATATTTAAAGATAAAAATACACTAACATAATATTTTTGCGAGACAGTCAAAGAAGGTTCAATCAGATAGTGGTGTCAAACGCACTTTCAGTATTACACTTTCACACTTAGGAATTTTTTTTATTCCATTGGTTGTTTGTCGTGATATACATTCCAAGTCGATTGTCGGTATGTTTTTCCATTTGAACATTTAACACATCGGAAATTCCCATGGTCTTTTTATTTATCAAGAAACTACCTTACGTGTCCCATACTAAGATATACTTCTATGATCAAGGCAGACACACAATGATTATAACTTTTCGGTATTGCAAATTTTCTTTAAAAGGCAAACGTCGGACACAGTTCTGTATTTACATACAACAAAGTGTCTTAGCTTGTCTTAGAGTTCCTTTTAAGTCAACAAGACAGCGGTGACAGGTCTGTACTTACGTACAACAAAGCGACTTCTCTGGCTAACTTGAGTCAAAACAGAGGTGACAGGTCTGTATTTACGTACAACAAAGCGACTTATTTTGTCTCCATCTTCTTTATCAAAAAATTTTCTTTTCTTTTCTTTAAGATGTATTTGATGGTGCTATACATCCCCAGAAAATTTGCATACCTCATTTAGAATCATTGTCTGTATGTCTCTAACATAGAAATTAAGACCATTTGGTCATACATCTAAGTTAGTTACACATATGACTTTTTCTTGAATATTTTATTAGCTGTTTGGATTTCCTTTGTGTATTATGCCTACCAACACATCAAACAAGAAATTTTACATCACTTAGAATTTATGGTGCATTATGTGTGAAAGCTTAACACTTAGAGTTTGTTTAGACTGTGCTAATTTTCGTCACTTTGGACAATCTAAGACTTAACTCATTTTTTAGATATTCTCTTTTCTTGAAATTTTTATGATTTTCTCTCTTTTTTCTTTTGTTTTTCATTTTTAAGATAAGCTAATAAACTACCTACTAACTTACAATAAAAGCAAAGAAAATCTCCTAAGCAACTAACTTACTATAAAAGGAAAGAAAATCTATTAAAGTCAAGTTTCTCTGGATTACGCATACCATTTAGTTGAACTAACAACTCAAAACGTGACTTATCAAAAGCTTTAGTGAATAAATCTGCATAGTTGTTATTACCAACATTGTTATATCAATTACCACGCTTTAACCTTTTCTCGTAAGACTTCTCCACTTGGTCTAAGGACCCAATCAACATGCCTGCTGTTTCGTCCTTTGTACCCCTGTCCTGTGTCGAGAGTAATCGCTATCCATAAACCATTTGTTATTAGGACCTGTATTTAACTCCTACAGACTAAACAAGAAAAGTTAGTTATCACGGGGAACCCAAGCCATGACTGACTTGGTAATAACATCCTCATCCACAAACTTGAACTCTTTCAAATACCCATCTCTGCTTTCAGTTGACTTGGGTATTCGATTGAGAACCTGTTGTGGAGTTGAGTGATTAACATCCATTCTCGACCTTTGGGTTGGTCTTTGCATTTCAGCCCTTGAATAATTTCCGTTATAGTACATCTCAGTTTGATAGTTCTGTGCTCTACCTGGTGTCTTATGTCTATTAGGAGAATTAGACCTAACTAGAGTGTGACTTCTCTTAGGTGTATTATTCCTAATAATGGATTGGGGGCCAGACATTGATTGACTAGGGGATCTATTCGGTGAATTATCCCTAAGTCCGTCATTTTGTCTGAGAGACACCGGTGGTTGTCGACTACCTAGACGTGACATCACAATTGAGTTCTTCTCAGAAATTTGAGAACTACTCCAGCTCGTATCACTAGGCATTGTTTTTAAGGTTTGCTGCTCTTGTTTCCTTATGTTTAGTGAAGACTCTGACTTTTTGTAGGGACAACCTGAAGCAACATGTCCTTTCTCATGACACTTAAAGCAAGACATCTTGTCAATAGGTTTCTTATAGACACTCTTTGACCTAGGTGTCTTACTAATGCCCTGATCGTTTGTATCAACAGCTTGGTTTAACTCCCCTTTGTTATTATTACTTACAGTCTTTTCTTCTTCTTCTAGTTTTAGCTTACAACTAGACTGAACACACTGTACCGCTTGCCTAACTTGAGGAGTAGTTGAAGATACTTCAAAAGACTCAGTTACCTTGACTACCTCTGATTTAACCATGTCCTTGGTCTCATCCTGAGGAGTAGGTACATGGATGCTATTTGCCTCAGCAACCTTAGCCCTAGACTCAGCTAATTCTATATCTTTAAGAGAGATCTCTTTGGTCAGTGACTCTAAATGGTCATAAATTAGTTCATTCCTCAAACTTTGTTCAATTAATTTGTCATTCAGAAGTATTAAATCTTGAGCATCATTTCTCAGTTTGGCCTGAAGATCTTCCTTAATGTCTAATAAATTAGCATTATTTGATCTTAACGATTGAATCTGAGCAGTCATAGATGAATGTGTTTCTAGTACTAAATTCAATTTATCATTCAAAGTAATACATAAAACACATAAATCATGAAAAGTAGAAAAGTTTAGAATTACCTTTTTCCGATCAGATTTGATGTTGGCCATCTGAGCCGCAAACTCCAAAGTAGTCAGCTCCTAAGTAATTTCCAGCACCAAAGGATCTGAATCAGACTGCTGCATATCCTCTTTCTTTTCCACTTCTGCTCCCATATCCGTTTCTGTCACTTCGGCCATAAAAGCCCTAGTATACGCCTTTGGATGTGTATTCCAATCATATGTGCCATCTAACTGTTTGTTAGACCCCACATTAGTAAGTTAGCCAGCTACTGAACCCTGATTCCCTGATCTCTGATTCCCTGAACTGGCTAAATACTGACGTCCCGAGTTCTGATGATTATCCATCTTAGGTCTTTGACACTTTCTCCCAAATTGTCCCAAGCCCTGACAGTTATAGCACCTAACTTTTGACTTATCGAATCCTACATTATTCACACTTAGATTTTTTTCCCGTTCTTTTCATGAACCTCTTCAATCTCTGCGTGACCATAGCCAATTGCCATTGTAGGTCCATTTGCTCCAAGTCATTCGGATCCACCTGATCATAATCTTCTTCCCATAGAGCTGGATCAATTATTTTCCCTTGAATACAATTCCCGTAAGATGCTACAAACGTGCTAGAAGCTTCAGTTTCTCCTCTACAGTTTTAGCACTCATTGGCATTTTTGTGTATCCCTGAGATGATGATCCTGAAGTAGATGTCTGCTGCTGATCATCGGGATTTGAAAAACCCAGAAAGGCCCGATCATAAGATTCTTCTGCTTCTTTTGGTATGCCTTCTTGTTCTCCAAAATAAAATGTTGAGGCTTCAGACTTAGGTACACTAGAATTAGATGGTTTAGATCTACCAAAGTAATACTCAGGATCTTGTACCTGATCATATTCCCTCTCCTTCTTAAGTATCTGAAAGTTGTAAGCCCTCAGCGTACCAATAACTCCTTCGAGAGTAAGAGTTTCGAATTTTTCTTCATCATGCTTTATAAGCGCTGTGTACATTTCCCACTTTGCAGGTAAAGCATCAAGAAGTTTCTCCATCTTCTCAATTTCACGATGCTCGACATCGTGATTATCCAACTCAGTCAGTAAATGGTAGAATCTCGTAATTGTCTCATCCAACTTCTCGGTTTTCAATGTCTTGAAATTTGCGAACTGCTGTTTCAGCATCTCGGTCCTTCCCTTGCGTACCCTTGGATTTCCCACACACTGTTTCTCGAGTGCATCCCATAGCTCTTTAGCTGTACGATGATTCCTAAATGTGTGTAGAATCTCCTGAGGTAGTGCCATGCGAATAATGGAAAAAGCTCTGATCTCGGCTTCATACAGTTTCTTGTCACCATCCTTCATCTTCTGATATGTCAAGACTCTCTGACGGCCCTCAAACTCCTGAGTAGGTGGAATGTATCCCTCGTCGATACAGATCCACATTCGCATGTCGTTGAAACGAGCGAAATTGGCAAACCTATCCTTCCACCAGTAGTAGCCTTCCAACCTCATCAGTTTTGGTGGATAATTTGCGTTGCCAACCTCATGGTCCATTTCGATAAACTTTTGCAAACTGGTCATCCTTTCCAAATTTTTTGTATTCGAACTTAGGTAATTTAATATAAAATTAATTTAAAATAAACCCTTTCGAACTTAGGTAAGTTCGAATTTGTTTAAAATTAAATTCGTTTGAAATTAAATTCAAAATTTGTTAAGTTCGAAATCAACAAATTCGAAAGACTGACAAGTTCTAGATCTGACAAATTCGAATGCTAGCAAATTCGAATCTCAGCCAAATTCGAATGAAACCCTAAGTCAAATTCGTGAGGAGCGTATTTTCTGACAAGTTCGAATTTTCTGACAAATTCGAATAAACTATAATACCTCCTATGTTCGAGCGCCGCAAGTTCGAAAAATGGCCAAAAGTTTGATTTTTTCAAGTATTCAGTTAAACCAAAGTTTTTAGGATTAAAAACTATGATTTCGACTGAAATAATGAACTAATATGAACTTTTCTACGTTATCTTGCTTGTATAACTCGAAAATCCAATAAAAGATGTGATTTTGCCGTCCAAAACGCCAAGAAACCAAGAATGTTGATTATGAACACGAAGTACACGATGAACACCCTTTAATCTCTGATACCACTTGTAAGGTCACCTACCTACGGATCTTATCTCGACGCGACGCCGTCCAACGAGTGCGGAATCCTCATTAGCGGTTTGACGGATTGATAACACACACGAAACACGGAGACACACACGATGATAGACGCAAACTTGAACGTCCCGACACGTGATTCTCACCAAGAAAACACTCTGAAATCTATATAAGTTTGTAATCGCTCCGGAGGATTAATTAAGCAAAAGTATCGTTCACCCGGATGCTCTGTTTGCTCTCAAGTTCGTCAGAACCTCTGAGCCGTCAAAGATCTGTGATTTCGCTATGAAAAGTTCAATATATAGACGACAAGTTCGTGAAGACGCTCCTCACGAACTTGTCTTTGAACTTATTCTAGAACTTATTCTAGAACTTATTTCTAGAACTTATTCTAGAACTTAATCTAGAACTTATTCTAGAACTTATTTCTAGAACTTATTCTAGAACTTAATCTAGAACTTATTCTAGAACTTATTCTAGAACTTGTTATGATAGTCTAGAACTTACCATGTAAATGTAAACATCATACACAATCATGATATCAATAACAAAACTAGATTGTTGTCGTCACACCGGATGTACCAACATAACGTTTTTCTCCCAGACATGTGCTTGGAGCAACCCAAATCCATATACCAGCTGGATTACCCCTGAAAGTTGAATTATGTTAGGAAACGAACATAAGACATTATAAATAGTTTGATAAATGGGTGAAATAAATCCATAATGGTAATATTAAAGTGACATGCAAACCTTGTTCTTAACCGATGTGTTCAGAAAATATGTCGGGTTAAGTACGAGTCCTGAAGTGAGTGCACAAGAGCCAAACACATTGTGTCTTGGTTTTGTAAGAAAATGCAAAGAAACATTTCCACTGAAGAATGGGTTCTAGTCTGAATTAACTAGAACTCATTTCATTCAGGCACGAGTCTTGATTTGAAGCAATCAAAAACCGTCTGCATCAAATCACACCACTTTTGGTACCCATTGAACAATGGGTCCTTTTTTGTTAGGAGTTCCAGTTTCAGATATTATACAGATTAAGGAAACCATTTGCCTTAAGTTTGACCTTAGGCGAAATACATGTTTTGATTTTTAGAAGGGGCTGTTGATGCATAGGTTTTAATTTTCTTTTTACAAACTCATTTCACTGGATATGGAACGTGTATATTCATTTCAGGTACTTGCCATCTAAAACAAGTAGGACATAAATCAAACAATTCAGAATATGAGTATTTATGAAAAGCATTAGAATTTATTACATCACATTCATTGTCTTTTTGAATTACATTCATCCAATAAAAAGAAACAAAGCTAGATGTCATGACAGCCTTCTTGACAAACAAACTTGAAAAATCTTGCATGGTATTTTTTGAACCCTCTCACATGATCTGTAGGAACAAAATGAGAAGAGTCAGTACATAGATTGAGAGGAAGTTCTTTGATGAGTGGGTTTCTTTGAGGACTTTGATTTACTCTTGGTCCTTTTGGAAACCTTCGGCTTTTGAGCACTCACCTTTAAAATTTTTTAAAGGAACCTCAATTTTAGTTTTACCTTTTTTAGATGATTTATATAGGACATTACAGGAGGAGTGGCTTTTGAGACATTTAAGCAAGAAACTAACTTTTTCAAAATAGTGTTAAACCGTTCTTTGTAATGTGTTAATTCTATACTTTGTTCAAATAGTTCTTTTCCAAATCTTTCCTCACTCACAAGAAGAGCTTCTTGACTGGCAGAGGCCTTCTCATGAGTAATCCTTAATTCCTCTTTTAAACTTCTATTTTGTGTTGAAGAACAGTGGTAGGAATATAAGGATGAGGAATTGGTTTAACTGGTTTAGCTTTCATTTCTTCCGATGAATAGCTATTGAAGAACTCATCCTTAAGAGTGAGTAGTCTGTAAGGATAACTGTCGTTCAGCTTTTCATAGGCAAAAGTAATCTTCTTGTTATCTTTATGATTCCTTTTTACCTCCTCCTGGGCCAGGACCACTTCTGATGAATGATGAAATAGGGCCTGATACTTGCGTCCCATATATCTTCTATCAAATAACATGGGTAATATTATTGAGCCTTTTTCAAAAACTTAACCAATTCCTTCTTTGGAAAGATAAAACATTGTTTCCTTTGGTTGATTAAGGTGAATGGTTTGATCAGTTTGAACCCGTTTAAGAAATTTATCATCAAGGTCTTTTATACGGGTGTACAAACTTATTCTCTCTCTCTCTCTCTCTCTCCCTCTCTCTCTCTCTCTCATTTTCCTTGTTTTCCACGTTTAACGACTCAAGGCGTTTTGTCAAAACAAATAATTCTGACTTCAAAGAACTCTTTTCCTCAGTAATTGTATCGATACAATTCTTAACCTAAATGTTCTGTCAAGATCCAAATCTTCTAAGGTTAACTGATTTTAATAGCTTAAAGTTTAAACTAATAACCTTGTTTTGAATCAAAGTCCAATTATGAGGTTTGCGGAATAACACTTAATTGTTTGAAGAAAAACTTTCAGAATTATAAAGAACAGATAATCAAAAAAACATAATCAATATCAAAACCTTTATATTGCCAAATCTCTTATTACAATCACCTCTAATCTGTTATGATTAGACGAAGAACACAGACTGTTCTTATGGTTTTTCAACCTTAGAGGCTTTGGAGACATATATCAGAACGCAATTACAATTTGAAAAACTTAAGCACCACGATTACATTTGAAAGACCTAGTCTATCTATATTTATAGCCTTCTGATTTGTTTCCTTGACGAACTGTGATTTTTCTGGTAGTAGATATGCTTGGAAGATCTTCAAATCTTGAAATATATATCACTTCCTAAATTTTAGCACTTTTTGTTATCTATCTGTTGAGCAGCTTGAACTTTAACTCTGACAGCTTGAACTTTTGAACTAGCAGCTCGAGTTTGTTGTACTTGCAGCTCAAACTTTGTAATTACACGGAAATACTACTAACAGCTTGAAAAATCCTAACTAACAGCTTGACATACTTAGTTTATTTCCTAACAATCTCCCCCTAACTTAAATTCTTTACAAAAGACTTTAAGTTTTCTATACAAATAAGGAAATAAGAACAAAGTAAAACTGTTATATACAAATTAAGGCATCCAAAAACTTACAACTGTGAAAGCTTCCGCCTTATAGATTTCATGAACTCTCCTTTCAACTCCTCTTTATCACATTCAATCTTCATTGAGCTCATTTGGAGTAGCCACTCTTTTGGCAAATCAAGAAATTCAAAACTGTAGAATCTGCTGGATATGTCTGCAAGCTTGAGTCTATATGTCATAGATTTTGCATATAGATCAACCTGTACAATGTTCATTTCCTTGGCAGCTTCTATATCTACTCTGGTGGATTCTGGATCAAACATGCTTTTAAGATCCTTTAGTTTATTATGAACCCATACTATTGGTGACCTAGAGTGCCTAGCCGTCCCAATATTGTGCATTTAGGTTAGCTCATCTCTAGTCATCTTCTGAACCAATTGAAACATGCTTTTATACTCTTCTTCTTGACCAACTTCTCTTTTAATTAAAAAATGATATACCAGATCAATGTCATCCATTGATTTGGCATACCAGTAAGTGATTGGAGGTTTGGAGAAGTTATGCTGATCAAGAGCCCTTCTCTATTTCCATTGCATTTTGCAATTGTTGATCGAACAAAACTCTCTTAACTTGATCAAACTTTGCTTGATGAATGATATCAGTTTGAGGAGCAGCAGCAACATTTTGAGGGGAATCTTGGGGATCTTGGACTTGCTTGGAGGCCTTTTCCTTTTCCTTTTCTCTGTCATATAAGGCCTGAAGTTTTTCAGTTGGCCATAATTGTGCAATGACCTTAGAAATACCAGCTGTAGCAGAGAAGTTTACCAAAAATTTTCTATGTTCAGCCTTTGAAGGCCCTGTTGGCCTTTTACTCTTCTTCTGGCTTCCCTTTACCACAAACCCACACAGATAATCTCCAAGAGTTTCATCATCTCCCATAGGTTCCTGGGCTTGCTGGTCTAGGATTTGATCTTGTTCTTCTTCTAATCTCCTGGCCAATTCAGCGTCATGAGCAACTTGGGCTTCATTTGAAATGAATTTGATCTTTGGAGACTCAATCAAGATGCCCTTTCCTTTGTCTGTGGTTGCTGCTGAAGCTGGAACTGTGGTTTGAACTACTGGGACGGTTGCTTGAATGCCTTCTCTTATGAACACACCACCTGGCTTATTAACAGGAACAACTTGAGCATCTAGACTAACAGTTTGAGAAACTGTTGGGACTGTTAGCCTTGAAGCTAAAGCTGCTACTGGTGAAGTGGAAGCTTCTTGGACTGATGGGATCTCCTGATTCTCCCCCTTTTTGGATGCATTGGTTTGATCAGGGGGACCAAAAACCTTTGCTAATAGGGTTTGAACCAACTTTTCAAGTTGTACAATCTTGTTGCAATATAACTTCAACCCAAGCTGAAACTAGGCAAGTTTTTGCTGTTGGACTGTTGTGAGTTGTTGTAGAGCAGTGATCTGGGAACCCTGTGCAGCAATTATGGACTTGTAATATTCCAGAATAGCTACAACCGGTTTTAATTGTTGATCCGTCAAAGCCATTAGTTGCAGACTAGCCTCAAGATCTTCAAATGATAGTGGGATTTGAGATCTATCACTGGAACCAATTCCAGAAGTAGAAACATGTGGGCCCATTTGTTCTTGGTACTAGGGAGTTCCAGAAGGTGTTTGCACACCCCCTGTTGCCATGGGCGTGGTCTTACTGATGTTGGTACTGTCCTGTGCCCCTTGTGCAGAGACATCAGTAATACCAGCCACACAACCATATGAACATCCTCAGAAGGGATGTTCACCTCCAAATCGAGGGTGGGAGAATCCTCAGTGGGTTCCCTATCGATATGTTGTGCAAGAGTATCATCTTGCACAGAGCTATTTGGCTCTGGGGATTGGACTGAGGAGAAAGGATCTCCTACAACCCTTTGTCTTTTGTATATTTTTAGTGATGGGGCTGGGGAGGTACGTATAGGAGAAGGATCAGAGGGAATATTTGTATCATGAGGAGGGGGTTGCGATCCTGTGGGTGAAGCAACAATATTAGGCTGAGCCTGCTTAGGATCCTCTCCTCTGTTTCTTGGATAGATAGCCTGCATTGCTTGAGGCAAAGAGACATCTACACTATGAAAATTAGCACTTGGTTTTAAAAGTCTTTTTATGGTAGGTAAAGAGTGCCTATGGGAAACATGTATCCTTTTATGTACTTTAATAGAATTGCAAGATTTTGCAATTATTTCAGCCAAAAATCGTGGATACATCAAAAACTTCTCATTCTTAAAGGCATGGTGCCTTAACATTCCTTGAAAAATCATGTTGGAAAAGTTGAACTGTTGGCCTGTGGATAAGCACACTAAAGCAGTGGCAACATTTGAAGAAAATTCAAACCAACCAGTCCTTTTAGGGCTTAAGCACTGTTGAAGAATATGTACAAGATACTTCCATTTAGGACCAAAATGTGCTTTATAGAAGGTAAAAGAATCTGTTGGGCCCCTATACCCTATTTCAAAAAGGCCTTCATGTATAGCAGTGAGGGAGTGATCGGATATACCTGAGGCATCTTGCAGATGCAAATGTTGTCGAATGGTCTCCTCTGTGATGGTAATGGGATTACCATCAATGGTGGACGCAAAAGAAGTGATTCCCTCATGGGTATTGACAGTGGCTGATTTCCAAAATTGCTCTATATGAGAGACGTATATAGTGGGATTGACAGTTAGAACATAATCAATATGAGAACTACAGAGAAAATCCATCATTTCATGGAATGGCTCTAGTTCAGCGTGTTTGAGAAAGTAGGGTAGGCAGTTGTGTTCTTTAACGAACTCCATTGGTGATTACAAAGGCGAGGATTTAGGGTTTGGAACGATTATTTTAAAATCGCACAGAGAGAGAAAGGGAAAGGATTGTGGAAGATATTTTGCAACTGATTGTTGCAATCAAACGAAACTGGGACTATTAAGGGTTTGAATTTTCAAAAAATATCTAGTCCAGCGCACAATCTTCATAATAATGACTGAAATGCCCTGCACACTTGACAGACCAAGTGAAACAACTAACAGTTCAAGAAAATGAACTAGCAGCTTGAGAATAGTCTCAAGCTGTTAGATGTTTAATGAACAGCATCTAATGAAACGGTGTCTGCCCCTTAACTAAGCACATTTAGGAAGTGTTTTTCTCATAGAATAAGGGAGAGGGATGAAAGACAAATTAATCCATATTTACCATAACAATGTCTGATACTAGCTAACTGATCGTCAATATGAATTTTGGTAACTTGGATTAATTTCATTTCATTACAGTCCCTTATAAAATGGAATCTAATGTCTATGTTCTTGGATTTGGGAAATTTCACTGGATTTTGTACAATGCTGATTGCACTTGAATTGTCATTGTAAATTGGAGTAGAGAGAATGTTCATACCATAGTCTCTTAGTTGGTTCTGTATCCACATAACCTGAGAACAACAACTGGCAGCTGCAACATATTCTGCCTCAGTAGATGAAGTGGAGACTGTGGTTTGCTTTTTGCACTACCAAGAGACTAGTCTTGCTCCTAGATATTGACATCCACCAGTTGTGGATTTCCTATCTATGTTGCAACCTCCATAGTCACTATCAGAGTAAGCTGTTAGTTCAAGTGGAGAGTCCTTAGGATACCATGGGCCCAATTTTGGTTGACCTTTTAGATATCTAAAGATTCTCTTAACAGCAAACAGATATGAATCATTTGGAGCACATTGGGACCTGGCACAAACACAAACACCAAACATTATATCAGGTCTAGAAGCTGGGAGATACATTAGTGAACCTATCAAGGATCTATACAAATGAATATCCACATCCACTCCTTCCTTATCATCATCAAGCTGTTTATGAGTGTCCATTGGTGTGCTGGCAACCTTGGTGTCCTTGTATCCAAACTTTTCAAGGATATCATTTACATACTTTGATTGGCTGATGAAAAGTCTAGTGGGCTTCTGCTTGACCTACAATCCTAGAAAGAAAGTTAGTTCTCGCATCGAACTCATTTGAAACTTTTTGTGCATCAGAGTCTCAAATTCCTTGTAGAGGATGTCATTTGTTGATCCAAAGATGATGTCATCAACATAGATCTGAACAAGAAGGATCTCTGATTTGATTGACTTTGTGAACACTGTCTTGTCCAGAGTACCTCTCTTGAAGCCATTCTGTATAAGATATGAAGACAAAGTGTCATACCATGATCTGGGAGCTTGGTGAAGTCCATAGAGTGCTTTGTCTAACTTGTAGACTCTGTCTAGATACTTATAGTCTTCAAATCCAGGAGGCTGACATACATATACCTCTTCTTCAATTGTACCATATAGGAATGCATATTTCACATCCATTTGGTACACCTTGAACCCTTTGTAGCTGGCATAGGCTAGGAACAGTATGATGGCTTCTATCCTTGCTACTGGGGCAAAGACATCATCATAGTCTATTCCTTCTTCTTGAGTGTATCCATGAGCTACCAGCCTTGCTTTGTTTCTGATCACTACACCTCTCTCATCCTTTTTATTCCTGAAAACCCATCTTGTACCAATTGCCTTTTTTCCTTTAGGCAAATCAACCAGTGTCCACAAATTCTGAATCTTGAATTGCAAAAGTTATTCTTGCATTGCCTCAATCCAAGATGGATCCTTCAGAGCGTCAGATGCCTTCTTTGGTTCTAATTGCGACATGAAGCATGCATGTTCAAAGGCAGCTAGACTGAATTCAGGGACAGCTGATTCAGTAGCAGTTGATTCCTTGTGAATCATTGTCCTTGTTGGCATAGGAGTACGAGGATCTCCCATGATCTAGTTAAGAGGATTATATTTTTGAACTTTGAGTGTAGGTTCACTCTCTATCTGATATGAGCTTCCTAGATTTGTATCATCACCTTCTACACCACTTGATGATTCTGCTTCAGTAACAGTTTGATCTGAAGATGGGATTGTTTCCCTATTGGTTGGAGCTGTTACTTCAGGACTTGGGATTGGCACTTCAAACTTTGTATGTGTGTCTTGTTAGTCAGTCAGGACCCCAGGGGGATCACAAGTGAGAAGTGGCAGAACAGTATACTCATCCCATTTATCAGAATCTTCAACAGTTGGAAACTTTGTGCCAACAGCTTGAACGTATGTGTTAACAGCATGAGAATTTGTACTGGCAGTTTCAACATTGTTTCCAACTGCACATACGGAATACTCAATAAAGCTCACAGAATTTGTTAGTAAATCTAAATCAAACAACCAATCAAGACCAGTGCCTTTGACATTTGCAGTATTTTCATTAAACTCAACATTGGCACTTTCTTCAATGGTTTTGTTATATACCCTATAGGCTTTGCTTTGAATAGAGTATCCTACAAAGAATTCTTATTCAGCCTTACTTTCAAACTTACCTAAGTGAGTTTTAGTATGTAGAATAGTGCATGAACAGCCAAATGGTTTTAGAAAGGCTACTGGGGGAATCCTGTGATGGAATAACTCATACGGAGTTTTTCCTTGTGAATGGACAACTTGAACCCTATTTAGAACATAACAGGTTGTGTTTACTGCCTTTGCCCAGAAGGTAATTGGCAATTTGGAATCAGCTAACATGGTTCTAGCAGCCTCTATTAGAGTCCAAATTTTCCTTTCAGGTACACCATTTTGTTGTGGTGTTCTAGGTGCACTATATTGCGTTGCAATTCCTTTTGACTCACAGAAACTGTTAAGGATATGATTCTTGAATTCAGTTCCATTGTCTGACCGGATCACCTTAACTTTTAAGTTAGACTGGTTTTCTATTTTTAGAATGAAGGATTTGACCAAGTCAGCAGTTTCATCCTTGGTTATAAGAAAATAAACCCATGTAAACCTGGTGAAATCATCAATAATGACTAAACAGTAGGCTCTTTTATTCAAACTCAAAACAGATGTTGGACCAAAAAGATCCATATGAATAAGATGAAGAGCATATGAGATTGAATTTACTTCCTTGGCCTTATGAGAAGTTTTGTGTTGCTTGCCTTTGAGACAGGCTACACAATGATCATCACATATGAACTCCTTCTGTGGTAAACCTCTTACCAAGTTCTTTTTGACTAAAACATTCATGGATTTGATGTTCATGTGAGACATCCTTCTGTGCCATAGAGCAAACTCATTAGATGATGCTTTGGATATTAAACAACTTAAAGTATTTGATTTGGATAAGAGTTTTGTGTCCAAATAGTAAACATTGTCCTTTGTTGGTGTTCTGAGTAAAACAAGATTTTTAGGTATTTCAAAATCTGTTGATAGGACAATGCATTCAAAGTCTGTGAACAAAACAATGTTTTGTTTGTCATAAACTTGAGACACATTTAATAAATTATACTTCAGCTGTTCAACATACAGAACATCATTAAATATCATATTGCCTGCTTTGACAGTACCCTTACCTGTTACCTTACCTCCTTTGGAATTTCCACCAAATGCAACAAATCCTCCTTCAAAGCTTTTGTAATTTGACAGGCATATAGAGTTGCCTGTCATGTGCCTAGAGCATCCACTGTCCATATTGCATCTTGTCTTATATTGGTTCCTGTGGTTGCCCTCTACAAGAAAAAAGCTCAGTTAGTAGTGGAGTAAACCTAAACCAAATTGGTTTTGGGTTGTCCTTGTGCATTAACATAACTGAATGCTGTTTGTGTCCTTTTGAACTTAGTGAGATCCACTGGTGGATTCTGTGAAGAGTATTTAGTTATGACATGAGGTGTCCAGGTGTTGTTTCCAAATTTTTCTTTAACAGTCTCAGATGATCCACTACCAGTTCCAGTTTTTGACCTAGCAGTTGGAACTTGATGATGAGTGCCAGTAGATTCAGAATTTGCACTGCCAGTTCCAATTGTTGACTTAAAAGTTTCAACTTTTGCATTAGCAGTTTGAGCTGTGTTTTTGCCTTTGACACACCATACCTTTTTCATGCTTAATTTAGATTTCATTAAAACTTGTTTATGGTGTACAGGCTACCTTTTGTTGACTTTTATGGACCTGTGATCAACTGTCTTCTTTGGGACTAGGGTGATAGGTTTTGAAGCCTTTGAATTTTTTTGAATTTTGAGCAATGACATGTTTTTGAAACACAATTTGTTTTGCAACAGATGGTTTAAATAAACAGTGCTTGGCCAAATGGTTTTTCCTGCCACAGTGGAAACATCTTTTGATTGTTTTAACAGGGGAACCAGTTTTGTGTGACCATAACTGGTTCTTGTTCCTATGATTTCCCCTTACGTGCTGCTGTTTGGGAAACTTTTGGACACCATGCTTTTGGCATGTGCATACTGGAACAGTTTTACCCTTTTTATTTATTTTGGAAGAAGATGCAATATTACAGTTAGAAGGTACAGAAACATATGTAGCGTGATTGCATTCACTCATCTTCTCTTTTCCTTTCAGACTATTGGTTCTGATAGAGTTGGAAATAGGAGGTCCTATGGGTTCACTCATGGTTTTGGAGTTACTCTCAGCTTCCTCACTCTTACTGCCTTCATTGGGAACCAAATCTTCTTTAGGTTCATGCTTATTCTCAAGGATAGGATCTATAGTTTTCATTTTCTCATCTAATGGCTCATTCACAAGCCTATCAACAACTTCACTCATAGGATGAATGTATTTATTGTTATATGGAGGTGGAGTAGCCTTATATCCTATTCCTTCCTTGGGATAGAATTGAGATTTTACCCTATCTTTAAATTGAACTTCCATTAGGTGTTCTAGCGTTTGATTGGCCAGCTTGAAGCTTCCCAAGTCTATGTTTATAGATTCTACTTTCTTGTGAGCTTCTAACACCTTCTGTTCAGCCTCCTCTAATTTCTTATTAAAGGTCTCTATTTTCTCATTTAGCTCCTTTTTCTCCCACTCATGATATGTTCTATCATGTCCCATCTAAATCTCATTATCCTTATAGTCATTAATTTGTTTTTCAAGATCCTCTATTGTCTGCATATACTCATATCTCCTCTCTTCCATCTTAGCTAGAGTTTTGCACTGCTCTCATTATGATCTCTGTACTTTTTAACCATATTTTTGCATGCTTGAGAGCAGAGTTTAGCATTTACCTCAGATGGTAGTTCAGTGGAAGTGACAGTTGAAGTTTCTGCCATAAGAACTTGATTCTGAAACTCCTCTTATGTCTGGTCACTCTAGTCAAACACATTGTCTTCTTGAGAAACAAAAGCTTGTGATGATTATATTTGACTGGGTTGTTGGGATCTTGGTGGCTGCTGACCTTGTGATCAACATTCTCTAGCAAAATGGACCAGTTTGTGGCATTTGAAACACTCAACCTTTGATTTGTCAAATGCTGGCTTGCCTTCTGTTCTGGCTTGAAAGTTTGGTCTACCAGTCCTTTTAAGAAATCTCTTGGCCCTCATAGTCAACATGGCATGTTGCCACTTTAAGTCTATCTCTTCAAGATCATCTGGATGGATTTGTTCCAGATCTTCTTCATTAAGAGCAAAAAGTCCATCACTTGCAACAAATGCCTCATAATGAACTTCAGACGAGTTGCCATCAGTTCCTGAAAAAGAATCATATCTGGAAGGGTGAAGCGTATTGAGTCATATGGTTTGTTCATCACAACTGATCAATCTAATTTGGTTGGACTGTGCCATATCTCCGAGCTCCCTGAGGGTCATATTGACAATATTGAACAATCTACAAAATTAAAAAGGGAGTTAAGGCAAAGATTTTGAAGGTTGATGAAGAGAGATACAGAATCTCTTTACCAATACAGATGTTCGAACACCACCAAACCATAAAGCTGATGAGGATGATTCTGATTCTGATTCTGATTCTGATTTAGACGATCAAAAGCCTTCCGAGTTTGAGGAGCAGCAGCAACATTTTGAGGCGGATCTTGGACTTGTTCGGAGGCCTTTTCCTTTTCCTTTTCTCTGTCATATAAGGCCTGAAGTTTTTCTATTTGCCATGATTGTGCAATGACCTTAGAACTAACAGCTGTAGCAGAGAAGTTTACCAACAATTTTCTATGTTCAGCTTTTGAAGGCCTTGTTGGCCTTTTCCTCTTCTTCTGGCTTTCCTTTACCACAAACCCACGCAGATAATCTCCAAAGTTTCATCATCTCCCATAGGTTCCTGGGCTTGCTGGTCTAGGATTTGATCTTGTTCTTCAGCTAATCTTCTGGCCAATTCAGCATCATGAGCAACTTGGGCTTCTTTTAAAATGAATTTGATCTTTAGAGACTGAATCAAGATGCCCTTTCCTTTGTATGTAGTTGCTGCTGAAGCTGGAACTGTGGTTAGAACTGTTGGGACCGTTGCTTGAATGCCTTCTCTTATGAACACACCACCTGGCTTTTTAACAGGAACAGCTTGAGCATCTAGACTAACAGTTTGAGAAATCGTTGGAACTGTTAGCCAAGAAGCTGAAGCTGCTACTGGTGAAGTTGAAGCTGCTTGGACTGATGGATTCTCCTGATTCTCCCCCTATTCGGATGCATTGGTTTGATCAGGGTTACCAAAAACCTTTGCTAATAGGATTTGAACCAACTTTTCAAGCTCTACAATCTTGTTTCCATATATCTTCAACCCAAGATGAAACTGGGCAAGTTTCTGCTGTTGGACTATTGAGAGTTGTTGTAGAGCAGTGATCTGGGAACCCTGTGTAGCAATTATGGACTTGTAATGTTCCAGAATAGCTAAAACAGGTTTCTGTTGTTGATCCGTGAAAGCCATTAGTTGCAAACTAGCCTCAAGATCTTCAAATGATAGTTGGATTTGAGATCTATCACCGTCACCAATTCCAGAAGTAGAAACATCT
Organism: Centrapalus pauciflorus; assembly: GCA_020465985.1. Lineage (NCBI taxonomy): Eukaryota > Viridiplantae > Streptophyta > Magnoliopsida > Asterales > Asteraceae > Centrapalus > Centrapalus pauciflorus. The sequence goes on from JAANYP010002287.1 coordinate 589,378, forward strand.
GGGGCCCTTTGTTCTTGGTACGGGGGACTTCTAGAAGGTGTTTGCACACCCTTTGTTGCCATGGGCGTTGTCTTAGTGATGTTGGTACTGTCATGTACCTCTTGTGCAGAGACATCAGTAGTACCAGCCACACAACCCATATGAACATCCTCAGAAGGGATGTTCACCTCCAAATTAAGGGTGGGAAAATCCTCAGTGGGTTCCCTATCGATATGTTGTGCAAGAGTATCCTTTTGCACAGAGCTATTTGGCTCTGGGGATTGGACTGAGGAGGAAGGAGCTCCTACAACCCTTTGTATTTTGTATATTTTTAGTGATGGGGCTGGGGAGGTACATATAGAAGAAGGATCAGAGGGAATATTTGTATCATGAGGAGGGGGTTCGGATCCTGGGGGTGAAGTAGTAATATTGGGCTGAGCCTGCTCAGGATCCTCTCCTCTGTTTCTTGGATAGGTAGCCTGCATTGCTTGAGGCAAAGAGACATCTACACTATGAAAATTGGCACTTGGTTTTAAAAGTCTTTTTATAGTAGGTAAAGAGTGCCTATTGGAAACATGTATCCTTTTATGTACTTTAATAGAATTGCAAGATTTCGCAATTATTTCTGCCAAAAACCGTGGATACATCAAAAATTTCCCATTCTTTAAGGCATGGTGCCTTAACATTCCTTGAAAAATCATGTTGGAAAAGTTGAACTGTTGGCCTATGGATAAGCACACTAAAGCAGTGGCAATATTTGAAGAAAATTCAGACCAACCAGTCCTTTTAGGGCTTAAGCAGTTTTGAAGAATATGTACAAGATACTTCCATTTAGGACCAAAATGTGCTTTATAGAAGGTAAAAGAATCTGTTGGGCCCATATACCCTATTTCAAAAAGGCCTTCATGTAAAGCAATGAGGGAGAGATCAGATATACCTGAGGCATCTTACAGATGCAAATGTTGTCGAATGGTTTCCTCTGTGATGGTAATGGGATTACCATCAATGGTGGATGCAAAAGAAGTGATTCCCTCATGGGTATTGCTGATTTCCAAAATTGCTCTATATGAGAGACGTGTATAGTGGGATTGACAGTTAGACCATAACGAATATGAGAACTACGGAGAAAATCCATCATTTCATGGAATGGCTGTAGTTCAGCGTGTTTGAGAGAGTAGGATAGGCAGTTGTGTTCTTTAACGAACTCCATAGGTGATCACAAAGGCGAGGATTTAGGGTTTGGAACGATTATTTGAAAATCGCACAGAGAGAGAAAGAGAAAGGATTGTGGAAGATATTTTGCAACTGATAGTTGCAATCAAACGAAACTGGGACTTTTAAGAATTTGGATTTTAAAAAAATATCTAGTCCCGCGCACAATCTTCTTAATAATGATTGAAATGCCCTACACACTTGACAGACCAAGTGAAACAACTAACAGTTCGAGAAAATGAACTAGCTGCTTGAGAATAGTCTCAAGTTGTTAGATGTTTAATGAACAGCATCTAATGAAAGAGTGTCTCCCCCTTAACTAAGCACACTTAGGAAGTGTTTTTCTCATAGAATAGGGGAGAGGGATGAAAGATATATTAATCCATATTTACCATAACAATGTTTGATACTACAAAGGTGAATCTTTCTACATCAAATGGTTTTGTAAAAAGATCAGCTACCTGATCATCAGTATGAATTTTGGTAACTTGGATTAATTTCTTTTCATTACAGTCCCTTATAAAATGGAATCTAATGTCTATGTGCTTGGTTTTGGGAAATTTCACTGGATTTTATACAATGCTGATTGCACTTGAATTGTCAATGTAAAGAGGAGTTGAAAAGAGAGTTCATAAAAGCTATAAGGCAGAAGCTTTCACAGTTGTAAGTTTTTGGATGCCTTAATTTGTATGTAACAGTTTTACTTTGTTTTTATTTCCTTATTTGTATAGAAAACTTAAAGTCTTTTGTAAAGAATTTAAGTTAGGGGGAGATTGTTAGAAAATAATCTAAGTATGTCAAGCTGTTAGTAGTATTTCTGTGTAATTACAAAGTTCGAGCTGCCAGTACAACAAACTCGAGCTGCTACTTTAAAAGTTCAAGCTGCCAGAGTTAAAGTTCAAGCTGCTCAACATATAGATAACAGAATGTGCTAAAATTCACCAAGTGATATATATTTCAAGATTTGAAGATCTTCCAAGCATATCTACTACCAGAGAAATCACAGTTCGTCAAGGAAACAAATCAGAAGGCTATAAATATAGATAGACTAGGTCTTTCAAATGTAATCGTGGTGCTTAAGTTTTTCAAATTGTAATTGCATTCTGATATATGTCTCCAAAGCCTCTAAGGTTAAAAACCCCTAAGAACAGTCTGTGTTCTTCGTCTAATCATAACAGATTATAGATTATTATAATCGGAGATTTGTTAATATAAAGGTTTTGATATTGATTGTGTTTATTTGATTATCTGTTCTCTATAATTCTGAAACTTTCATCGTTTAAAATTTTTGTTTTCCTGCAATGGAGTTTGAAAATAGCAATAGTGGATCTGGGCAAGGACTTAAAGTGCCTATGCTCAAACCCACTGAGTTCGAGATGTGGAAACTCAGGATTCAACGATTCAATTCATTGACTATGCCCTATGGGAAGCTGTTGAAAATCCTCCTACGGTTGATCCTGAACTAGATGCTGAAGGCAAACCAAAAAGAACACCTCCAAAAACAGTGATTGAATAAAAGGCTAAAATGAATGAAGTTAAAGCTCTTACTGTTTTACAAATAGACATTCCTAATGCTTATCAACATCAGTTTAAAAAATTCTATACTATTCATTCTCTATGGCTTGCTATAGAGAAAAGATTTGCTGGCAATGCTAGCACAAAAAGAAACCAAAAAGATCTTTTAAAACAGCAGTATGAAAAATTTTCTGGTGGAAAGAATGAAAACCTTACTCAAATCTTTGACAGGTTTAATTAGCTGATAGGTGAGTTGGAGAGTGCTAAGGTCAGCCTGGATCAAGATGAAGTGAACAGAAAATTCCTAAGATCTCTTGATGAAGAATGGACGGTACATGCTGCCCAATGGAGAACCAAAGACACTCTAGATGAAATAGAGTTAGATGACCTTTACAACAGCCTGAGAGTGTCTGAATCTAAAATTGAAAATAAAAAGAAACTCTTTTCTTATAATCAAAACACTTCTCTGCTGTCATCAGCATTAAATAATAAATTAAAGTATCCTACAAAGAATCCTTCTTCAGCCTTACTTTCAAACTTACCTAAGTGAGTTTTAGTATGTAGAATAGTGCATGAACAGCCAAATGGTTTTAGATTGGCTACTAGGGGAATCCTTTGATGGAATAACTCATAGGGAGTTTTTCCTTGTGACTGGACAACTTGAACCCTATTTAGAACATAACAGGCTGTGTTTACTGCCTCTGCCCAGAAGGTCATTGGCAATTAGGAATCAGCTAACATGGTTCTAGCAGCCACTATTAGAGTCCTATTTTTCCTTTCAGCTACACAATTTTGTTGTGGTGATCTAGGTGCACTATATTGCCTTGCAATTCCTTTTGACTCATAGAAACTGTTTAGGATATGATTCTTGAATTCAGTTCCATTGTCTGACCTGATCACCTTAACTTTTATGTTAGATTGGTTTTCTATTTTTAGAATGAAGGATTTGACCAACTCAGCAGTCTCATCCTTAGTTATAAGAAAATAAACAAATGTAAACCTGGTGAAATCATCAACAATGACTAAACAGTTGGCTCTTTTATACAAACTCAAAACAGATGTTGGACCAAAAAGATCTATATGAATAAGATGAAGAGCAGATGAGATTGAATTTACTTCCTTGGCCTTAAGATAAGTTTTGTGTTGCTTGCCTTTGAGATAGGCTACACAATGATCATCACATATGAACTCCTTCGGTGGTAAACCTCTTACCAAGTTCTTTTTGACTAAAACATTCATGGATTTGAAGTTCATGTGACACATCCTTCTGTGCCATAGAGCAAACTCATTAGATGATGCTTTGGAGATTAAACAGATTAAAGTATTTGATTTGGATAAGACATCTGTGTCCAAACAGTAAACATTGTCCTTTGTTGGTGTTCTGAGTAAAACAAGATTTTCAGGTATTTCAAAATCTTTTGATAGGACAATGCATTCAGAGTCTGTGAACAAAACAATTTTTTATTTGTCACAAACATGAGACACACTTAATAAATTATACTTCAGCTGTTCAACATACAAATTATCATTAAATATCATATTGCCTGCTTTGATAGTACCCTAACCTGTTACATTACCTCCTTTGGAATTTCCACCAACTGCAACAAATCCTCCTTCAAAGCTTTTGAAATTTGATAGGCATTCAGAGTTGCCTGTCATGTTCCTAGAGCATCCACTGTCCATATTTCATCTTGTCTTATGTTGGTTCCTGTGGTTGCCCTGCGCAAGAAAAAAGCTCAATTAGTAGTGGAGTAAACCCAAACCAAATTACTTACGGGTTGTCCTTGTGCATTAACAAAACTGAATATTGTTTGTGTCCTTTTGAACTTAGTGAGATCCACTGGTGGATTCTGTGAAGAGTATTTAGTTATGACATGAGGTGTCCAGGTGTTCTTTCCAACTTTTTCTTTCACAGTCTCAGATGATCCACTACCCGTTCCAGTTTTTGACTTAGCAGTTGGAACTGGATGATGAGTGCCAGCAGATTCAGAATTTGCACTGCCAGTTCTAACTGTTGACTTAACAGTTTCAACTTTTGCATTAGCATTTTGAGCTGGGTTTTTGACTTTGACACACCATACCTTTTTCATGCTTAATTTAGAATTCATTAAAGCTTGTTTATGGTGTACAAGCTGCCTTTTGTTGACTTTTATGGACCTGTGATCAACTGTCTTCTTTGGAACTTGGGTGATAGGTTTTGAGGCCTTTGAAATTTTTGAATTTTGAGCAATGGCATGTTTGTGAAACACAGTCTGTTTTGCAACAGATGGTTTATTTAAACAGTGCTTGGCCAAATCGTTTTCCAGCCACAGTGGAAACATCTTTTGATTGATCTAACAGGGGAACCAGTTTTGTGTGACCATAACTGGTTCTTGTTCCTTTGATTTCCCCTTACTTGCTGCTGGGTGGGAAACTTTTGGACACCATGCTTTTGGCATGTGCATACTGGAAAAATTTTACCCTTTTTATTTATTTTGGAAGAAGATGCAATATTATAGTTATAAGGTATAGAAACATATGTAGCATGATTTCATTCACTCATCTTCTCTTTTCCTTTCAGACTATTGGTTCTGATAGAGTTGGAAACAGGAGGTCCTATGGGTTCACTCATGGTTTTGGAGTTACTCTCAGCTTCCTCTCTCTTACTACCTTCATTGGGAACCAAGTCTTCTTTAAGTTCAGGCTTATCCTCAAGGATAGGATCTATAGTTTTCATTTTCTCATATAATTCTTCATTCACAAGCCTATCAGTAACTTCACTCATATGATTCATTTTCTCTGCTTCCTCACTCTTACTGCCTTCATTTTCTCATCTAATGGTTCACTGATATGAGTAAAGTAGGTACATTTTCTCAATGAAGGCAGTAAGAGTGAGGATCTAGATGAGAAAATGTACCAGAAAAGGTACCAAGTCTGATAGGCTAGGATCTATAGTCTTTATTTTCTCATCTAAAGTACA
>JAANYP010002288.1:0-2500 GCA_020465985.1 Centrapalus pauciflorus
TGACAGCCTGAATGACAAAACGTTACCAATTTGATATTTTTGATTAATTGTAGAAAGACCATAGCAATTAACAAAATGATCAAAAACCACATCTGCAACATCCATGATCCATTAACTAAACATCGGGAATGAGAACGACACAAAATTGGAAAACTGAAACCAGCAAACAAAGATTCCTAGGCATGGAGAAAAGACAGTAAGCAGAGGAAAACAAAAACACCAACACAAATTTACTACTAAATTGCTGTTAATAAAACAAAAGCTGCCATCCAAAAGAAGAGACAAAACAAAGGCACTGGACAATATAGGAAGCATTTTGGAGTACAATTGAACAAATGAAACCTATAAAGAAAAGGAGGAAACCTGCGAGCTTTTCTTTTGTTCAGAAACAACAGTGGTCAGAGGAGGCTAGTTGGAAACAGAGGCAATCCTTTTCTTTTTCGTTTTCCCTACGCTTTTCTAGCGATTTTATAGCTTACTTCTTGTATTCTCATTACATTGATATGCCGACGTTGGAGAGGGAGCATCGCTGATGGAGGGGACCACATGAGACCTTGAGCGAGGAGAGGTCTAGTGTGTGAGACAGCCAGGCACTATCATAAAAGATGGTTAAAGTAGGAATGTTTGGGGCTGTGGGAGGGCATAAATTTTAATACATGTCTAACCGAAGTGTTTTGGCTTAATTAACAAGAGGCAAGCAAACAATGTCAAATGGCTGACCGAGTCAGCTTTTCTAAACAAGTCAAGTGATTCACTCTAAAACAAACACTTTACTTAGGTTGGAAATGTGTAAAAGGAGAGTTCCTAATCGGCTAATTTGGCAGTGGAGATATACTGTTACTTATTAGGAATTTAGGGTGCATGTTTTTTAACCAAGACAACTGTTGTCGAAATGTCGAAGCTATGCTGGTTGATGGGTATTAGGCATTTGAGTTAAATGATCTGTTGATAGAAACTACAACTCAAAACTTGGAACAAGAAGCTATGAATGTAAGAAGAAACTGAAAATTGAAATATAGTATTAAAATGATTAAGATACAAATCAGAAAGAGTAGCCACAGAATGGTCCACCCTTCTGCCCAACCTAAAATAGCCGATCAGGAACTCTCCTGCCAAGCTGAAAAGCCTTCCTCACAAATATGAAAAATACTCAGATATCCTCTCTCACCTAAATCTGTTGCTATATATTATTCTCTCTCACTCCCAGCATGCATAAAAACTTATAGCATGTCAACCTTACATCTGTCCTCTAAACCATATTCTGTTGTAACTTCCCAAGGCTTGGTTTGATTGGGCTGATCAACCAATAAAGGCTTAGTGGACTCATTTTCCTTCAATAGAGTAACGGGCCATTCCTTATCATTTGTTCAGTTGTTTTACGGCTTACAATAGCTGCACATGGAAGGTTCTATCTACTTTTGTGCGTACCTATGCTTTAATACCGGTAAATCACGTACTCTGCCTGGATTTTATACTTGAACACTTTATCTTTTCATTAACAGATGCTTAAAGAGATATCTGTGTTTTAGATTCTGATAGTAACTTAATTTTATTTCAGTTGAATACTTGAATGAATTTAGGATGCTGATACATAAAATTAAAACTGTTGCACTGGTGCAAGAATTTCTTGGATCCTTTGTACATTTTCTAGTCTAATCTTCTTAGTCTCGTACTCTTATTCTTATAGATATTTTATTTTTGCTATTCTTTTGCTAACTTCGGTTTTGCACAAATGGATTGCTATTTGATTAACTCCACTTATACTAAGGGGGCGTTTGTCTCGCGGCATGGAATCTAATTTATAGTATATATTAGTTGATTGGTTGAAGTGTGGAATGGTGTTTAAAGCTTGTCTAAGGGTATGAGTTGTGTGTAATGTTAGGAATCTAAAATCATTTACAAATAACTTGGATTTATAGATTCGTTTGACCATAAATTTTGACAGAATGTAAACACATTTTGTAGATTGTTTTTGTAATACAAACTTTAAAATACATGATAAACAAATTCCAACTAGCTGAATACCCGTGCGTTGCTCGGGTGATGTGTGATAAAATTAATATTTATAAGTGATTTTTTTGAATGACAAATTAACCTATTCCTATTTCTAAACTATCCTTTTGTCCCAAATGAGGACTTCATAAGTAGGCATGGCAATGGGGCGGGACGGGACGGGGAACTTAGTTCCTATCCCCGTCCCCGCTTCTTAATCCTCTTCCTCATCCCCGGTCCCATCCCCGGCCCAATCGTGGAAAAATATATGTAAATAAACTTTAAAACAAATCAATTCAAACATATTTGAGTTATTTACATATATAATGTATAATTTATAATAAAACTAAAAACAAAGAAATATATGCAAATAATTTATAAAATCAATAAAATGAAAAAAAACAATAGTATTTTAAACTATAGAAAAGTCATATACAATGATATTTAATATATTATATAAAATGTAATGAATAATTTACATTGTAAAGTTAAATATATATAATAATCT
>JAANYP010002288.1:7500-50579 GCA_020465985.1 Centrapalus pauciflorus
ATTTTAATAAATAAAGCTTCAGGGGCATTATGGTCATAAAATTATTGAAAATGCAATCAGCGGTTTCTATGCTTCGTAAGGGGGAAACTAGTAAGGGGCAAACCGGCAACTACCATCTGAATTGTAGTGGAGATGAGTTACGATGGGAATTTGACGTTATCTGCAACAAGCATCTCCAATTATTACTCTATATTAACCGGAAAAGAGGATGGAACGAAATTCAGAATAGTAACACGACTAGGGTTCATAAAATCGCCAATAGAACCAGATATTTATGGAATCAAGCGTGGAGATGGAAAAGGTATTGCAGGGTAGTAATGTTGAATATCCGATGACCGTGGAAGACGATTCAGGAGATAGACGTAAAGCTAAAGGCAAGGAGATAGTGGTCATCGAGGATTCACCCATGGTCGCCATTCCAGGTTAGTGTCGTCTATCGTTTTTTTAGCAGTGGTGTACCACAAAGGCTGCAGATGCAGTTGGGTCCGGTTAGCATTTGTCCGATGCAGCCGGTGCAGCGACTGCAGTTGCTGATCGGTGCATCAGATTTTAAGCAGTAGTTGCTGCGTTTGCAGCCTGTGCAGCGATCGTTTATATGCCTGATTAGTCTGATTCTGCTTTGTAGTCAAAGTAGGGACTATTTGCATTTGTTGGGTAGTATGAAAACTCATCAGTCATTGCAGCATGTGCAGCGACTGTTTTTTATTTTTGGGTGGTCTGATTTTGCTTTGTAGTCACCATAGGCAGTATTTGTATTTGTTCTGCTCTTGAATAGCTGAGATTTCTCATCTTGTTCGTATCTGCTGTTATTCAATATATTACCATGGCTATGTGAAGCGGTTGCAGTTGCACTTGGTAGGCAATCCAGCTGCTGTATTTAGCTGTTCGGTAGGATGAAATACAACTAGTTAGTGCAGCCTGTGCAGCGGTTGCAATTGCACAGGGTAGGCAATCCATCTACTTTCGTTTGCTGTTGGGAAGTATGAAATCGAACTAGTAATGGCAGCATGTGCAGCGATTGTTTGTATGATTGATTAGTTTGATTTTGCTTTGTAGTAAAAGTAGGCACTATTTGTATTTGTTGTGAAGTATGAAAACTCAGCAGGTGTAGCAGCCTGTGCAGTGACTGTTTGTATGGTTGGTTAGTCTGATTTTGCTTTGTAGTCAAAGTAGGCACTATTTGTATTTGTTCTGCTCATGAATAGCTTAGAATTGGTATCTTGTTGTTATCTACTTTTATTCAATAGAATTAGACAACATGATGCAAATATAGATTAGTCGCACTATTCAATAAGTTTAAGTTAACAAGCATTATATTTTGCAACATGAATTTCGTGCTTCATAGGATCTGTTGTTGCTGCATAAAGTCTGTTATTTGGTAAACTTGAGAACTCTGTAATTTATTGAATTGAGGCATATACTGGATATATTCACTTATTCTTCACCTGATTTCCATCCTTCATATTGCCCTCTTAAACTTTTTTGACCATTTAATATATATTTGGGACTGTGAAAGCATATATAGAATCTGCTGCTCAACATTAATCAATATCAGTAGCTGTTGTATACAGTTTTAGGTATACACAGGAAGTCCAGTTTGAAGTTTGAGACAAGCTCCCCAAATAATTTTTGAGAACCTAGAGGAACTGTACATGCATTATTGTATCTTCACTGGTGTTAAAGAATGTGAAAGAAATATACTATAATTTCAGAAGTGTAAAATTTGAAGGTGAAAATATAAGTCTCTCTTTTCTTAAACTGATTGAATCGCCTTATGTAACATCCACGGAATTAATTTGATGTATTTTGGCTAATTAAGTGGAAAATTTATATTTAAAGTTGAATTTGGGTGATTATTATGTATTTGGATATTTAGCAAAGTTTGTTGTTATTTTTAAGAAAATTGAACTCAGAATCAATTTTGTGGATTATTATGAATTTAAAAGTTATTTATGATAAATTTAAGATTAAATCGGTATTTTATGGAACCGGTTAAGTCGGGTGATGAAATGTGCAAAATGACGAAAGTAGTATATAAAGGGCAATAGGCTTCATTTTCTAGTTTACACTCTCTCTCTACTCTATCTCTCTAGAAATTTTCTCTCTACATCTCTCTAAGATAAATCACAAACCGACCGTCGGGTTTTCGAGAATTATACGTCATCGGAAAGGTATCGAGGAGTACAACAGTAATCTACAAACGGATTTCAGATTTCGTGCGAATTGAGGTAAGAATCGATCCTTTTTTAAGTTATGGTTTCGGTTTTGAAGAACAAGAATCTCGAATCTATCATTTTATGCATATTTAAGCTTGTTTTTGATTGAAATATTGCTGAAATATGAAAGTATATGCATAGTCGAATCGAATCTAGGTATTATACATGATATATTAGTGATTTTTGCCTTAGAAATGAAGGATTTAAGTTGAAATGATGAACAGACTCGAATGGGTCAAGAACAGAGTCGAAATGCAAGAACAAACTCGAGTTTGGTGCTAGATTCGAAGGTGTACCATTAGATTCTAAGGGGAGGGCTTCGAATCTAGGCATAGACTCGAAGTGAGGTTCGAATCTACCCTAGATTCGAAGGGTAGTTCGAATCTGTTGATAAGGGGTTCGAATCTGATGCTAAGGGTTCGAATCTGATGCATATGATTCGAATCTGATGCATGGTTTCGAATCTAAACCATTAAATTCGAGTTTAATGCCTAAAATTGAGAAATATACTCTCTAAACTTGAGTAATTTGAATGGAACTTATAAACAACACATAAAATGGCAAGAATTATTCAAAGGACAAGTTGTGAACTTGAAATGGGTTTCAAACTTAGTTATGGTTTAAATTTGAATGTAGACCCGAAATGGGGGAAAACGTTGCAAAACTTACGAGACTTGATTTTTATGAGTTAAACGGATAATGATATGAGGAATTTGTTGTAATTGATATAACAGGTCCCTTGTGGTGTTGTTTAACCCACAGTGGGGTACTTGGTGGAATCCGGTTGAAAGCCCGAAGAGAAATAAAATTGGTTAAAGATAATTACGCACCCACTGTGAGTACAGTAGATTCCGCATGTTTATATTTGTTTTATGTAAGCTTTGCCTGCTGAGACCTGTTGTTTCATTGATTGTTTGGAATTCTACTAACTTGCGTAGATTTAGATGCACATTCTTACTTGTTGCATGTCCTTTCGGTTGTTGTGCATCTAGTGATGGACCGGTGGGTCGCATCGATTACTCTGATGTTACTGCGCTATATGACGCTGGAGCTGATCCCTCCAGGTCCGGTAGGCAGTATGTCATCCCCGATCGTACGTTTGTCTCAGATGGTATGTCTAAATGCCGAGCTGTGAGCTCGAAGGGGCTGCGGCTCTGGTCCGTACTTGGTGTACGAAGAGAGTATACGACGTTTGTCGTCGGGATTACTCTTGGGCTTCATAAAGACTTATAAAATGCGTAATCTTTGTATTCACTAAGCATCCGCTTACGTTTTAGTTGTTGATTTTTATTTTACAGGAAAAGGGAAGTCTACCGCCGGACCTTCTAGTTAGGTCATTTGGAAGATTTGGAAGATATCTGCTATTTAATTGGTAATTATGTTGTGGGACAATGTTGTATTATATTCTGGATGATTGTAATAAATGTATGGGTGTGTAGACTTAGACTTGGTACCTTATAGCACCGTAGGGTGTTTAACACTTGTTGCACTACTTAATTATGTTTTTAATGCTTCCGCACTTAATTTAGGTTATCAGATCATTATGTTATTGTATGTTGGTGATTAATCCTGGGTGTATTGTAATTGGTGGTTGTTGTGGCAAGGGTGTCACACGAGATGGTATCAGAGCAGTTGTTTGAGATTCAAGTGTCCGTGAGGTCTTGATCTCAAACATTAGGTAATGATATGTAGTGGTTTAAGTAATGATCTGAACTAAGATAGGTTATGATCTAGTAATTATAGGGATTGACTATTATACGGGACAAATGAATGGTGTCTTTAAATTTATGACATGTTGCTAAATAAGTTATATGTTTCGTATTTCAGAACATGTCTGGAGGAGGAATGACACCTGAAGAGACGAGAGAAATGATGCTAGCCATGATGGCTGAGCAAAGAGAGATGATTCAAGAGCAGTTTCGGGCTCGAGAAGAGGCCGAAACTAAGCGAAGGGAAGATAAAAGGAAGAACAAAGAAAAAGAAAGAGAGGGAATTAATGAGGAACAAGATGACAACACTGGGTCATCTAATAAGCCCAGGGGTTGTCGGTTTAAGGATTTTAAAGGAAATGGAGCTGTAGAGTTTAACGGTTTAGGGGATGCTGTTGCTGCACTGGAATGGATAACAGCAACTGAGCGAACATTCCGAATCAGCGACTGTGCTGAGAAGGACATGGTTCGTTATGCAACTGCGATGTTCACGAATGATGCAATCATGTGGTGGAATGCCATGGTGAACGCTTTGACATTAGAGAAAGTTTCGGTTATGACTTGGGCTGAGTTCAAGGACTTATTCACTCAGCAATACTGTCCGATTGATGAGCGTCGGAGGTTAGAGGCAAGGTTTATGGCGCTAGTACAGGGAACGAAGACGGTGTCCCAATATGCTGTGGAGTTCACGAGGTTAAGTCTGTTCGCACCTCATCAGGTGGACACCGAAGAAAGGAAAGTGACCAGGTTCGAGGCTGGTCTTGACATTGAGATTAGGAGGGTCATGAGCAATGTTCGTTACCCTACATTTGCTGGCTTACTTGAGGCTGCCAGAAATGTAGAGCAGATTTTGGTTATGTCAGGCTACTCTGTTGGGTCTGCTGCTGCTTCCACCAATCCGACACAGCCATCACCGCCGAAGCGCCAAAGGGAGGGAGGATATTCTGGTTCTTCCCGGTCTTCACAGTACTCACCTCAACAGTCGTATCGCCGACAATCTGGTTCATCTGATCGCGGTCGTGCGCGTGCATACTCCATCAACACTGAGCCGCAATATTGCAATAAATGTCATCTGGAGCATTTTGGCAAATGCCTTAACGGACGTGCTTGTTTTTGCTGTGGGGAGCTGGGACATTTTCAGAATGACTACCCAAGGAAGGGTGATGCTTGCTATAAGTGTGGGGTGTGGGGTCACTATAGCAGGAATTGTAGAAAGAATGCTCCAACGGCTGCTGTCCCATCATCAACACGCTCGTCTGGAGGTTCGAGTGGTGGTTCAGTTAACCGCCGGGGTCAGTCACAGAGGGCACCTGCTCGTGCTTTTCAGATAACTGCAGAGCAAGCAAGGGAAAATCCGGAGGTCGTCACGGGTACGTTCATAGTTAATTCTATGCCTGCACGAGTTTTATTTGATTCGGGTGCCAATAGGTCGTTTGTTTCTACTATGTTTGCACAAAGAATTGCCATGCCACTATCTAGATTATCTGTTGTTCTTGATATAGAAACTGCTAGCAACACTCTAGTAAAAGTAGATCATGTCTACCGTAACTGCACGTTAGTAATTGAAGATGTAGTCTTCAATTTGGACTTGATACCGATAGAATTCAGTGAGTTTGATGTCATAGTCGGGATGGACTGGTTGATCGAGAATGAAGCCCACAAGTGTGTAAGAGCCGAATGATAAAGATAACTACCCCGGAGGGGCGTGAGATATGTATATATGGGGATAGGAGAAGCGGGGATCCGGTTTATTGTTATTGCAAAAGCTCGAAAGCTTGTTGCAAAGGGATGTGATGCATACTTAGCATATGCGATTGATGCTAAGGCAGAGAAGAGAACTTTGGCCGATGTGCCGGTTGTTTCACAATTCCGGATGTGTTTCCGGAAGACTTGTCTGTGCCGCCTGAAAGACAAAAATTTAGTTGATCTGATCCCCGGAGCTGCACCGGTAGCTCGTTCTCCTTATCGTCTTGCCCCAACCGAGTGAAAGAAATGATGAAACAACAGAGTTTTTAGAGGATTCGGCCGAGTTCATCGCCATGGGGAGCTCCTATTGTTTGTAAAGAAGAAATGGCACGGTGAGGATTGCATAGATTACCGGGAAGCTGACAAATTGACGATTAAGAACAATATCCTCTGCCGAGGATAGACGACTTGTTTGATCAGTTACATGGGCTAGTGTATTTTCCAAGATTGATCTGAGATCGGGGTACCATCAGCTGAAAGTTCGAGAAGAGGATGTGCCTAAGACAGCATTTAGGACACGTTATGGGCATTACGAGTTCTTGGTTATGCCTTTTGGGTTAACCAATGCCCCGGCTGTCTTTATGGATGATGAATAGGGTTTGTAGACCGATGTTGGATGAATCGGTGATAATTGATTTATTGGAATATTATAATCTGAAGTGACATGAAGAAGATTTGAACACTGTGGGGTGTAAAAAAGAGGAAAGCAACACTCAATCCTTTTTAAATTGAGTACAGTTTCTTTCATGGTAAAAGGTGGAAATGTTGATATAGTTGATGATGGAATTGGCTGAAACGGACGATTCGGAAATCAGGAGAGTTATTATGGGGATCTTTCGGATTTATAAAGGAAATACAAAGGGTAGCAATTCCCGGGGAGAAGATATAGCAGCTTTAAATTGGGAGAAAAAAATTATTTTGCATAAAAGAAGAAGGGATATGCCTTGCTGAGGCAAAAAGGACTTTGGTGTAAAATTTAGTAGGGTTAACGGTGATGCAGCGCATAGAATTGCAACTTCAAGGATTGAAATACAGTCAGAGAAAAGCACAACTCTGATTTAAGTTGACTGCCGTAAGGTCAATTAATTTATGGATGCATATCTTTGACCTCCATTTATCACAATAAAGTTAAAGTACAAGAAAGAGAAAAGAACTCTAATGAGGCAGAGAGAAGAATGGAGAGAATAAAATACGATGTGAAAGTAATCAAGGAAAGGCAAATCCAGTAGGAAGCCTTAGACCGGAACGATACCAAGGATTGCCTGATATATGAGATCTCCATATTAAACTATATTGTAGATTGTCAAAAAGTAAGCCGAAAACGAAAGAAGGAGTTCGGATACATTTTGCATATGGAAACTTCGGTATTATAAATCTAGTTTTTATAGAATTTTGGTAGTGTAGAGAAATATTTCGTTGAGAGAATCAATCTAACTTTGTGTGCAGGGACATTTCACAAACAGCCACAGAAAAGGCAGTCGTTGGTGTATGGAATTCTAAGGCCAGAGAGCAGTATGTGGAACATGTGGATCCTTGTAACAGTGAGGAAAAATATGGCAGTCTCAACAAGCTTCCCAATTGATTTTAAGGATCAATTAACAAGATATTTGTTAAAAAAGCCAAGACTAGCGGTTAAATGTGCAGATTGGAAGTGATAGTCATGCAGATTAACTAAGTCGCACAATTATCGATAATGAGAAGTTACTTTAAAAAAGCAATTGGCTAAATTATAGATTAAGAAGTAATGTTTACTTCAAATTTTTTCCTTATCAATTTTATTGTAAAGGTTAAATACTAGTAACGTAAATGATTTCAGGTGAGTTTACCATAACTTTAGAATCGATTACTACATGTTGTTTGACCTCGGTGGCAATTTGGACGATATCCCCCATAGAGTTCGTATTAACAGTTACCACCTACTTGATCAAGTAGTCAATTTGATTGTATGGAATAAATGTAGATCCTATATGTTTAAGAACTTTGAAACACCAGGCTGTATTTTTGTACAACATTTAAAAGAAGATCACAGTTGTTAGGCAGAAGGAAAGGCCCGCGTTTAGAAATATGATTGAAGTGAATGAAATTTGAAACATCAAGGGGGTGTTACTAGGGGAAAAGAGCAAAAACAACAATTGATCGATCTACGGCGCAAGTATGTGTGCAAGATATTAACGAGTGATGATAATCTAATGAAGAATAAGATAAGCGAAGAAACAATGGCGTATATGCGGTTAGATCTTGCAACCAAAGAGAAGTTAAAGGAGGATGCAATAAATAGGCATGCAGAACGGATGACCTCAAAGTAAGATAGGTTAGGGAGATATTACACTTCGTCATTTTATATAGGGTGGATATGGATTTTATTTTCTTAGAATTTGTCGTTTAATTTATTTTGGATTCTTTTTAAGTTTGAGTTTGACTGATTGAAAGGATTCATTTTGCATATTTCAAGTTGATTAAATTGGAGATTGGATATCAACTAGAGGACAAATAATTAAGATACTAATTGTGTGGAACAAAAAATTATGTATAACATTGCTGGGTATCTGTTGTAGGTTTTAGTACACATACATGTAACAAACGTTGAAGAGTAAAATAATGAATGATGTATTTAAGTTTAGAATCATTATTCTGTGTAGTGTGTAGTTAGATACATAAGTAATAATATAAACCCATGTAAAAACGATACACATGAAGCGTTGTATATATTATAGTATGGGTTAGATAACTATTAATTTTGTTGAATGTCTAACATGAATTTCCAATCATGTACATACTGATATTTAAAACTTAGAAATAGCAATAAAGAATAAAAATATCAGTAAAGATTAAAAATAGAAATATCATTAAACATTAAAAATAGATGAAACCGGTTGTTGATTAAAGGGATATTGTACTGCTAATTTATATTTTAACATTAAGCTGTGAAAAAATTATTTGGGGTTTGTTTATGTGTAACACCCCAATAATTTAAAAAGGTAATTAACTTTGTGAAACAATTATAAGTGTGAACTTAAGTACAATATTATGAGTTAATTACCAAATGTTAGTAATGATCACTATTATTGAGACTTGAATGAATAAAGAAAAATAAAATGTTGGGTTGTACTGAAATGACAAAAATATGTAATGTACTTTGTCATCTAAATAATGAATAGTATGACATAAGAATCGATTAATGCGGTGTTTAAATATATTGAGTATAATTATGTCCAAATACTAATTTGGGTATTGAATTGCTAAATAAATGCAAGTTTTGGCATATTAGTTTGTATTTTATTGAAATGGAATTGAAAGATTTATGGATTAGGGGGTTGTGTGTGTATGTGATATAGTAGAAGGGGCAAAATGGCCAAAAGGCCAAACTTGCCCCCTTTTTCCCTTCTTGACCGTCCACCACACACAACACACACACCACACTTCATTTTTTTTGTGTTGCAAAGTTGAGAGAAGAAGAAGAGGAGATCTAGGGTTTTGGGTGGTGGATCAAAGATTGAATGTTCAAGGCAAGAAATCATCGTTTTGGTGTCATCTTTGAAGGTATAACACTTCTCCTTCATCTTCTCTTCATCCCCATGGTTGTTCTTCATTTTGGAGAACACAACCCTAAGTGGCTTTTTATGATGGAGTTGGAAAATGACTCCAATATCTTGAATATGGTAATATTTATAGTTTCTAAAGGTATTTGAGTCATAAATATGAGATTGATTGGGTGAGTTTTAATAAATAAAGCTTCAGGGGCATTATGGTCATAAAATTATTGAAAATGCAATCAGCGGTTTCTATGCTTCGTAAGGGGGAAACTAGTAAGGGGCAAACCGGCAACTACCATCTGAATTGAAGGGGAGATGAGTTACGATGGGAATTTGACGTTATCTGCAACAAGCATCTCCAATTATTACTCTATATTAACCGGAAAAGAGGATGGAACGAAATTCAGAATAGTAACACGACTAGGGTTCATAAAATCGCCAATAGAACCAGATATTTATGGAATCAAGCGTGGAGATGGAAAAGGTATTGCAGGGTAGTAATGTTGAATATCCGATGACCGTGGAAGACGATTCAGGAGATAGACGTAAAGCTAAAGGCAAGGAGATAGTGGTCATCGAGGATTCACCCATGGTCGCCATTCCAGGTTAGTGTCGTCTATCGTTTTTTTAGCAGTGGTGTACCACAAAGGCTGCAGATGCAGTTGGGTCCGGTTAGCATTTGTCCGATGCAGCCGGTGCAGCGACTGCAGTTGCTGATCGGTGCATCAGATTTTAAGCAGTAGTTGCTGCGTTTGCAGCCTGTGCAGCGATCGTTTATATGCCTGATTAGTCTGATTCTGCTTTGTAGTCAAAGTAGGGACTATTTGCATTTGTTGGGTAGTATGAAAACTCATCAGTCATTGCAGCATGTGCAGCGACTGTTTTTTATTTTTGGGTGGTCTGATTTTGCTTTGTAGTCACCATAGGCAGTATTTGTATTTGTTCTGCTCTTGAATAGCTGAGATTTCTCATCTTGTTCGTATCTGCTGTTATTCAATATATTACCATGGCTATGTGAAGCGGTTGCAGTTGCACTTGGTAGGCAATCCAGCTGCTGTATTTAGCTGTTCGGTAGGATGAAATACAACTAGTTAGTGCAGCCTGTGCAGCGGTTGCAATTGCACAGGGTAGGCAATCCATCTACTTTCGTTTGCTGTTGGGAAGTATGAAATCGAACTAGTAATGGCAGCATGTGCAGCGATTGTTTGTATGATTGATTAGTTTGATTTTGCTTTGTAGTAAAAGTAGGCACTATTTGTATTTGTTGTGAAGTATGAAAACTCAGCAGGTGTAGCAGCCTGTGCAGTGACTGTTTGTATGGTTGGTTAGTCTGATTTTGCTTTGTAGTCAAAGTAGGCACTATTTGTATTTGTTCTGCTCATGAATAGCTTAGAATTGGTATCTTGTTGTTATCTACTTTTATTCAATAGAATTAGACAACATGATGCAAATATAGATTAGTCGCACTATTCAATAAGTTTAAGTTAACAAGCATTATATTTTGCAACATGAATTTCGTGCTTCATAGGATCTGTTGTTGCTGCATAAAGTCTGTTATTTGGTAAACTTGAGAACTCTGTAATTTATTGAATTGAGGCATATACTGGATATATTCACTTATTCTTCACCTGATTTCCATCCTTCATATTGCCCTCTTAAACTTTTTTGACCATTTAATATATATTTGGGACTGTGAAAGCATATATAGAATCTGCTGCTCAACATTAATCAATATTAGTAGCTGTTGTATACAGTTTTAGGTATACACAGGAAGTCCAGTTTGAAGTTTGAGACAAGCTCCCCAAATAATTTTTGAGAACCTAGAGGAACTGTACATGCATTATTGTATCTTTACTGGTGTTAAAGAATGTGAAAGAAATATACTATAATTTCAGAAGTGTAAAATTTGAAGGTGAAAATATAAGTCTCTCTTTTCTTAAACTGATTGAATCGCCTTATGTAACATCCACGGAATTAATTTGATGTATTTTGGCTAATTAAGTGGAAAATTTATATTTAAAGTTGAATTTGGGTGATTATTATGTATTTGGATATTTAGCAAAGTTTGTTGTTATTTTTAAGAAAATTGAACTCAGAATCAATTTTGTGGATTATTATGAATTTAAAAGTTATTTATGATAAATTTAAGATTTAATCGGTATTTTATGGAACCGGTTAAGTCGGGTGATGAAATGTGCAAAATGACGAAAGTAGTATATAAAGGGCAATAGGCTTCATTTTCTAGTTTACACTCTCTCTCTACTCTATCTCTCTAGAAATTTTCTCTCTACATCTCTCTAAGATAAATCACAAACCGACCGTCGGATTTTCGAGAATTATACGTCATCGGAAAGGTATCGAGGAGTACAACAGTAATCTACAAACGGATTTCAGATTTCGTGCGAATTGAGGTAAGAATCGATCCTTTTTTAAGTTATGGTTTCGGTTTTGAAGAACAAGAATCTCGAATCTATCATTTTATGCATATTTAAGCTTGTTTTTGATTGAAATATTGCTGAAATATGAAAGTATATGCATAGTCGAATCGAATCTAGGTATTATACATGATATATTAGTGATTTTTGCCTTAGAAATGAAGGATTTAAGTTGAAATGATGAACAGACTCGAATGGGTCAAGAACAGAGTCGAAATGCAAGAACAAACTCGAGTTTGGTGCTAGATTCGAAGGTGTACCATTAGATTCTAAGGGGAGGGCTTCGAATCTAGGCATAGACTCGAAGTGAGGTTCGAATCTACCCTAGATTCGAAGGGTAGTTCGAATCTGTTGATAAGGGGTTCGAATCTGATGCTAAGGGTTCGAATCTGATGCATATGATTCGAATCTGATGCATGGTTTCGAATCTAAACCATTAAATTCGAGTTTAATGCCTAAAATTGAGAAATATACTCTCTAAACTTGAGTAATTTGAATGGAACTTATAAACAACACATAAAATGGCAAGAATTATTCAAAGGACAAGTTGTGAACTTGAAATGGGTTTCAAACTTAGTTATGGTTTAAATTTGAATGTAGACCCGAAATGGGGGAAAACGTTGCAAAACTTACGAGACTTGATTTTTATGAGTTAAACGGATAATGATATGAGGAATTTGTTGTAATTGATATAACAGGTCCCTTGTGGTGTTGTTTAACCCACAGTGGGGTACTTGGTGGAATCCGGTTGAAAGCCCGAAGAGAAATAAAATTGGTTAAAGATAATTACGCACCCACTGTGAGTACAGTAGATTTCGCATGTTTATATTTGTTTTATGTAAGCTTTGCCTGCTGAGACCTGTTGTTTCATTGATTGTTTGGAATTCTACTAACTTGCGTAGATTTAGATGCACATTCTTACTTGTTGCATGTCCTTTCGGTTGTTGTGCATCTAGTGATGGACCGGTGGGTCGCATCGATTACTCTGATGTTACTGCGCTATATGACGCTGGAGCTGATCCCTCCAGGTCCGGTAGGCAGTATGTCATCCCCGATCGTACGTTTGTCTCAGATGGTATGTCTAAATGCCGAGCTGTGAGCTCGAAGGGGCTGCGGCTCTGGTCCGTACTTGGTGTACGAAGAGAGTATACGACGTTTGTCGTCGGGATTACTCTTGGGCTTCATAAAGACTTATAAAATGCGTAATCTTTGTATTCACTAAGCATCCGCTTACGTTTTAGTTGTTGATTTTTATTTTACAGGAAAAGGGAAGTCTACCGCCGGACCTTCTAGTTAGGTCATTTGGAAGATTTGGAAGATATCTGCTATTTAATTGGTAATTATGTTGTGGGACAATGTTGTATTATATTCTGGATGATTGTAATAAATGTATGGGTGTGTAGACTTAGACTTGGTACCTTATAGCACCGTAGGGTGTTTAACACTTGTTGCACTACTTAATTATGTTTTTAATGCTTCCGCACTTAATTTAGGTTATCAGATCATTATGTTATTGTATGTTGGTGATTAATCCTGGGTGTATTGTAATTGGTGGTTGTTGTGGCAAGGGTGTCACACCTTACCAGGCAGAAGGATGACAGACTCCTCTTTAGCAAGTTTTGAGCAAAACTCCATATCGTTATTTATACCTTGCAGCTGTGATAAGTCTAACTTCACCTGCAATAAACATTAGTGTAGTCAAATCATCTACATTCTAGTTAGAGCTAGAAAACTCTGACAAGTTCTATATATATACCATCAGAAAGAGAGATCCTTGAGGCTTTTGCAGACATGTAAAGCATGGAATATCCTTCAGCCATTCATAACATATATCAACATCTTTTCTCAGTATGTTGATAGTCTTGAGAAAGAAATCATCTGTTGTATTCTCAAGAATCTGAGGAATAGCCGCCTGATCCCATAAATCACAGCATTATATTCAGTTGAAGTTTCTAAAACGAACATCAAGAGCATGTCTTTTTATTTTGTTAATTACGTTAGAACATATGACTGTTTTCATATCTACAGTCACCTAAAAGAATGGTTTATATTTTGTAGGTGAGGAAAAGGTAAAAGCTTTCGGAACCATATAGGATTAAATTCAAACAAACACCAACGGACACCCTCATAAGGTTAAAATGAACATATAACAGAGGGCCTAAACAACACCAGAAATACTAGCTCCACCTAGCATTCCTAGCAATCTAAATTCTAGGTTATACAAATACTGGCATACTCCATGATTGCTTTCTTTCTGTCCATGAAGATATGTCAAGATACTAGAATCTTTACATAGGACATAACTTATAGCCAAACCGTAACATGAATAACGAATGCACAAGAACCACAACTAGGAATAAGCAGAAAATAGGTAATTGCATCCACCACAATTAGAAATTAGTACCACGAAGTAAGGCCGAAGATAAACGTAAAAGTGATGAAACAATCACTCAAAATTTTATATAAATCCACCGGCAAAATAATGAAAGATTACACTCTGTGGACTTGTTTAAATTGATTTTTGACGATTTGATCAGTGTAGGGAAGATGGGATAAGAACATATGTTGCATGTGTTGGCTTATGTATAGCGTTTAAAGGCCAAAAGCATTGATATAATTAATTATTTCACAATGTGATTGACGTATAAAAGTTTTTGTTTTAAGTAAACAAAGGTTTTAAAAGTAATATGTTGGTGGGAAATGCGGTTAGTGAGATATTAATAGGGTGACTTTTTTAAAAAAAATCCAAATGTAAGAACTATTATTTACTTTGAGTAAGACATTTCAAAAGTTTATTTAAAAAATAACAAATCATTATTAAGAACGTTGCATGTTTTTAAACAAACGCAGGAAAACAAGTTGTAAGTTTGGAAGATGACTATGATATAGCTGTAGACGATCATGGTGAAGATGTTGCAGAGGAAACCAAGATTAGGGTGTTAAGAACTAGAATGTGTAGTAGACGGATGGTTATTATGCTTAAGGCAATGAATGAGGTGCATAAAAAGGTAGTAATAGATATGGGATTTGGTGAGATTCTAAATTTTAGAATATCAGAAATCCCTCATGCATTATGCTTTTGGTTAGTTGAAAAATTCAATACCGCGACATGCTCATTGGACCTACCAACTGAATCGATAAAAACAACTCCAGAAGACGTGCATAAAGTATTGGGAATCCCCATAGGAGGAAGTAAGATTCGTAAGTTAGATAGAAGCGATGGAAGTGAGCAACTTACAAAAGAATGGAGGCAATTGTATGGTAACAAAATGAAAATTAACTTATCTGCTGTGACTGGCATGATCGAGAATGAAAAAGGTGCAGGGGATTTATTTTGGCTTAATTTTCTCGTGGTATTTGTTACATCGATGATAGAAGGAATATCAGGAGGAACTGTTAATCAACGGTTTATTCATTCAATGAAAAATGTTGGCAATGTTAGAAACCTAGATTGGTGTGACTACATCATCGAATCTTTAATAAAGAGCAAGGAATCGTGGAATCCAGAGTCACGGAGCACATACTATCTCGGACCAATTATGTTTCTAACGGTAATTATTAATGTTGTAAGCTTTAAACTTTCCAAAACATTTAGTTGATCTGAAAGGACTTGATGTTTCAGGTGTTTTATGTCAATGCAACCATGTCAAAGCATAATACAGGAAATCCAACAAGACCGGTTTTTAGAGGATGGACCGATGGACTTCTAAAATCTAGAGAAGCAGAAGAACTTAGTTTGGGAGGGTTCAGATTGCTTAAATTAAGTGAAGCAGACCAAACTAATGACTTTCAAGAGAATGATGGTGATGCATTGGATGTTCAACTGTTGTCAACAAGGGTTCAAAGAATTCACCCATTTGGAAGCAAGCGCAAAGCAGACGAAATTGATAAAAGCAAAATGTCTGAAGTTAATTTGACCCAACAAGGTAAAATACTTTGAACAGAAAACAATATATTAACATACAAAATATATGATTCATATGTGATTTTAAAAAAAGACTACTTATTGATATTAATAGGGAGAATGGAGATTGGTGAATCTAGCAGTAGACCAATTACAGATTTTTGGAATATTGATGAATCAGATAGTGACAGTGAAGAAGAGTTTGAACATTCTGTGATGGGTGTCAAAGAAAGAGGTAAAGCAAACACTCACATCCTTTTTAAATTGAGTACAAAGTTTATTTTCATGGTAAAAGGTGGTAAATGTTATATATGCTGATGATGGAATTGCAGCTGAAACGGACGATAATAGAAAATAGCGAAGAGATATTATGGGAGATCTTCTCGGATTTAGAAAAGGAAATACATGAAGCGGTAGAACAATTCCCGGGAGATGAAGATATAGCAGCAATAAAATTAAGGGTGGAGGAAAAATTATTTAATGCATATCAAAGAAGCAAGGGTATCCATGTGCATAGGACCCCCAAAAAGGCAACTGTTGAAGTAAAATCTAGTGAATGGTTAACGGATGATGAGATCATAGAAGAACTTGAAAGGATTGAGAATACAAAGTCAGAAGACAAAGCACAACCTGAATTTAAGTCTCCAATGCCGATAAGGTCAATTAATTTCGACACCCCGGATGACATGCCGTCATTTGACCTCCATTTATCACAAGAAAGTGATGAACAAATACAAGAAAGAGGAAAAGAACCTAAGGAGGACAACATTAGAAGAATTGTGAGAGAAGCACACAATAGCCCATGGGTGAAAGTAATGCAAGAGAAAGTGTCAACATCTCATGGGAAGCCTCCTAGACCGACACGAGTACCAAAGTTGCCTGATACAATGAGATCTCCATATGTGAAACATATTGTATCATTGTCAGAAAAGCTAACCACAAACGAAAGAAGAGTATCGGAATACATATTTGCCATCACTGGAGATAATCGGTATTACTATAATCTCAGTTTTTTATACGCATTTTGGTAGTGTAGAAACAAATATTTCTATTAGATTAACAATTCTAACTTTGTGTGCAGGGACATTGTCTATCAAACAGCCACAGGAAACCAGTGCAGTCGTAGATGTATGGAATCTCTAAGGCCAGAGTCGATCCAGTAGTGGTGGACACTTGGATCACTATGCTAACAGTAGAGGAAAAATATGAAAGCAGCTCCTCAATAAGCAGGATTTTTTTCACTCAATATGTATTTGTAAGAGATCAATTAACAAGTAAAAATATTTTATGTAAAAAAGCACAAGTGATAGAATGTTTTAAATTGTGCAGATTGAGAAGATGATGGGAGAAGCAATCAGTGCAGAGTTGTTATATTCAGAATTCAAGGATCGGCTCGAATTGGATCTTGAATTCTATGAGAAGCCGTTCACTTTAAAAGATGAGCAATTGGTAAATTAAATTATTTATTAAGAATATAATGTTTATATTATAAAAATATTTTTCCTTATCAATTTTATTGTAAAGTTAATACTAGTAACTGTATAATATGTTGAACAGGTGTTCTTTACCATAACTTTAGAATCGTATTACTACATAATTCCGTTTGACCTCAAAGGAAGTAAGGTCTACATAATTGATGATGGTATATCCCCCAAGTGTTCTGTATTAAAGTATGGCAACCTACCTAACTTGTTGGTAAGTAGGTCAATGTTATAATAGTAGCCTGAATACATTATGTAGATACCTATATGTTTAATGACATTCTTTAAATCACAGGCTGTATGTTTTGTACGGTATTTAAAAGAAGTTCATCATCCTGGTGTTAGTCGCATTGAAGGAAAGGATCCCGTACGTTTAGAAATGAAATGGAGGACCGAGGCAAACACGATTGACAGTGGAATCTTCGCAATGCGACATTTGGAAACATTTAAGGGGGAAAATGTTCAACATTGGGATGTTGGTTTAAAGGTAGAGGGAAAAGAGCAAAAACAACAATTGATCGATCTACGGCGCAAGTATGTGTGCAAGATATTAACGAGTGATGATAATCTAATGAAGAATAAGATAAGCGAAGAAACAATGGCGTATATGCGGTTAGATCTTGCAACCAAAGAGAAGTTAAAGGAGGATGCAATAAATAGGCATGCAGAACGGATGACCTCAAAGTAAGATAGGTTAGGGAGATATTACACTTCGTCATTTTATATAGGGTGGATATGGATTTTATTTTCTTAGAATTTGTCGTTTAATTTATTTTGGATTCTTTTTAAGTTTGAGTTTGACTGATTGAAAGGATTCATTTTGCATATTTCAAGTTGATTAAATTGGAGATTGGATATCAACTAGAGGACAAATAATTAAGATACTAATTGTGTGGAACAAAAAATTATGTATAACATTGCTGGGTATCTGTTGTAGGTTTTAGTACACATACATGTAACAAACGTTGAAGAGTAAAATAATGAATGATGTATTTAAGTTTAGAATCATTATTCTGTGTAGTGTGTAGTTAGATACATAAGTAATAATATAAACCCATGTAAAAACGATACACATGAAGCGTTGTATATATTATAGTATGGGTTAGATAACTATTAATTTTGTTGAATGTCTAACATGAATTTCCAATCATGTACATACTGATATTTAAAACTTAGAAATAGCAATAAAGAATAAAAATATCAGTAAAGATTAAAAATAGAAATATCATTAAACATTAAAAATAGATGAAACCGGTTGTTGATTAAAGGGATATTGTACTGCTAATTTATATTTTAACATTAAGCTGTGAAAAAATTATTTGGGGTTTGTTTATGTGTAACACCCCAATAATTTAAAAAGGTAATTAACTTTGTGAAACAATTATAAGTGTGAACTTAAGTACAATATTATGAGTTAATTACCAAATGTTAGTAATGATCACTATTATTGAGACTTGAATGAATAAAGAAAAATAAAATGTTGGGTTGTACTGAAATGACAAAAATATGTAATGTACTTTGTCATCTAAATAATGAATAGTATGACATAAGAATCGATTAATGCGGTGTTTAAATATATTGAGTATAATTATGTCCAAATACTAATTTGGGTATTGAATTGCTAAATAAATGCAAGTTTTGGCATATTAGTTTGTATTTTATTGAAATGGAATTGAAAGATTTATGGATTAGGGGGTTGTGTGTGTATGTGATATAGTAGAAGGGGCAAAATGGCCAAAAGGCCAAACTTGCCCCCTTTTTCCCTTCTTGACCGTCCACCACACACAACACACACACCACACTTCATTTTTTTTGTGTTGCAAAGTTGAGAGAAGAAGAAGAGGAGATCTAGGGTTTTGGGTGGTGGATCAAAGATTGAATGTTCAAGGCAAGAAATCATCGTTTTGGTGTCATCTTTGAAGGTATAACACTTCTCCTTCATCTTCTCTTCATCCCCATGGTTGTTCTTCATTTTGGAGAACACAACCCTAAGTGGCTTTTTATGATGGAGTTGGAAAATGACTCCAATATCTTGAATATGGTAATATTTATAGTTTCTAAAGGTATTTGAGTCATAAATATGAGATTGATTGGGTGAGTTGGGGATATGGAATGAAAACCCAAATTGGAGCTCCATTTGAGCTCCAATGGTGGATGGAAATGGGTTTGTAGTGTTCTTGCATATTCCATATGCTAATCTATGTGCCAAATGTGTTATTTAGGGCCATGGAGTTGAATGGAAGTTAGTAGGAACTCATTTAGAGTTTTGAAGACTCAATTTTGTTTTGGTCATTTAAGAACTCGGTTTGAGTTCATACGAAGTCCATGGAATCATGGAATGGTATGTTTTGGTGTTAATGTGTTTAATTGTGTTTATTTATGTTATTAAAGTGTTTTCATATGTTGGGTAACACAACACACGTGCAAGAACTCAAATTGGCGTTTTAGGCCCAAACCGCACACCAAGTGTTCGGTGAAATGCCACAACGAGTTCCAAATCATTTGGGATTGGGTTTCAATGTTTAGATGTATGTTAAATGTCTAAACATAGCCCATGTATGTTTAATAATGCTATGGGATTGGTTAGAATTGATTATGAGCTCAATTGGAGCTCGGTGTTGTCGGTTGGAGCTTTCGGTCGTTTTCGGACTTGTTTGGAGTCCGTATGAGCTCCATGGAATCATGAATTGTTATGAAATGATTCTATTATGTTTAGAGAGGTCTAAATGACCTTTATATATTGATTATATGGTTGGTAAAGTCTATTTCAATGGTTAGAAGCAATTATGGGAGTTTTGGAGGGTTTTGGTGCATTTTTGGGCATTTAAGGTGCAGTCTGTGGGTGGACAGCCTGTTGGTCGCGCCTGTACCCCCTCTGGGTCGCGCCATGACCAACTTTCTGTCCCCGAAATTCGTTTTCCATGGTTAGGGGTCGATGCTCGGGTCTTATGCGTCCGATGCACTTCTAAATTAAGAGTTTAAATGGTTTGAAGGCCTTAAATCAATTCCGGAACTCCTAGGGCCTCTATTGGACTTAGTACTTTCGGTTTGATGTCCCATCACCCTTAGGACTATCTTAGGGTATTATATTGTGTTCGGGAGCTTATGTGTGCGCCTTATGAATGCTTATAGGCGAATCGAATCGAAAGAGGTTTGGTCACAAGTCTTAGCCATTCTCGGGGCTATTGTGGCATGGTTGGAAGGCTTTGAAATCTTAATAACCAATCACTGTGAGTTCTAGTATTAGATTTTCATAAAGTCATATACGATGTACTTGTTGCTTTATGATTGATCATTCGTTGTTGATTCATACTATGGCATTATACGATTGTTGCTTATTCATCCATTTCATCAATGCATGACATATTCGTATACTCGAGGCATCTTGGACCTCATTTGTTGATTATACCTTTCGTTTGGACTCACCTGGATATCCATGGATTATTCCTGGCCATTTTGATGCCGGATGCCGACGTACTTGCACTGTCGGAAGTCCCGTACTTGCTAGGGACAGTCCCGTACTTGCTAGGGACAGCCTCGTACTTGCTAGAGGCATCACCACACCTGTACTTGCTAGGGAACCCCGAATTATGAAGGGGCATGTGGTATTTGATCACTCATCTTGTGCACTTGACTTATGCCGTTTGGAATCATTATGTTGATCATCATTGCATCTATATACCTTGTGTTATATCTAATCTAGTAACTCACTCAACTTTATGTTGACTCATTAGTTGTTAACCTTTTTCAGGCACTGTCAATGGTAAGGGCCTAGCCGGTCTGTCTAATTGATTTCGGTTGGGGCTGGCTTAGAGTTCCACGCCTTTTGGTATAGCTTTTGGATCGCTCGGGTGCGGGATTAGTGGACTCCCTTTTGGCATATGCTCGTGGATGAACTTAGTTTTATCCATTGTTAGATAATCTAGATGTTTATAATTTGTAACCCCATCTGCTTCGATCCATGATACTCCACACTTTGCTCATTATTAGGTGACAAAGTGGGAAGTATCATGTTGATGGCTTTTGAATATTGAAAATTTAAATTTGACGCAATTTCTGCAAAGTATTATTATATGAATTGTTGTTAAATGTGTGTGAAATACCCTATTTAGTTGTGAGGGTGTTTCACTATGGTTATCCCAATTAAAGATAATGTAATTTCAAATTTTCAACAAATGGTACTATTTGATTATTATTGACGATTTTATTAACGGTTTTAGTGGTTCTTTACCAGACCAAAATTTAACGTTTTACATGTTTTCACAAAATTTAAAAGTCAGCTATATTTCATTAGCATCAAACATAGTCCAATATCTAATGTCTGATTCATATTTTTTTTGCAAATTTTCTTTTAACGGAGTGTTTACAAGATGGGACGAAGGGATAAACAATAAATTGTGAGTCGATTTCAAAATGAAAAGCATAATTATTGTTTGGGTATATGATTATTATAAATTAATCATGACTCCAATATTAACTTAAAAAAGTTTATGAATCATACAAACTCAATACTCAGAAGATATGAAAGACAATACACTTTCTTTGCAAATGAACACAATGAACCTAGTAAAAGAATAACCTGATAAAGAATAAGGAGATTACACTTAAACAAGTGTTTCGTAGAAATATAAAAACCAAAGTACAAAAACAGAAAAAATTAATTGAAGTAAACTAATTATCTGTGGTAGCATTATCCCCTTTTTTACCTGGACAATTCCTAGAATCGTGTAGAGCATGTTTATTACAATACCGACAAAGTCGTTCGCGTTTAGAAGATTTGATTTTTGCCTCTTCAGCTTTGCCAATCATTGTTTTGCTCGACCCGCAACCTTTATTCCTGATGCCTTTAGGGACATGGATAGTTATTGCATCTGGTTTTTGAGTATCAAATAATTTCTCTATGGTTTGACGACTAGACAGGGATACCAACTTGTCTTTAAAACGGAGTTCAAATTCCGCTAAAAAAGATTTGTGCTCCTCACGAAACGTTTTAAGAACATCGTCATTTCCCACAAAAAGATTTAGGTGTCGATCAAATGTCATAGTTATATCACGTACAACATCCTGAATGTTGACCGAAGAACCATGAACATTAGTTGGAGAGGTGGAGTTGTTCAACTTTGAAAAAATTCCCTTTGACCATCTTCTTAATATATATTTAGGAGGAATTTCTTTATAACAGTGCATCCGAAGAACATAAAAGCAGTGGGAACATAAGTACCCCTTCCTTTGGAAAAGCTTGCATGAGCATTTGATAAAGGCAGTATCTGGTTTCATGTAGACCTAAAATAACATGTCCAAAGGAGAAGGTTGGATAGCATACGAAAATAGCTTGCAAAACTATATGAATATAAAAAAAACGAAAAAAATAAGATGCAAAATTTTTCATAAATGTAACGAAGAGAAAGAATATAGAGACGAACCTGGTTTTCAAAACACATTGTCGAAGATTGTGTGATATCTCTAACAACATAAATTGTAAAACCATCTAGCTCTGAAGAGGATAAACTAATACAACTGTTAACAGAAGCTTCAATTTCATTTTGAACCTTTGCAAACATTGTAAGTGTATACATATCGGAAGCTCGCTTCTCGAATGAAACCTTTGTTTGCAACTCAATATGCTTATTCAATGAATTTAAATCATTAAGACGTTGTTTGGATCTCTGGAACTCCATAGCAGTCTCAAAATGACTATATAATTCAAGCAACGTCTGGTTATTGTTCATTAATTGTTGAAAAAAACGGTTTTCACTTTCCGATCGAGAAGTGGTGCGCATCAACCCTGACATATACGTATCTCGGAAAAATGCTGGAATCCATGATCTTCTCTTGTATAATTTAGTTAACCACCGGTTAGACTCCAATCTAAACTCTTTAATCAAGCTCTTCCACTTATGTTGAAATGACTTAGAATCTATTAGTTCATCCCATACCAATATGTGGAGACGTTTTCTAAAGTTTGTCTCCTTACAGATTCTGTAACCAACCTACCAAAATAAAGATAGGCATAAGGGATGCAAACCATACAAGAGTAGTGATAGTCAAAAGAGTAATGAATTATAGGTTGTTACCTCCCTTGAAAGTTTGTCCATAATATGCCACATGCATAGGCGATGTCTAGTGTTAGGGAACACCTCTTTTATGGCCAATTTCATGGACGGGTCTTGATCAGTTACAACTATAAGGGGCGGTTTACCAAAAGCAGCCAAAAAAGACCTTAAAAGTCAGGAGTAAGATTGATGTGATTCCGTTGAGAGTAAACCAGCACCAAACGTGATGCACTTCCGATGGTTGTCATTTCCAGTGAAAGGAACAAAAACCATGTTATATCTATGAAAAGTGAAGACCAAGCAAATGTTAGCACATTGTATAGTGTAATCTTGTTCACAAAAGATCTTCCCTCTCTCTCTCTCTCTCTCTCTCTCTCTCTCTCTCTCTCTATCTATCTATATATATATATATATATATATATATATATATATATATATATATATATATATATATATATATATATATGTATATATATATATATATAAACTTGAAAACATCACACACATATAAATATATATGAACCAAACCACCGTTATTTAATGGAGAAGCTACACCCGGTCAATGCATATTTTGGCTAGATATGAAATTGAACTTTTAAAGAATGTACAATCAGTCGATACATATTTTGGCTAGATATGAAATTGAACTTTTAAAGAATGTACAATCAGTCGATACATATTTTGGCTAGATATGAAAGTGAACATTGAAATAAAAACAGATGGTATAGGTTTACTGAACAATGTAATTATGTTGATAAAAAGTTGCAACTCAAAAAGAAGAGGCAACCACTTAATCTTACTAGTATAATAACCTACTAGTTTATTACCCGCGTATTACGCGGATATCTTTAATATATATAAAATATAATAAATAAAAAGATAAATATTTTTTAAACAAAAGTATATAAGATGATATTTTTATTTAAGGATAATTGCGCAAAAAACCATCAACTTGTCAGCTTTTTGTGATTAAAACCCCAAACCATTTTTCGTTGCATAAAAAAACCCCGGACTAACTAAAAATCCGTAAATCAAGGTTTTATCAACGAGTAACCCGTTGAAACCGGTTATTAATTCTACGTTGAGCGGTAAATAACCTACGTGGAATAAGTTTTAATTGTTGAAACCGGTTGCCAAGTATTACACATCATTTAAACCCCGGTTGATAATTATTAATTGTAATTTTTAAACGGGATTACATAATCAACGAGTGTTTAAATGATGTGTAATACTTGGCAACCGGTTTCAACAATTAAAATTTATTCTACGTAGGTTATTTATTGATCCACGTAGGAGTAATAACCGGTTTCAACCGGTTAACCATTGATAAAACCTTGATTTACTGATTTTTAGTTAGTTCGAGGTTTTCTATACAACGAAAAATGGTTTAAGGTTTTAATCACAAAAAGCTGACAAGTTGATGGTTTTTTACGCAAATATCCCTTTTATTTATTATAACCTATTAATTTTGTATATTTCTAAATATATATGAAGAGGAATTATTTTCTTATATATTTTTTTAAACTTTTATTATATTATCTTATGATTAATAAGTTAGTAAATTATTAGATTTTGTTTGATTTGATTTTATTTGAATTTAAAAGTGGATTATATTAGATTTGGATAGATTTAATTTCTAAGTTAGTAGAGTATTAGATTTTGTTTGATTTGATTTGATTTGAATTTAAAAGTGGATTATATTAGATTTGGATAGATTTGGTTTAAATTTCTTTATTATTTTTAAAATCTATAAATGTCACGTGTCGATTCATGGTGACGACACGTGGCTTCACCAGAAATGAGTATAGTTAATCTTTTAATAGTATAGATATATTGAAAGATAACAAATTAACAATCATTGATTCATTGGCATGACTTAAAAAAAACCTTATAGTGTGTTGCATAAGAGATTTTGTACAAGGGCTTTTGTTATATAAGCCAATCTGTATGAAGTCAATGAGAAGTGTAAAGAAAACTTTGAATGAACCGAGTTCTAATTTGTAGTATTGTTTAGTAATCTACAAGCATGAATATTTTCAAGCAAAAGCTGCATGAGAAATTAACAATGCACTTTTGAACCAAGTGAAAACTGTTAGATCCTGAAATTAAACATTGGTTGCCAAGTACTATGCATTGACCTCTTAATTTGAAATTCCAAACAGAATCTTTTCTTGAGTTGCTATGATTATGCCTTATACAAAATTACATTAAAATTGGTTATGAATATTTGTGTTAGACACTTAATTTCGATCTTGTGGATTTATTTTGTAATAATTATTACTAGAATATTTTGTCTTGTAATTTATTTCTGGTTAGTTTCTTTCTATTTAAAGTTAAGGGGGCCAAAGTGTCATTCCCTTATAGTTGAATTAATTTCCCTAGGGTATATAGCTCCTAGGGTTTTGTGAAAGACAGTTGACGATTAAGAATTGAAATACACAGATATTTGCTCTCAGCCGCCGCATTCAATATAACTTTATTCTCTTTGTCTCTTATAATCATTTTCTTAATCATTGAGCTTAGTTTCTGTTTGTGAGTGATTATTTGAGCGTATATTGTCGATTGTGTGCTGATATTATCTGGTAATCATCTATAACAATTGGTATCAGAGCTCAAGGAGGTGGATTTAAACTCTTTTTCTCGGATTCAAGCTGTTCATCGCAGTTCTTCAAAAAAAAAAAAAACACGGTTTGATCTTCTTTTTCTCGAATATTTTGCTGTTTTCGTGTTTTTCTTTTCATATAATCATCTAGTATTCCTTCCCTACTGATTTAGAGCTATTTAAGTTCAATCTTTACACCATATTACCCATTTAAATCCGGTTTTAAAATCTTGAAAAAACATGGGTTTTCTAGTTGTTTTGGTCTATTTTTAAAAAAAAGTTACATGTTTTAATATTTTAAAGACTTAAAAGTGTTTAAAATAATTTTCCAATCATTTAGAAACTATTTTTTAGGCCAACAATCTACTAGTTGTAATTCTGGACAATTTCTGAAAAATATCATAACTGCTGTTTTTCGGATCCTTCACTGTTGCATTTCGGACCCTGTTTCGGCCCAGTTCGGACCCCACTCCGGACCAATTCGGTCCATCTCGGACCATATTTAGGTGACCTTAGGACAAAAATTTCCCCATTTCGGATCACACTTCGGTCCCATCCGAACTTCGGACCCTCCGAAGTTCAGACCAGACAATTTTAAAACACTTAGTTTAATTTGTGCTTTCATTTTGTACTTTCATTTCGGACCGTCCGAATCCGGTCCATATCCGAATTCGGTGTTTCCTTCTTGAAAATTTTTTCCAAGTGTTCATCCGCAGTGTATACTGTTCATCCGAATTCGAACCATCCGAATTCGGTTATCCTGATCTTGGTCCATCCCAATTCGATCCCATCCGTATAAACTGTTCTTCTGAAACTCGGCCCATCCGAATTCGGTCCATCCTTTGTTGGTCAACCAGTTCTAGGTCCCATCCGAAGTTACTGTATATCCGAATTCGGTCCTATCCGAAACAACTGTTCACCCGAATTCGGTCCTATCCGAAATCAGAATTTGATCCGAATTCGTACCAACCACCGTACTGTTCATCCGCAGTTCAGCCAATCCGAATCCAGTTTCCACCTTCAAGATCTCATTCTTCCATATCAGCACCATAAATCATGTCTCGAGAAGCCCTTGTCCTCGGATCCGAGAACAGTCCACCTGTTCTGTATCCAGATGAGTATGAGCAGTGGAAGTCCCGATTTCTCAAGTTTGTCGGTATGCAACCAAATGGCATCCTTATGCTTCAATCAATTTCAGAAAGCCCAATTATCTATTAT
Organism: Centrapalus pauciflorus; assembly: GCA_020465985.1. Classification (NCBI taxonomy): domain Eukaryota; kingdom Viridiplantae; phylum Streptophyta; class Magnoliopsida; order Asterales; family Asteraceae; genus Centrapalus; species Centrapalus pauciflorus. Next base: position 34,398 of record JAANYP010002288.1, read on the forward strand.
CTAGAAATTGCTGCTAGACCCGAAGCTGACCCAACTGTACTCGCATCCAAAGTTGAACGCGAACCAGCAAATGAGGCAGAGCGAGACAGGCAACATGCTGACAAGAGGGCTGAATATCTGATCTACCAAGCCCTGCCCACTGATATCCTCGTAGGTGTTGACAGGAAAATGTCCGCTAAGGAAATGTGGGATGAATTAGAGGTTCAAATGCTAGGGGTAGACTTAGATGACAAAATTGAAGAGGCAAAGGCAAAGTTTATCGAATTCAGTGCCAAAGACGGGGAGTCGCTATAGGCCACGTTTACCATATTCTGTGCGAATCTGAATGAACTTAACAAACTGCACATCAAGAAAGACAAGGATGACATCAACATCCAGTTCTTTGCTGCCTTAGCCCCTGAATGGCAAATTGCATGCCGAGCCACGCGAAGAGTGTTGGACATCCCTAATGTGTCTTTTGTTAGGCACAAAAAGGCCTCAGTCAAACCTGCTCTACATCTTAGGGGGAGATTTTTTAATCAAACCTGTTTGATGCACTTGATGGTATAATTTAAGGCCTGTTAATGCCTTATTGAAACCGGAAGTATGATTTGCAATATAAGTCAAAGTTGTTTTCCCTGCTGCATTCGTTGCAACAAAGGCAGATTGTCCAAGCTATTCTGTCTGCTGAACAGGCTGGACATAAACTGTCTATGCTGCTCTATTCTGTTAAGCAACTTGGACAGATTCTAAGTGTTCTGTTCTTTGTGAACAGGCTAAACACTTTATGGAATATGTTTCCAAGTCCTCATGTATTGTTTTCGGCTACAAGATCAGTTTACAAGTCGAAGACAAAGTGGAAAACAGAAGATGCTAAAGCTGCCTACGCTGTTCTGTTACATGAAAACAAAGAGGATATTTGAAATGGGTGACAAACCATTTCTTATATCAAGATGGCCTTAACAAAAGAAGAAAGATGCAAAGTTGACATTCCTCTTTTGGTTAAAGCCTTATGCAACAGAGACAAAAAGAAAAAGACAAAGATTCTGCCACATGAAGACAAGTCTGCTTTATCATAATGTGCAGAAAAGTTGTTTTGTCTTTTTGGAAAGACATCCCACTATCTCATCGTCCAATGAAGAAGATTCACTGAGATTCTCAGTGAGAGTATAAAAGGAAGCTTCTAAGGATTGTGAGATAACCAAGAGTGAGAAATTAGATCGTGCATTGAAGTGTGTTATTCCATGCATGCAAGTCTGCTTGTATAAAACAGTAACATGTGTCCAAGCTGTTCTTATTCAAGTTGTCCATCTGTGTCTTGTAAAATCAGTGAGTTCATCTTAGTGAGTGTATTCATATATCTAGTCTGAGTGTGTCTTAGATTAGTTGAACATCTGTTGTACCTGTCATCTCAGCTTGAACCTTTCCGCAGTCAAGCTTGTTTGTAATTAACACTTGTTAATAATATATAAAAACATTGAGAAAAGAGTGTTAAGTTTTAAATAGCTGTATTCAGCGCCCCCCCCCCCCCCCCTCTAAAGCTTAGAACAATTCACTAGGGAAACTTTTTGGGACCTACAACTGGTATCAGAGTAGATAGAGTGTGTGTTAACTCTAGATCTGTCATTCTCCCTACTTTCCCATGGACAACAGTGCAGCCAGCTCCTCCTCTTACTATGACAATGGTTCTATGGCCAAACCCCCCAAATTCAATCCTCAAAACTTCTCTGGTTGGAAGTGCAGAATGATGCTCTACTTAGAGAATCTGGATGTACAACTTCCAGAGATAGTAATGGAAGGTCCCTATGTGCCAACTTCTGTTACTACTATCACTCCTGCTGTTGAAGGAGCTGCCCCTGAGATCAGAACCTTTGAGAAGGCCAAAGCTCAATGGTCTGATGAAGACAAAAGGCTGGTTGCTCTTGATGCAAAAGCCAGGAATAACCTGGTCATTTCTCTTCTTGATGATGCGTTCAAACAGGTTGAGAAAATGAAAACTGCAAAGGAGATGTGGGACACTTTGTGTACCGTCTATGATGGTCCCACTATCACATTGGATAACAGGATTAACAACCTTGTTAGACAGTATGAACTCTTCTTTGCAAAACCAAAGGAGTCTCTCACAGAAACCTATACCAGGTTCACTGCTCTTATCAATAATCTCAAAGCTGTTGGGATCACTAAGGACAGATTGACCCTGGTGAACAAGTTCTTGGACATCGTGCCTGAAGAATGGAACTAATTTTCTACTATCTTAAGAAATTCAGGCACCATCAAAGGTATGGATCTTGTAAATCTGTATGGATCCTTACTAAATGATGAGCAGTCAAGGCAACAGAAAAGAAATGCCTTGGAAATGTCTAAGAGAGGTGCTGCCTTAGTGGCCAGCGTGAGACAACCTGTTGGTCAGGTATGTGATGTGTTCACACAACCTGATCAACAGGCTGACGATGAAAGGGAAAAAATGTCTGAACAGGAAGACTGTGAAAGTCTTGATGAACTAGATGATGAGCAAATGATTGCAATGCTTGTCAAGAATTTCAACAAGAAGAGGTTTGGTGGAAGAATGCTGCAAAGGAAGTCAAGTGCCATAAAAAAGAAGGCATTTGATAAAACTAAGGCTGAGTGCTTTAAATGTGGCAAAACTGGGCATGGTGTGAGAACTAGGAGTAGTTTGAATAACAACACAGTGCTGTTGTCGATGATCAATGACTCCAAGACATATCACACATGTTTATATTCATGTTTTATCTCGCAAGTAGAGCCGAAGAATGTGCTAATGGCACTGAAAGACAATTCTTGGGTTGAAGTGATGCAAGAAGAACTGTCACAATTCAGAAAGCTTGAAGTGTGGGAGTTAGTGCCGCTACCTCGAGGAGAAGTTACAATAGGAATCAAATGGGTTTTTAAGTGCAAGAGAGATGATCGGGGTATTGTAACTTGCAACAAGGCAAGACTTGTGGTAAAGGGATTCAACCAAAAAGAGGGTATTGATTACAACGAGGTGTTTGCACCAGTGGCAAGGCTTGAGGTAATTCGCTTGTTTCTGGCATTTGCGTCCTACAAAGGGTTTAAAGTATATCAGTTGGATGTAAAGAGTGCATTCCTGTACGGCAAAGTGAAGGAACTGGTGTATGTCGAACAACCGCCTGGGTTTACAGATCTAAAGTATCCAGACAGAGTGTATCGTCTTGATAAGGCTCTATATGGATTGCATCAGGCACCAAGGGCATGGTATGAGACACTATCAACTCATCTTTTAGACAATGGGTTTGAAAGTGGGAGAATTCATAGTACATTGTTCGTGAAGAGAAACGGAGAAGATTTTATCTTAGTACAAGTGTACGTTGATGACATCATTTTTTGGTCGTCAAACGAACAGATGTGCAAAGATTTTGAGAAGGTTATGAAGTCAAAGTTTGAGATGAGTGCTATGGGAGAGCTGAACTTCTTTTTGGGTTTGCAAATTGAATAGAGGAAGGAGGGCATGTTTATCCATCAGACGAAGTATGTCTACGATATTCTGGAGCGCTTCGGGATGGAAGGAACAAAGCTGACTGCTCATTTTAGTACTCCAATTCAAGTGAATCACAATCTCGGACCGGGTACAGAAAGTGAAACTGATGTGGATCCGACTCTATATCCGGCCATCATCGGGTCACTTATGTACTTAACTGCTTCTAGACCTGACATAATGTTTGCTGTGTGTATTTGTGCTAGGTTTCAAGCTAATCCGAAAGAAATACATATGAAAGCTGTGAAGCGGATTCTGAGATACCTCAAGTCGAAACCGAAGCTGGGACTTTGGTATCATGCTGATGGTGATCTGGAATTGGAAGCATACACGGATTCAGATTATGGAGGTTGCAGCTTGAACCGGAAGTCAACAACTGGAGGTTGTCAGTTCCTTGGAGGGAGGCTCGTATCCTGGCAATGCAAGAAACAGACTTCGGTAGCCGTGTCAACATGCGAGGCCGAATATGTAGCTGCTGGTAGTTTCGTTCACAGGTTTTGTGGATACAACAAACAATTGCGGGATTACGGTTTGACTTACACTCATACTCCCATTAGGATAGATGATCAAACTACAATTGCTATAACTAATAATACAGTTAAACACAGTAAAAAAGCACATAGACATAAGACATCATTTCATACGTGATTGTGCTGAAAAGAACTTAATTAAACTGGTAAAAGTAGCAACGGAAGATAACAATGCAGATTTATTCACTAAAGCTTTTGATAAGTCACGCTTTGAGTTGTTAGTTCAACTAAATGGTATGCGTAATCCAGAGTAACTTGACCTTAGTATAATTTTCTTTCTTTTTATAGTAAGTTAGCGTTTAAGTATAATTTATTTCCTTTTATAGTAAGTTAGTAGGTTAAGTTAATAGCTTATCTAAAAATTGAAAAACAAAAGAAAAAAAGAGAGAAAACCATAAAAAGTTTAAAAAAAAAAGAGAATATTAGAAAATTGAGTTAAGTCTTAGGTTCAAAGTGAAGAAAATTAGCACCGTCTAAACAAACTCTAAGTGTTAAGCTTTCACACATAATGCACCTTAAGCTCTAAGTGATATACACTTTCTTGTTTGATGTGTTGGTAGGCATAATACACAAAGGGAATCTCAAAAGCTAATAAAATATTCAAGAAAAAGTCATATGTGTAACTAACTTAGATGTATGACCAAAGGGTCTTAATTTCTATGTTAGAGACATACATACAATGATTCTAAATGAGGTATGCAAATTTTCTGGGGGATGTATAGCAGCATCAAATACATCTTAAAAGAAAAGAAAAGAAAAAATTATGATAAAAAGGAGGGAGTCAAAACAAGTCGCTTTGTTGTACGTAAGTACAGACCTGTCACCTCTGTTTTGACTCAAGTTAGCAAAATAAGTCGCTTTGTTGTACGTAAGTACAGACCTGTCACCGCTGTCTTGCTAACTTTAAATAAACTCTAAGACAAACTAAGACACTCTGTTGTATGTAAATATAGAACTGTGTCCGACGTTTGCCTTTTAAAGAAAATTTGCAATACCGAAAAGTTATAATCATTGTGTGTCTGCCTTGATCATAGAAGTATGTCTAAGTATGGGACACGTAAGGTAGTTTCTTGATAAATAAAAAGGCCAAGGGATATTCCAAAGTGTAAAATGTTTAAAGGGAAAATGATACCGACAATCGACTTGGAATGTATATCACGACAAATAATCAAAGGAATTAAAAAATTCCTGAGTGTGAAAGTGTAGTACTGAAAGTGCGTTTGACACCTCTATCTGATTGAACCTTCTTTGAATTTCTCGCAAAAATATTCTGTTAGTTTAGGTCGTCAAGTTTGCAAAAGTATTTTTGAGTAGCTTAAGTTTAAATTTTATTCAAAGTTTATTTTCCTTTATTTTATATTTTATTTTATTTTATTCTAAGTTGGAAAAAGGTCAAAGTTACTAGGATACATTTTTGGTTGAATAAAGAACTATTGTGTGAAAATCTGTTGCTTGGTGTGAATTGATCTTGCAAGGTTTGTAAAATTCCATTACTCGAAAAAGTTGAAAATTTTGAATTTTATTCAAGTATTTTCAAAATTTTCACTTAAGTTCGAAATTCAGACAAATTCGAACTTAACTTCGAATTTGTCAGGAAGTTCGAACTTATGCTAAGTTCGAATGTGGTTGGTATAATTAGGTCAACATTACTTCTTTTAAGACACCTACCCTCGAATTTCTTCATTCGAACTTGTGCACCAGCGATCTCGAACTTGTTTTCGAACTTGCCGTCATTCAAATTTCTTCCTATTCCTCGAAGTTTTGCTTTCATTTCTCGAACATACACGTATATTTAGGTATAGTAATCATTATTATACAAAGTATATGTAGTTAGGACATTATTATGACAAAAATCGAGTTTATTTGATGATTATTTGAGTAGAAACTATGTGGTTTAAAATCACAAGTTTTGACCAATAAAAGTTCAAATAAATCATTAACTTCTATTAGAACTCAATAGGACTAAATTACACTATTTTTTAAGTCAAATGGGGTTAAAATTTTAGAATTTAGTTTGAAAGTGACCAACTTCGAACTTGTTCTTCAGGTTCGAACTTGTCAGAAAGTTCGAACTTGTTGAAATATCTACAAGTTCGAAGTCAGTCAAGTTCGAACATATTCCTCGAATTTAATTAATTTTGAATGTATTTAAAATAAATTCGAACTTGTGTAAGTTCGAATGTGTTGGACTTCGAACTTATCCAAGTTCGAAGTTATGAAAATTCAAAATAAACAAGTTTCATTTTATTTTAATTACTAATGTTGTTTGTTGTTTCTGTGTGCAGATATGGGTGATCAGGCATTTTATAATAAGCATAACATGGTTATGTCTGTGGATCGGGAATTGCCTGAAGCACAGCTGTGCTGTCAGATGATCGAGTTCCTGACACAGTCGCGAGTCTCCTACGCTCTCACTCACAATCTTCAGATTATACTGCCTTATGTGGACAGTTCTGGGAGCATCTACAAGTGGATTGCTCGGTTACACCTACTGTCCTAAGAACAAGAGTGGGTGGACAGCCAATCGTCTTTTGGACTGATATGTTAAGGAAAATCCTACAGTTAGGATCGGAAGACCAAGAAGCAAGGCTGATAGATTTTCCACTACCTATCAGGCAAGCTGCGTTTTTTAGAATGGGATATGCCCAAGACATCACGAAGGCTTCATATGTGAAGAGTGGCTTGATTGGCCAATGGCGTTACCTTGTACACGTTATTATGGTATGTTTTGCGCCGAAGAAGGCGGGATTTGACACGATGGTGTCTAAACTGCAGTCGGCATTGATTGCCTTAGTGTACAACAAGCGCTTCAGTTTATCTGAGATGTTTTTTGGGGAGTTTGTGCACCAGATCACAGCTCCAGTCACAGAGAGATTTTTGATGTACTCACGTTTTGCAATGATGATCATTCACCACTTTTTGCCCAATTTGCCACCACTTCCAGATCTAAGTGGCGTGGCCATAACCGATAAGAGGATTTTTGCTGACTGCCAGACCTACAATGCGAGAAGGGCTGAGCAGGTCAGGCCCCAAGTGGCACCTCTGTTCGGGGCTGTTATTGATCCTGATTTTGTAGCCCCAGAAGGTGAAAATTGGACAGGTGAAGTCCCGCAACAGCACCAGAAACAACAACAGCCACAACAACAACAACAACAGCAACCACAACAGCCACAACAGCGTCAGAGGCAAAGGGCTCCGGCTAGAAGAGCTCCGGTTGCCAGACCCACTCCTCGCCCACAGCCAGCTTCGGAAGCTGCTGGGCCATCTAGTTCAGCTCCACAGTATGACGAGCGGGAGCAAACTCTGGAAGAGATTTGGGCTCAAGGAACTGCTGCCGAGCAAGATATTGCTGCAGAATTAGTTCAAGATATTTTGGAGCCTCCGACTGAGTTCAATATTTTTAGAGACATTGATGAATACCAGCCATCTGAAGCTGAGGATATGGACACGGAAGTCCAGGGTGAAGAAGAAGGAGAAAGAGTACAAGCTGAGGCTGAGGGTCAAGTAGAGACCGCCTCCGAGTCTGAGTCCGAGTCTAGTTCTGAGGAGATAGAAGCTGCTGATCCGGCTGTCACAATTGGCAGATATGGATCAAGATTAGTGGTCAGTAGAAGGAAAATGACAAGACCAGCAGGTAGGGATGCAGAGGCAGAAGACTTGGATTTTGAAGAAGTAGAGGAAGTTCCACTCGTACCTAGGCATAGGGCGAGGAGGCATAGATTTATGCAGGGAGCTCCATCCACCTCAGCTCCCCAGACAGTGTTACCGGCTGCTACATCAACCTCAACCACCGCTCCATCTACATCTACCTCCACTCCATCAACTTCGACTTCTTACACAAACAATCAGCGGTTCACTGAGTTGAAAGGAAATGTGGACTTCTAAACAGTCCAAATTTATCAACTGTCCACAGTTGTGAAAGAGCTACAACATCATAATGCCAGACTTGATCAAGATAATGCAGAGTTAAGGACAACTATGGCTGATCAACAGTCTGAGCTGAAGACGATGAAGACTCTCCTTGAGCAATTATTGAAAAATCTGCAAGCTCAGGGGGAGAGTAGTTGTAAGGAAGATCAGCTGAAAGTGAGAAGAGACGATGACGAAGGCAATGATCCAGATGCTCAAAGAGAAGGTGAGCTAGCAGATCTTTCTCAAGAGACTGCTTAGCAAGCACAAATTCAAGGGGAGCCTAGTCAGTCTGGTATGGGAGAAGGAGGTGAAAGTGAAGCTTCAAAGACTGTTGAGCACGAGATGATTGAAGCTTTAATGGATCTTGATGATGAAGAAGAGTTTGGTTTTGATCAAGAAGACTTGGAAGAAGGGGAATTTATTCCAGAAGACGTGGTGGATTGGAAGTCAGATGATGAGGTTGTTGAAGATGAAGATGACAATGTAGATGAAGTGGTTATCCCAAAGCAACCTATCACCGAACAGTATATACATAACGATCAGAATGTGATGATCTGGATGAGATAAACTTAGCATATATGGATAATTCAGAATCTGAAATAGCTGAAAAGGAATAGACAAGAGAAGAAATGATAAAGCTATGGTTCAGGAAGGAAGAGAAGAAGACAGACCTGGCAGTGAAGAAAAGAATGAGACTGCCAAGTCCAGGAAATCTTTCAGGATGGATCTTAAGCTGGTTCTTTGATAGAGAACTGCAGCTATTCGTGCTTAAAAGAAGAGATGGGCTTCAATATTTAAGGAGAACCTTGAAGGTTTTTAATACTCTGCCCAAATGTGAAGTGAAGGAACTGGCCTGGAAAGAGCTAATCAACTTAGGAGACGACCCCTACGCCGAAGTTATAGCTAAGATCATCAGAAAGGAGGGGAGGTCTGGAAAGTTTGAAAGAATAAAGCCAAGGTCAGGCAAAAGAGTTGAAGACCAGTCAAGAATAGATCCCCACACTGGCAAGCCTTGGGCTAGAATGGTCTGCAAGCCAGTCCGTTGTCTGAAGAAAGTGCCGATGAAGTCAATGCCACAGGATATACTTAGCAACATGAAGTGGTGGTACGTAGACAATGAGACGGCTGAAGCTGTGATGGAGGATCTAGATGAAAAGACTATTTTGAAAGTATACGATCCACTGCATCTGATCAACTTATCCAAGGACGACCTGAGAAAGCTTCATGATCAACCGATTTTCTTTCACGAAGGCTGGAGATCAGAAGGCAGGAAGTCCCAAAAGGTAGTACCAGTTTGTATAGAGCAGGGATTATATGCTGGTAGTAGTTTATATAGTGCTAGTACTTAGACAAAATATATATAGTTAGAAGCTATCGTCAAGGGGGAGTCTGTTAGTGCATCCTGTGTGACGATAGCAGTCTAAGTATAGATGATATTTTGTAATAGTCAATTTGTTCGTAATTGCACATTAATACATGTTTGTTGTATGGTTGATATATGTTTGATATTGATTGTATATATGTTTGAACAATAAGTTCAAACATAAGTTCAAAGATAAGTTCAAACATAAGTTCTAGAACAAGTTCAAAGACAAGTTCTAGAATAAGTTCAAAGGCCTGATTCGAACTTATAGTGGACAAGTTCGTGGGCTTGGGCCTTCTCGAACTTGCCCAAGGCAAGTTCGAATCTGAGGGTTATAATTAAGTGTTAATCAGTTTTAATTAACAACTTTTGCAGAATTAAGGCTTTAGAGGCGATTACGAACTTGCAGAGGTTTTGAGGTGTGTTCTTGGAGAGAATCACGTTTCGGGACGTTCTAGTGTGCGTCTATCATCGTGTGTGTCTCTGTGTTTCGTGTGTGTGTGATCTATCTGTCAAACCGCTAACGAGGATTCCGCACTCGTTGGACGGCGTCGCGTTAAGATAAGATCCGTAGGTAGGTGACCTTACATCCCCCACAAATCCTCAAACACCTGCCTCATCATCATCCCATTCTCATTCTTGACCATCAAACCAATCCAAACAATCCACACATACTCATCCATCCCCCGAAGATCTTCCTTTGAAGGATCAGCTCTCATTGCTGACCAAAAAAGTTGGTTCTTTGGAATACTCCATGACCTCCCTACCTTCCATAATCTCAGACTCTGTGTCTGCACAGCTTAAAGGATTTTTTGATTCGTTCAAGACTTCCTTTCCAACCCCTCCTCCTCAAGTTGATCAATCCTCACAGCTGCTTGCACTCACTGCACAGCTGCAAACACTCTCCACTACCCTCTCTTCTATTATTTCTACTCAACAGGACTATGTGTCCTCTCTGGAAGCTGTCTCCCAACAGTTGTCCACCCTCCTAAATACTTGCACAAATACTCTTCCTTCCACGTTGGCCAGCTTGAACACTTTAGTAGTCTCTCTGTCAAATTCTGTTTCATCAAACCTTGATGATATGCAAGATTCTCTTGAATTAAATCTTGCACAGCTTCAAAGTTTGTTGTTCATAGCTTCTGACAAGGAAACCATCTCTCAGCTGTCAGCTCTTGCTACTTCCCAATCTGCCTCTCTTCAAACCTGTCTTGCCCAACTTGCAGAGGTAAAGGACAACATGGCTTTCTTAGTGCATAGCCTTGTTGGCTCTAAACCTGCTGCCAAAACTACTGCCCAGCCTACTGAATTCGTTTCTTCAGGCAGACCCATTGTTGAAGGCTCTGTGCCATCTCCTTCAAAGGGGGAGAAGAGATCTGCCTCAAAGACCAAGTCTAAGGGGGAGAAATCTTCATCTCCCTCTCAGGAAAAATCAGCATCAGTGGGACAAGCAGCAGATGTTTCACACACAGATCCTACTGTGGATGTCTCCCAAACAACTGAAGCTGCTCCACATATTCAGGATGGATCTCCAAACCATGCTCCATCTAAGGGGCAGGAATCCATTCCTGGGGACAGGCCAAGCAGAAGGAGAAATCTAATACTGGAGCAAACAGAAGAAGAAGAGGAAGAGGAACCTGAAGCTGTTCCAACCACAACAGCTAAAGGAAAGAGGAAAGCCTCAGTGGACCCTGACTACCTCAAAGCTACTCAACTAAAGTTTGACAAGGCCAGAGCCAAAGAAATGAGTGTTCCTATGGAGACCTATTATGAATATAAAGAAGAGCAGCTTCGAGCCTTTGAAAAGCTAAAGAAAGATGAAGCCTCTACTAAAGCTGCAAAAGCCTTTGCATACAAGGAGACAAGAAAAGTTAAAATGCCTTCCTTAGATGTCCGAAGGAAACTGCTAGAGGCTGCCAAAGAGACAGTGGTTGAGAAGGAAGGAGAGAAAGAACAGGGTGCTCAGGTCTTTGTGATTAAGTCTAAGCCAGCATCCTCCTCTCCAAGAGCCCAGATTCACTTTCACAACTTGGCAAGAAAGAAGTTCTTCGATGTTGCAAACAGAAGGCTTGCCAAAGAGACAATTGTCAAAGTTGTTCCCATTTCAAAGATAGACAAACAGTGGAAACTACAGATAACCAGAATGGGTGCTGAAGGTCCAGAACTGGAAGCATATGAACACACTGATGTTGCTCAAATGGGATTCAGAGAATGGGTGGAATTGGCAGTTGCCCTGAGCCAGCCTAAGTCTGAAACTGCTAAGACTATCAGGGCATATGTCAAAACGTAAATGGAGAGAGTTAAGAATCTTGGCCTGATTCCAGAAGAATAAATTAAGGGTACCTCAGTGGTTGAGCCCAAGATAAAGGCCAGGAGGAGGAGAAAGGACACTGAGCTGGAAGAACTCCTGATAATGATTGATCAAGGTGATGTAGCTGTTGAAATCAAAGGAGTAGATCACAGTCTGCCCAGGTGAGTGGAACATGAGGAAGACAAGCTGATAGAGGAACCTGAGCTTGGGGTACTCTTTGTATATCCCCTATCAAAGAAAGTGTTTCCAGAGAGCATCATATTTGCACAAGGTTGGTCTTAAGCAACTCATTGCTTTTAGACTTGCAAACTCCTTTAAAAAATCTGTAAGATGGAGAGCAACTATATGGGAATAGCTTAAAGGGTTCCATGAGAGAGGAGAGCTTCAACATCCCAACTTCATGTTCCTAAGAAATGAAATGGAGGAAATTGAAGAAACCAGGGAGCATTTCGAGCAAATGTTCAAAGAAGAAGAACCACCACAGCTTGGAGGTCCATCTGCTGCTGAGTAGATGAAGAATGAAAGTTGTCCATCAGTTGGACATGCTTGCCGTTACTTGCTCCCACCATCAACAGTCCAACATGTTGAATTTCTTTATGTACATAAGTTGAACTCTATTACATTAGTTGTAATTCTTCTTTTACATCGGTTGTAATCTACATTATTACATTAGTTGTACTCTTGTAAGAACATATGTTGGTTGTAATCAAAATCAGTATATATAAACTGATCCTTTACTTTACTTCAATGTTGTAATTTCAGCAAAATGTACTATAAAAATATATAGTGTTTATTGATAAAATCAGCTTAGACTGGTTATTGCAAATAGTGGGAGATTGTTAGGAATAAAAAGGCCTCGGTCAAACCTGTTCTACATCTTAGGGGTAGATTTTTAATCAAACCTGTTTGATGCACTTGAAGGTATAATTTAAGACCTGTTAATGCCTTATAGAAACCTGAGAAGTGATTTGCAATATTAGTCAAAGCTGTTTACCCTGTTGCATTTGTTGCAACTAAGGCAGATTGTCCAAGCAGTTCTATTCTGTTGAACAGGCTGGACATAAACTGTCTACGCTGCTCAATGTCCTTAACAGAAGATGAAAGGTTCAAAGTTGACATTCCTCTTTTAGTTAAAGGCTTCTGCAACAGAGGCAAAAAGAAAAAGACAAAGATTATGCCATGTAAAGACAAGTCTGCTTTATCAGAATGTGCAGAAAAGTTGTTTTGTCTTTTTGGAAAGACATCCCACTATCTCCTTGTCCAGTGAGGAAGCTTCACTGAGATTCTCAGTGAGAGTATAAAAGGAACATCCTAAGGAATGTGAGATAACCAAGAGTGAGAAATTCAGATCATGCATAGAAGTGTGTTTTTCATGCATGCAAGTCTGCTTGAATAAAACAGTATCGTGTGTCCAAGTTGTTGTTATTCAAACTGTCCATCTGTGTCTTGTAAACAGTGAGTTCATCTTAGTGAGTGTATTTATTGTATCTAGTTTGAGTGTGTCTTAGATTAGTTAAACATCTATTGTAATTAACACTTGTTGATAATATACACAAACATTGAGAAAAGTGTGTTGAGTTTTAATTTGTTATATTCATCCCCCCCCCCCCCACCGCTCTACAGCTTAGAACAACTCAATAGGGAAACCTTTTGGGACCTACAGGGGGAAAGAAGTGAAATGCCAATTATATCTCAAAACGTTTGCACTTAACACAATTTCAATTGAAGTATTTAATACTTAATTTCTTAAGTTGTTATTATTGATAAAAGATAATAAATTTAGTGCTATAAATGATAAAAAAGTAAGATAGTTGGTGTTATTTGATTAAGGGTGAAAAATATTTGCTAGATTTTGCAATTAACCCCTTATTTTAATAGATTGTCATCTTGCCAAACAAACAGAACCTTCAACTTATTAAGAGTTTTGTATGCCAAGGGACATACATCAAATGTCAGCAAAAGCTGTCCTTAAGTCACATTTCATTGGATTATCAGGATAGGTACCACCCATTAAAAAAACATTTTACTAAAAAAAATAAAAACAACAAGCAGAGTTCTATATCGTCTCGAAAAGATGGTATGGAAATCTGCAAAATGTCGGGGGTCATTTGTGACGCAGTCGGCCCACCTAGGTGAGAATTCTTCTCCAGGACCAGGGTTTGTTGTTTGTTTGATATTAAAAATTTTCCTACATTAAACCCTTTCCACTTCCATTCCAGTTCCATTTTTCACATTTTTCCCCTTCCCCTATTCGTCTCTCGTCCACAGCTCCATAGCCACCCTTTCATCGCCGGCAATGCACAATCCCGTTAAGGAAGCTAAAGTCCTTGGGTTCTCTTTCATCAAGGAACTATATGAAGTTGTAGGTCCCGAGAGGTTCCCAAAGTATATAGTTATAAGCTGTAGAGGGGGGGGGGGGTGAATACAGCAATTTAAAAACTAGACACTCTTTTCTCAATGTTTGTATGTATTATCAACAATTTGTTAATTACAAACAAGCTTGAATGCGGAATAGTTCAAGCTGAGATGACAGATACAACAGTATGCTTACTAGTCTAAGACAGACTCAAACTAGTATACAATGAATACACTCACTAAGAAGCACTCACTGTGTTTTACAAAGACTTAAGGAACGGCTTATGTAAAACAGCTTATACCAACACAGATGCTGGTTTACACAGAAGGTTGCATGCAAATGAAAATCACACTTGCACGTTCACTCTTGGGTTTCAGCACTTAGCTTTCTTCACTCTTCTTTCTGACCTTAGAAGCTTCCTTTTATACTCACTTAGAGGATCTAAGAGAAACATCTTCATTGGACGGAATGAAAAAGGAGAAGTCTTGTTGAAAAGACAACATAACCTTTTCTGCACTTTTCTGAAAGCAAACTTGTCTTCACATGTGCAGAACTTTTGTCTTTTTACTTTGTCTACTGTTGCATTGCCTTTAACTAATTTAGGAATGTCAACTTTGCGTCTTTCTTCCATGTAAAGGCCTATTTTGATATAAGAAAAAGGTCTGTCACCCTTTTTTAAATAACCTTTTGTCTTCATGTTACAGAACAGCGTGGGCAGGCTGAGCAGTTCTGTTTTCCACTTTGTCTTCGACTTTGTAAACTGATCTTGTAGTCAAAAACAATACATGATGACTTGGAAACATATTCCATAAAGTGTTTAGCCTGTTCACAAAGAACAGGTTCTGTTCACAAAAAGAACAGAACACTTTAAAAATTGCCCAAAGCGACTCAACAGTGTAAGAGCAGCGTAGACAGTTTATGTCCAGGCCTGTTCAGCAACAGAGCCAGCTTGGACAAAACTGTCTAAGTTGCAACACATGCAAACATATAGAAACAGCTTTAGGACTTGATATTGCAAATCATTTTCAGGTTTTCAATAAGACATATAACAGGCCTAAATTCAACCTTCAAAATGCATTCAACAGGTTTGATATAAATCTCCCCCTCAGATGGTAGAACAGGTTTGACTGAGGCCTTTTTGTGCCTAACAACTCCCCTATTTGCAATAACCAGTCAAGCTGGTCTTCAAAAATCACTAAAATATATTTTACAGACATTTGCTGAAATAAAATTTACAACATTACAGTTTAAAGTAAAAAGATTCAGTTATATATACACTGATTCTTGACTACACTAGAACAACACATGTTTCTTACAAGAGTACAACTAATGTACTAATGTATTTTACAACTAATGTTAAAAGCAAAAAATTACAACTTATTTGTAATAATGTACCAACTAATGTACAGATTGTACAACTTAATGTACAAGATGTTTGGACTGTATTGAGTTGGGAGCAGATAATGGCAAAGCCTGTCCAAATTGTATGGGACAAAACCTTCCATTCTTCACCTACCCAGATTGTAGGATGGACTTCATATCAATGGAGAAGGATCCTGAACCATCCTTTCCAGTTCTTCCCTTGTATCCTCAAGTTCCTCAATTTCACTTCTGATAATCATGAACTTGGGATCATTGAGCTCTCCTCTTTCATAGAAGCCTCTGAGCTGATCCCAGATGGCTGCTCTCCATTTGCTAGACTGCCTGAAAGAAACTGCAAGTCTGAAGGTGGCAAGTTGTCTCAGATCAACTTTGTACAGCTCTGAGGCTCTTTGGAAGCACTTCTTCTGAGTTAGGGGATCTACAAAAAATGCCCCCAGCTCAGGTTCTTCTATAATCTTGCTATCCTCAAACTCTATTCCTTTAGGCAGACTATGATCAACTCCTTTTATTTCAATGGCATAGTCGCCCTGTTCAATCAGCGTAAGGAGTAGCTCCATTTATGTATCCTTCTTTGTCCTTCTGGCCTTTATTTTGGGGTATGTCACAGAGACACCCTCTTTTACTTCTTTTGGAATCAGGCCCAGCTCATTTACTCTCTCCATCAGCTTCTTGATGTATGCCCTGATAGTCTTAGCCGTTTCTGACTTAGACTGGCTCAGGGCAACTGCCAGTTCCACCCATTCCCTGTATCCCATCTGTGCAACATCAGTGTGATCGTAGGATTCCATTTCCGGGCCTGTTGCACCCATCCTGGTGATCTGAAGCTTCCACTGT